>JAMPIV010005835.1:0-130000 GCA_024509875.1 Oreohelix idahoensis
GTCACATGACATTGTTAAAAATTAATGAGCGGAGGGAGAAGTAACATAAAACCCAAATTTATAATGAATAGTATGGAGCTGTCACATGCAAATACACAAACAATGGCACATATATAATATGAACGTTAACAGTCGTACAAGCAATAACACATCAATGCTCATGTATTATAGACTACACGAAAGTATTCGAAACGGAGAAACAAAAAGAAATTTATCAGCATGCTAGAAAGCTTAAATAACGAAGATAAAGATCTTAGAGTAAATAGGACCATTATAGCAAGTAACCCGTCAAGAAATGCTGATGTGCGATTGGGCCTAAGACGCGTCAACAGTTAGACTGCATGCGTCAGCGAACCAGAGCTGACCAAGACCCTACTCCAAGTGGTGGTCCTGGAAACAGGCTGCATCACTGCAGTCTGGCTGAGTAAGTAGGGATCGAAGAGGGAAGGCTAAACCGGTCCCAAAAAATGCCGTGCTGAAGTCGGATGTGTCGGCCGAAAGGCGCAAATATCGCAGCTTCGCTGTAAACGGACACAACGCAACCAACGTCCTTTTCAGGACGAACGAAGAAGAAGATGCGCGATTTCTGACTCAGAATAACACCATGTCTCCTGTATTCAGTTTCATCCTTTCCATTTATTCCCCCTCCCCTGCCCCTGTTCACCACCTCACACCCAGCAAGTAACCCGTCAAGAAATGATGGCTAAGAACTCAGGTGTGCGATTTCTGACTCAGAATAACACCAAGTCTCCTGTATTCAGTTTCATCCTTTCTACTTACTCCATCCCTACCCCACCCGGGTTCATCTCATACCCAGCAAGTAAGTCCACCCCAACACATACAGACACTCGGAAACTATAATTAACAAATACAGTCATAGAAACTGAAGCCAGATGACAAAATAAATGAATTAAAAAAAAAAAAGATTTTAATCTCTGCCAGGAATAGAACGCAGAATGACTGCTTGGAAAGCAACCATTCTAACAACTAAACCACCAATACGCCTTGTGGTTGTTGTTTTTTTTAAACTTATCTATGTTAATTTGTTTTTGTTTACGAAATGTCTAAAAGAAGCGAGCAAGATAAATATATTCTTAGATATAGCAGTAATCGAAATACACGTTTTTAAAACTATCAAAACACACTGGTTAATCTTTCATTCGGCTAACCAGTGTTTTCTTCAAATACACACAAGATGACGATGAGCGTGTTCTAGATGTCAAAAGAAGAATATTTACACTGAGTTCCAGTTGTCAAGTGATGAAACCTTTAGCCCTCGCTGGGATTTGGATATTTTAATGACTGCATCCATCAGTTTGCGCTGGTTCGTTGCAGACGTACCAAGAGTACTATTAGATAAGATCATGCCTTCCACCCATTGATGAAAGTCTGTAGCTTTTTGGTTGTTGTTTTTATTGTTCTCTTTGTTTCAGAACCCTACAATATTACGTTGTGCGATGTCTAGTCAAGCGTGAACTGGCGAGGTTCCTTTTAAATAAATTCCTATTGTATCGACAAGCATAAATTTGTTCCCGAGGCCTCTAAAAGCCCTATGCTCTAGGCAAAGCCTAGGTTAGGTTGTCTATGTCTTTAACTGCAATTATGCATGGAGGCATATCTGGAGTCATCTTTATTTGACTACCAGCTATGCACAATGCTGCAATATACATATAAGGAAGTGAACATCTGTCTGTGAGGCTAATTACACCCTCATTGACTACTGGAATCATCCACACACTTTCAGGGATTCCCACTGTAGTGAAACTTGTTGAGAACCCAGCACGGCACACTAAGCTTGGAGAAGTAACGTGAGTACCAGGCGTGGTTTTTTTGGCTTTGACCTGGTTGACTGCATGCAGGAGGATCTCACTTTGGGCCCAGTGATAGGCAGGGGGAGCTGAGAAGTCGCTCTGTGCAGGACGTGACAATTCCTTGGGAGAGTCCAGAACCAGCGCACAGTATTCTGCCTCTGCATAGTTGAAGAGCCTCCTTGGATGGCGGGGAATACACAGTAAGCGACGCGCTCCTTACTCCTAGCTTGGGAACAGATTTGATGACCCTTTAAATGCCAGCCAAGTTGGAGAAACTGGAGCTCATAACTTCAACTCAACACATTTCGGAATGGCACAACAGCCACAGGAAAAGCCTAAATCCACAGTGTAGATAATACCAAGGACTCGTCAAACTTAACATCAAGAGATGGACAGGAAAGAGTCTATCAGAGTGTACCACCAAGACAAGAGACAGAAGACGTTGGAGATCCATTACATCCAACCTTCGTTGTGGAGATGGCAACTGATGATGATGTGTATACAGGGAGTTGTTAAGTTGTTAAATTCGCAGTGGCGGATCTACATTATGAGGGCATTGAAGCTAGAATTCTTGGAGGAGCCCCTTTTATTAAAAAAGAAAAAAGTGTTGGGGGATGGAAAAGAAACGTATTATACAGAAAACTGGTCTTTTAAAGGCCCTGAAGCTAGCTCAAGCTTCATAGTAAATCCGCCTCTGCTTGTTCGTGAAGAGTCCCAGGAGAGTACACGACCGGTTTTCGATCCAATGCACACAGAGGACTTATGAACTGACATGGAAAAACGTAAAGATTAATCTCATAGCAAATACTGCCGTAGAGGAGTGAATTGTTAGAAACTTAGCTTTACTAGGTCTCATTTTTATGAGGGGGGGCCGGGTTCCTTCCTCTCTGCCTTCCCTAACTCAACGACAGAGTCAGGCACCCATTTCATCTGGGTAGACTTGAGCGTGACGGTACCAGGCTTGGAACCCGATAACTTTGCCTCGAGAAGCATATGTATCCAGCTTCTTCATGAGCACCCTTATGCAACAATGGCACGCGCGCACATACACAAAGAAGCGAGAGCAGGAAAAAGAGAGTTCGAGAGACACATATGAAGCTAAATCACACTCAAACATTTGGCCAAGCAGATATAACTTTTCCACAAAAGATAATCATCAAGTGAAAAGTCAGGTCTATCCTTTCGTATGGCTCTGAAACATGGAGAAGAACACAACATTCACACAGTTATACAGACTTTAATAAATGGGCGGTGACGCAGAACAGAACTGAGATGGTATGACCAGATCACTAACGTATGCAGACCCAGACACACACCACTGGAACAAGAGGTGAGAAGAGGACGCTGTAGTTGGATAGAACACACTCTGAGAAAAACCAACTGATAACATTACAAGGCAGTCCTTGTTCTGGAAACCCCAAGGTTAGAGAAATAGAGGGAGACAAAGACACGTGCTCTCAATCCTGTCAAGTCAAACCATTCCTATGGGACCGAAGCCGCATCAAAAGTGAGGAATGCAGTAAGCGACCCATAGCTTGACTGCTTGCGTCAGGGTCAGCGAACCGGAGCTGACAAAGACCCCACTCCACCTCCAAGTGGTGGTCCTGGAAACAGGCTGCATCACTGCAGTCTGGCTGAGAGAGTAGGGATCGAAGAGGGAAGGCTAACCCGGTCCCAAAAATGCCATGCCGAAAACGGATGTGTCGGGCCGAAAGGCGCAAATATCGCAGCTTTGCTGTAAACGGCGATACAACGTAACTAACGTCTTTTTTAGGACGAACGCAGAAGAAGAAGAAACCATTCCTATTGTATGGCTCTGAAAAATTGTGAAAAACAAAAACAACAACTTAAAAGCTACAGACTTTCATAACTAGGTGCTTGCGCGAAACAGAAGGGTTGAAATGGCATGACCAATGTGGAACTGATGACAAGAACGAGACAAGTGCCAGTGGAACAAGAGATAAGAAGAAGACGTTGGCGATGGCTATGACACACATTGAGGAAACGTGCTGATAGCATTACCTGGCAGTCTTTGTTCTGGAACCCCCAGTTAAAGAGCGGCAGACGTAGACCAAAAACACATGGAGAAGAGAACTGGCGGCAAAAGGGAAAATGAAGAGGAAGACGTGGAAAGAACTTGAGCTGGTGGCACGTGACAGGTGGACTTGGCATGTGTTTACTGAAGGCATCTGCTCCACGGACTGTATAATATCCTTAATAATTTCATACAATAATTTTCTAGCTTTCTTCGTTTTTATGACTGTCACAGATGGAAATAGTGCAGCAGTGATCATCCACTTTTGCCCCTCCCCATCTAGTTTATTTTTTGCTACAGGAACGCCGGATTCACAAGTGCAATTAACACGTAAGCCGTTTGGCAATTAAGCACGGTGGAACAGAGAGAGCGCGGAGCATGGCGTAATAGGTTCTTTGATCAGGGGCGATGTTAAGTCTGAGACGGACCTTGGATTGTAAAACTTTCAGGAGAATTAATTGCGTAGCTGATATTCGGCAAGGCGGAGAAAGTCAAGCCAGAGAGGTTGTCGGCGGCAGAGGTGGTAAAATTACCTTTGATTCAAGAATCGAACGGCAAATGGGCTCGGGTCTGGCAGTAGGTGTGACTTTCGCATTAAAGAGCAATAGAACGGAATTTACGAATATATACCATGTCTCTCCGATAGCCATGATCAGTTGTTCAGAAATCTATCTGAAATTCACTAGCTCGATATCTTAGATTTCTCGTCATCATGTGACGTATTCTTTCCAGAACGTTGTCTCCATTACAGTTGCTCTGAACGCATCACGATTCTGGGCAAGTCGACCTGCATCAGCCAAAGACAAGTTCAGACTCTCTGTGATGTCCTGGGTCCACCGTCGTCTAGGTCGACCCCTTCCCCTTTTTCCAGGGACCATGCCTTCCATCACTGTTTTTTTCCAGACTATTATGTCTTTTTATATGACCGAAAAAATTTCAGCTTCCTTATTGCGATGGTATTTAGGAGCCAATGTTCCTGTACGTTTAGTGAGTGCAGTACTTCTCTGTTGGTCTTTTTTTCTGTCCAGGGTATTCTCAACATCCTTCTGTAGCATTTCATTTCGAATGATGTAATCTTTTTTGCAACTGTTTTATTGAGTGTCCAAGTCTCGCAGCCGTATGTTGCTACTGGGAATATACATGCTCTGATCAGTTGTAACTTTGTTTCTTTGCTTGTGCCTTGCCATAGGTTTTTCATCTGTATTAGCTTATGTGAAGCAATTGCAAGTCTTCTTTTAATTTCTACTGCACAGTCGCCAGAGCTGTTAATGATTGATCCTAAGTATTCGAATTCATTGACACTTTCCAGTTCTTCGTTATCAATTTCAATTTCTGGTTTGGTCTTTACTTTGTCTGTTGTCAATACTTTGGTCTTCTTGGTGTTTAGGTATAGATTCTGGGCCTCGCTGTGTTTTTTGGTGGACAGAAGTAATTGTTCAAGTCCTTTTGGGTTGGTCGATAGGAGGACAGATTTCTCGTACAGAGTGAAAATTATTAGATTTTCGTGGAGTGTTTCATTTTTCTGATTGAGGTAATTTATATACTAGCCTTTAAGTGATTTAGTGTGTTTAAAGTTTTCATTATATTTCACTGAGATTTTCTGTGCTAATTAAATAACTTATAGCTTAATCTTTTTCAGCCGTAAAGTGAATTTAATTATTCGCTATTTCCCAATAAGAGATGTTTTAAATTGACTAGTACATATATTAAATAACTGTCTACTGACGGTATATATTATTTACTTCTATCCCACCCCCTGCAGACCCAAGTAGAACAATCCCAACTAAGATGGTTTGGCCATGTCTGCAGAATGGGAGAAGATCGGCTACCACGACAAGCATGGGAAACAAAGAGCCAAGGATCCAGACCCCCAGGACGACCCAGAGTCCGCTGGGAGGATAAAATTAGACAATCTTTGAAGGACCGAGGACTAGAATGGAACCAGGCCAGGAGGAAGACAGCCGATAGGATAGTCTGGCGCTCTCTCTTCCAAACCTCTACACTTCACGGTAGAAGGGGAACGACTAAGTAAGTAAGTACGAGGGGCGTTCAGAAAGTAATGCACCACATCGTTTTTCTCAGCTAATAATGAAGATAGAAGCATGAAATTTTGCACACTTCAAATATGGCATGGGCCAATTGTGTGCACCAAATTGCACCGCAACCGGCCAAATTATACGGCTGCCCTAAACCGTTGAAATGGAGCGTGTTAGCAACTTGCGTTATAAACAGCGAATTGTGATAGAATTTCTCGTTGCAGAGAAGGAAACTGTTGTGAATATTCACAAGCGTCTATGTGATGTGTATGGAAATTTTGCAGTCGACAGGAGTACAGTCAGTCGCTGGGTTCAGAGAATCAAAGAATCAGGAAGTGGAGATACGGAGCTGCTTGATCGGCTGCGCTGTGGACGTCCTGCCACAGCCACCAACGCAGAAATGTTGAAATGCGCTGAGGGCATTATTCTTACTGATAGGCGAATCACTACTCAACAATTGGCCTTACAGCTGTCAGTCAGCATTGGTAGTGCAAATGCAGTTATAAAAACTCTCGGATTTTCTAAGGTTTGCGCCTGATGGGTTCCACGAAGTCTCACAAATGACCACCGATTGCAAATGAAAGCAATTTCTTCTGAATTGTTGGAGCGTTTCAATGCTGATGGAGAGAACTTTTTGGCTAAGATCGTTACAGGAGACGAAACCTGGGCACAGTATTTTGAACCTGAGACAAAAAGACAGTCAATGGAGTGGCATCATCCGCAATCACCAAGAAAAACGAAATTCAAGACAATTCCTTCAGCTGGAAAGGTCATGATCACTGTCTTTTGGGACATTGAAGGTGTGATTCTTGTGGACGTTATGCCAAGAGAAGAGACAATCAATTCGCAAGCTTACATTAAGACATTGAAAAAACTCAATCAACGTTTTCGCAGAGTTCGGCCGCACATGAATCCAGCAGACCTGCTTCTCCTTCACGACAATGCGCACCCTCACACAAGTCTGGCAACACGGGAAGCAATCACCACATTGGGTTGGACTGTACTACCCCATCCACCCTATAGTCCCGATTTGTCACCCTCTGGTTTTCATCTATTTGGTCCACTTAAAGATGCACTCCGTGGGACAAGGTTTGAAGATGATGAAGGAGTGATTCATGCAGCGAAGAAATGGCTACATGATCAAGACAAAATCTGGTACGGGCTAGGAATACATGCACTTGTTTCGCGCTGGCATAAAGCCGTACAAGTTGATGGGGATTATGTTGAATAATACCGATGTTTACATGACATATCCATGTATATTGTGTATAAATTTCATGCTTTTTAAATAAACAGCTCCTGAGAAAAACGATGTGGTGCATTACTTTCTGAACGCCCCTCGTACTTCTATCCATTTTATGTAATTTTTTAAATGACTAGTGTTCATATCACGCGTTAAAAAACGATAGGATAAGCTAGACACGTGTGTTTTAAATCTAATTTATAACGGAGTGGTGAAGAGGTCCTATTTTAACACGTGTTTAATATGATATTGATAATTTGGTTAAATGTTTATATGTTCTTTCCTAAAATCTAGGCTGATCAACCTGAGTACTAGCGGCTTTTTTTTTAATGGCCATATGAACTTATGATCACACGAACTTATAATATTATAAGCATCCAGGGATATTTAATATTGATGAGCTTCTTGCTGTGACCTGTGTGGTCCAATTTTCCTCATTTTCATGAGAGAAACCAGAATAGAACCATTAAATTATAATATTAACTATTACCAGATTTATTTATATCAATTTCATCAGCCAGCTGTGGCGAAATATATTGTCAGCAACATTTGTGTAACTTAACCTAGCGTCTCAGCCACCTGAGGCTAAACAACATAGGAACTATATATACTGAAGCACATTAAAAACGCACCACTATTATATATACTGATGCCGAGAAGCTGGAAAAAAAAGTGTGGGAATGGATTTTCCCCGTGTTTGTCATGAGGTAGAGAGCGAATGGCTGCTGGAATGGAAAGTGCATGATTCAACCCACGGGTTTGTGTACAGACTACATGAAAACAATGAAAGTTACACGTGCAACACGATTCTCAACAGCTTTGACCCTGAAAATGTATGTGTACGCGTTGTGGCAGTATACTCGGTATGAAAAGGCCGTTGAGACAAAACACCCAGTACATGTGCTTGAAATGCCACGACTATCTGAAAACGACCGCAAACGAGCCATTGGTATGTTGGAGACCGGAATGAGCTCGCGGGCCATTGCCAGAAGAATGAATTGCCACCACAGAACTATTGTACGTCTCAATGAACGTTACGGAACCACTGGCAGTGCCCGGGATAGACTTCGGAATGGCCAACCACGAGTTACTACCCCTGCGCAAGATCGTCATATTGTGCTGAGTCACCTAAGGAATCGTTCTCTCCCGGCAAGTCAAACAGCAAGAGCAATAGTGGGTAGACGTGGGCAAGTCTCTCGAATGACAGTCATACGACGACTCAGACATACAGGCCTTACTGCAAGAAGACCTTATGTTGGGCCAAACCTGACTCACAGACATCGTCAGCAGCGCCTGTAATGGGCAGAGCAACATGTCAGATGGACTAGACTGCAGTGGAATGCTGTCCTATTCACAGACGAGAGCAGATTCAACATATCCTTTGCTGATGGACGTATGCGGATTTGGCGACGGTGTGGAGAGCGCTTAGCAGATTGCTGTGTTCGTCAGCACAACCGATTTGGAGGTGGCAGTATTCACATTTTGGGAGGATTCAGTTTTCACCATCGCTTGCCTCTTCACGTTTTCCGTGGAAATGTTAATACTGTGACATATCGAGATGAGGTTCTGGATGCATTGGTTGCTCCTGCGTTCACAAATAATCCAGACTTGCAGCTTCTCCAGCAGGATAACGCACGTGCGCACAACGCATGCATTACGCAGCAATATCTACAGCAGCAGAACATTGTGACGATTGATTGGCTTGCCCTATCACCAGACATGTCCCCTATAGAACATCTGTGGGACGAGCTTGGACGCAGAGTCTACAGGCAAGGTTCTCCAGCTAATCTGCAACAGCTCGAAGCTGCTCTTACATGTGAATGGGACTTGATTCCCCGGAATCTCCTTCAGAGACTTGTGCGTTCCATGCGGAGCCGCTGCCAGGCTTGTTTCACGGCTGTTTGCCAGCGATCTTTTAGTTATTTCCCCTTTTTCCCCGACCGCGCTATTTATAGCCCACTTGACAGAGGTCACGTGGTCAGCTTCCTAATGGGAAAAACATGTGGCGATGTTTACTTTTGATAGGGCTTAATTAATGCTTTTAGGCTACTTTATTATTATAAATACCGGCTTTAATTTTGCGTAAAGCTAGACTAGAAATGTTAGAGTAAATTTTAGAACAAGAACAAACATTTTATCACAATTAGAACAGAAGATATAATAGTCTGAAATAGTGTAAAATTTACGTTTTTTTAATATTTTGTTATGGTTTGTTTATAATGCAATTTTCACTAAATCGGTCACAATCAACATGCATAACAAATTACAGAAATCAAAAGTAGAAAACCTGCAGAAAATGGATATCAAAGATTTGTTTTGGCTTCATGCGTCAAACATTAATTATTGAAAGTTTAAATTGCAAGTCCACATTTATTACCTTAAAATAACACACCCAATTGTCCCCAAAACATGTTTGAATTGCTTTTATGCTACTTTATTATTATAAATACCGGCTTTAATTTTGCGTAAAGCTAGACTAGAAATGTTAGAGTAAATTTTAGAACAAGAACAAACATTTTATCACAATTAGAACAGAAGATATAATAGTCTGAAATAGTGTAAAATTTACGTGTTTTTTTTTACATTTTGTTATGGTTTGTTTCTAATTCAATTTACACTAAAACGGTCACAATCAACATGCATAACAAATTACAGAAATCAAAAGTAGAAAACCTGCAGAAAATGGATATCAAAGTTTTGTTTTGGTTTCATGCGTCAAACATTAATTATTGAAAGTTTAAATTGAAAGTCCACATTTATTACCTTAAAATAACACACCCAATTGTCCCCAAAACATGTTTGAATTGCTTTTATGCTACTTTATTATTATAAATACCGGCTTTAATTTTGCGTAAAGCTAGACTAGAAATGTTAGAGTAAATTTTAGAACAAGAACAAACATTTTATCACAATTAGAACAGAAGATATAATAGTCTGAAATAGTGTAAAATTTACGTTTTTTTTTTTTTTTACATTTTGTTATGGTTTGTTTCTAATTCAATTTACACTAAAACGGTCACAATCAACATGCATAACAAATTACAGAAATCAAAAGTAGAAAACCTGCAGAAAATGGATATCAAAGTTTTGTTTTGGTTTCATGCGTCAAACATCAATTATTGAAAGTTTAAATTGCATGTCCACATTTATAACCTTAAAATAACACACCCAATTGTCCCCAAAACATGAGAGCTAACAATTATCTCAATCATACATCATGAGTTCTGATCCAGTCTGCGCAATGTTTTTCTAATATGTGCTGTTTATGAATTGTCTTACTGGGGAATAGCTTTCTGAACAAAGACATATACGTCTCTATCGATGCTGTTATTGATTCTTTACTAATTGGTTTACTGTGTGATATTTTGTTGTGTACTTTCTCAAATGCTTCTTTCAGTGAGTTGAATTGTTCTTGGGCAATAAAAGCTATGTTAGTTATATCTTGTTTGTCTGTAATTTTCAGTGTTTGTGTAATGATTGCTCTTGTAAGATCTTTATAAACTTTTTGTGTGAGATATCTGTGGCAGTGATTCCCTATAAATGCTCTGCTATTATAAGCCTGTTGTATGATTTTGTGTTTGGCTAGTACCTTGTCCAAGTGTGAGCAAACTGGACCAGACCTAGTACACAGATCTTGAAAATGAAGTTTGGCCAGCGCATCTTGTGCATTTTCAAGTCTAACTTTAAAATTATCTGTCTCCTCCTTATCCTCACAAAGTTCAATACCTACCTGAAAAATTCAATTTTAGCTCCTAATTCTTCTGCCTATTTCCAGTTCCTACTAAATCTCTTCAAGTTCTTAAAAGTACTAATGTTTGCATGTATCTCTTGCGAATTCTCAAATATCTTTGCGTCTATTGTATCAGCTACCTGTTCTAGAAGTCTGTGGTGTTTCAAAACAATGCCTAATAAAATATGAAGGTAAGGAGGAGCTACATTTTCAATTTCAATCTCTAACATTGGTTTGTGTAAACAATTATGGTAATGTGCCACTTGCCTTTTATTCCCTTTCCCATATTTCATATATCTATTGTAATCTCTTATCAACATGGCCAAACTTCTTGGTTTGCAAGTTGTATGCTCTCTGGATGTCTTTGATGAAAATGTTTGGTTTGTCTGGAGCTCAAGGAATATACCCATGTCTGTGGTGTCTCCAGCAAAACAAGGAAATAATCCCCGAATAAGAAAACAACAACTTGTTTACCATCCCACTCTAAATATTTTAGTGACTCTATCTGAGCTTTCATGCCATTCATAAATATTTCTAAATTATCATATGTATCTCTGACTCTAGCCATTGATAAAAGGATGGTATTAGATTTAGAATTTGGTTTCTCTAAATTTACTACCTGCATTGTAACTTTGAATGAAAGAAGATATACAAACAGTTACTTAGAATTCTTTGGCAGCCGTCGTGTGCACAGGATTGTCTACCAAAGAACACCAATGGTACAGTCCTTATCTCACACACAATTAAAAAGAAATTCATATTATAAATAGAAGATTAACAAGACTTGAATGATAGATCAAATTATGTGGAAGTAATCTATCTATAGCTTTACATGTTTTCTGACGCTTATATACGTAGCTAAATATCATTATAAATGAATGAAAATGCAAAAACAGATGGTGCTTTACAAAAAGTTATTTTTTTACTACCTTATTTAAGATTTGTGAGTACCAGGAATGCGTTTAAAGGGATTTAAATGCTATAAAATCTGGTGACAATATGCTTGTTCTTGTAATGCCACACTCACAAAACTGACTACCACACATTCTCAAGATATGAAACCCCCCAAAAAAGTATGTGGAAATAATCTTTACCTTCCCTTCGAGAAGTCTTTATAATTATAAACTCAAACGAATGGGCCGATTTTTAGATATTAAATTAATAAAAAGATTACTTATTTTATGAATTTCCTTAAATGATGACGCTGTTTTCAAAAGTCTGTAACTCCGTCAAAACTAATTTCAAAGAAATAAAAATGCAATCAAAAATAGAACACAGAACAAAGTTATAGTACACAAAAGAATTTTAGCGCTTTGTTTATCCAGAACGAGTGTGTAATGATTTATATTTTACTGATTTTACTCACACATCAGCTGATTTTCCCCGCCAAAAACTTAAATAGTCTTTTACGGTGCACACAAAATTTTATACCCGGTATCAGAATTCCGGTCACCGAAACTAAAAGAGCGCTCTGGTATAGGGCACAAACAGCCGTGGTTTGCAAGCACACGGTGGACATACCAGATACTGAGGATAGTGTGAATGAATTTTTTTATTGGTTGCATTTTTGGTTTTCTCCCTTGCCTGCACAGAATGCAATGAATTTCATAACAATCAAATGTACAAATTAATGACCAGCATGGATTCATAAGAAAATGAATAAAGATTCCAAATATGTAAACTTGTAAACACTTATATTTACATTTCACACTCTGTTCCTGGATTATACAGGTGGTGCGTTTTTAATGTGCTTCAGTATATATATATATATATATATATATATATATATATATATATATATATATATATATATATATATATATATATATATATATATATATATATATATATATATATATATATATATATTTTTTTTTTAAATTTTATAACCAGCGGCACTCGAGCTTTCCAGCTCTTTCGGCCCAATGACATGTCATTGCGAGGCTGGGGGGTCAGTGGACTTTCCTTCCAACCCGGTCAGGAGCTTCGCTCCTTCCCATCCACACGGGATTTATGTGCAGGAGCCGTTCAGGTTATTCAGTCAAATTTCCGGTCGTAAACATTTCTTCAAACGCCGACGGCCGGGTTTGAACCATGAACACCTGGTCGCCAGTACAACGTTGTAGCCATTACACCAGCGCGGCTCCCATATATATATATATATATATATATATATATATATATATATATGTATATGTATATGTATATATATATATATATATATATATATATATATATATATATATATATATATATATATATATGTTCTATTCATCCTACGTCGGCGATCACCACGCATGAACCTTACTCCAACCAACTGAAGGCATAGATAACTTATTGTATCCAGGACAAATTAAATCACCGACTCTAGCGACTCCCGTGAAATTTGCAGTCAGCAACTACGTCGAGTCTGGGGCTGGATTTGGCAAAACTTAAATTTGACACTAAATAGTCTTATTACTTATTAGTGTATTTCCTTGGAATGCCTGCGACAACTACTGGTGCAAGCAAAAGTCTGAAAGTGGCCACTGAATGGGTGTGAATTGAATGAACGGAGAAAGAAACTTATGTCTTTTGTTAACATCATATACTTATGTGGTTTCTTCTTTCTTTTTTTATCTCACTAATCTGAGTAGTCACGGGATAGATTACATTAGGAACCTATTCTTTTCCCATACTGACTATTTCATAACTTATTGTTAACTTTTGATCTTTTGGGTTAATTAACCTCTGTTGGGATCGTCTTTTCTTTTTCGTTACCAGAGGGGGAGAACCTATTTGATTAATTTCTTCTTTTGCAATTTTGTCTGTAAACCATGATCTAGTAATGTATATGCTTATTGTTGTGATCTTCTATTGATAATAAACTTTTTTAAACCTTTAGTTATCGTGTCGGTCAACCCTCTATCCATTATATGTTATTCATAGTTTGTTTTCACGTTTGTGCGTATTTCTCACAGAATTGTGTGCATTAGAGTGTAGTGTAACTTGTATTTCGTACAAGGAGAGAAAGTGCGTCTGATTTAAATATCGTCGTCCAGATAGGCTGGATTAGATAAATTATTCTATCCAGAGACTGTCCTTTCTCTTACACGATCACCTCGTGATAAAACTACTTCTTACCCCTTACTTTCACATTGTCATCACTATCACCTCTGCTCAGACAGGACTATAAACATCTATTACCTATCTGATAAAATCTACGACAATGACACAGTGCCATTTAAAAGACGATTCAAATCAGCACATTAATTCCACTGCATTGACGTGTTGCATGAAGCTGTTTCCGATGGCATGATGGAAACATCTCCCAGTGTATTTCGTAAATTGCTTTCTTAAGGGAAAGACGCGAATACGCCAACACGTGCGCAAAGTAGCTATGTTCAATACTGGCTTAAGGCAGAAACTGCACGTTATCAAAGGGCAAAGAATGTTTTTTCCGCCGGTCTGTTTTTCAGATTTGTATACCTTTTATTATTTGCAATTCACAAAATTATTATTCAGTGTCTTTATTTTTATACCCATGAATGAGAAGAGGAAGTTGTTAAGATTGAACAGGAAGTCGTTAAGATTGGACAAGGAGTTGTTAAGATTAGACAGGAAGTTGTTAAGATTGGACAGGAAGTTGTTAGATTGGACAGGGATTTGTTAAGATTAGACATGGAGTTGTTAAGATTGAATAGGGAGTTGTTATGATTGTGTGAACGGTGGTTTGGAACGGTGGTTTGGTTTTGATAAAGGAAAGGAGTGTGGAAAAATGGTTTAAGAAATATAAATAAGTTTAGTTACAGATTATTTGTCATTGTTGCAGGGAGATAAGATGAGTAAAGTAAGGCTTTGTCATAAGGGAGGAAACTCCACATATTTCGGTGGGTAGGAGAAATGTTTAATTTAGGTTAAGTAGATTTAGAATGTTATCAGTTATGGGTTAGAAAATTAGCATATGACGAATTTGTTGTAAGCGTTAAAGAAGAAGGTATGCTATTGAGGTAAAACATCCAAAGGGGGATAATGTAAGATTATGTCCCTTGCAGGTTTTAGTGAGTTGTGCTCACAAATAAAAAGTATGCACGCACGTGAAAAGTTGAGATGTGTGAACACAGTTCAGGGAAAACGAATAATGTTAGAACGGGGATCGGGCAGTCGGGTTTGAGACGCGCTATGCGTAGGAAGGAAAAAGGGTTTTCTCCCAAGTGTTAAAGTTAGACTTGAGAAACGCGCTCAGCGTAATAGATGTGTGAGAAAACATACTTAGTCTTAGATGATTAGCAAGAATTATGCTGTGAGAAATAGAGTGTATAGAAAACGCTCAGTACATTATGTACCATAAATTTGGTGTACGGCAGTATTTTTATTGTGATAGTATTTTATTCTGAGGACATGATAGTTGTGAAAGAAAAGAAAGTGTATTTCGTTTGAGAACAAACCCAGGTACGTTGAACACTTTTATATATCAGTAACATGTGTAGCTCAGCAGACCAGGTCTGAGCAGAGAAGAATAATAGACGAACATCTTGGCAAAGTGACAGCCCTGGCGGTAAGGCCAGTTTTCTCTTAGTGAGATATACCAAGAGACATATGAAAAGAAACCTAAAATAAACAGTCAGTACAGAAGAGAGACAAGAAGTTTCTACCTGAAGAATTAAATGACATTGTGATAGCTGAAATACGCAAGTAGTAAGAAGACAAGAAATTTGCAGTTTTGAATATTGAATACTTGTGTTGCTGAAGAAGCTGTTGTTATGAAAGACTGCTAACCTTGTTAATAAAGTTCAACCTTTGACATCTTCACTGCTATTACTCAGGTAAATTCGTTTGAATCAACAGAGAGTATGAGAAAATATTTTTGTCAGTCTGAGAGAAGGAAGTTTGTCACATTTACCTTACTATATACTATCTACTGAAAGGGCAGTGGTCCGAACCTTCTAATACGATCCACGGCCACAATTGGACAGAAAGTTGTTAAGATAGGACAGGGAGATGTTAAGATTGGACACAGAGTTGTTCAGATTAGACATGGAGTTGTTAAGATTGGACAGGGAGTTGTTAAGACTGGACAGAAAGTTGTTAAGATAGGACAGGGATTGTTAAGATTGGACACAGAGTTGTTAATATTAGACAGGGAGTTATTAAGATCGTACTGGGAGTTGTTACGATTGGACAGGGATTGGTTAAGGTTGGACAGGGAGTTGTTAAGATAGGACAGGAAGCTGTTAAGATTGGACAGGGAGTTGTTAAGATTAGACAGGGAGTTGTTAAGATTGGACAAGGAGTTGTTAAGATTAGACAGAGAGTTGTTAAGATTAGACTGGAAGTCGTTAAGATTGGACAGGGAGTCGTTAAGATTGGACAGGGAGTTAAGATTGGACACAGAGTTGTTAAGATTAGACAGGGAGTTATTAAGAACATGCTGGGAGTTGTTAAGCTTGGACAGGGAGTTATTAAGATTGGACAGGGAGTTCTTAAGATTAGACATGGAGTTGTTAAGACAGGACAGGGAAATGTTAAGATTGGACAGGAAGCTGTTAAGATTGGAAAAGGAGCTGTTAATATTAGACAGGGAGTTGTTAAGATTGGACAAGGAGTTGTTAATATTAGACAGAGAATTGTTAAGATTAGACAGGAAGTCGTTAAGATTGGACAGGGAGTCGTTAAGATTAGACAGGGAGTTGTTACGATTGGACAGGGAGTTGTCACGATTAGAAAGGAGTTGTAAAGATTAGTCAGGGAGTTGTTAACATTGGACAGGGAGTTGTTAAGATTGGACAGGAAGTTGTTACGACTGGACAGGGAGTTGATAAGATTGAACAGGGAGTTGTTAAGGTTGGATAAGAAGTTGTTAAGATTGGACAGGGAGTTGATAAGAATGGACAGGGAGTTGTTAAGATTGGACAGGGAGTTGTTAAGGTTGGATAAGAAGTTGTTAAGATTGGACAGGGATTGGTTAAGGTTGTACAGGGAGCTGTTAAGATTAGACAGGGAGTTGATAAGATTGGACAGGGAGTTGTTTAAGATTATACAGAGAGTTGTTAAGATTAGACAGGGAGTCGTTAAGATTGGACAGGGAGTCGTTAAGATTGGACATACATATAAACTCCGCCTAGGCCGGTCCCAAGCCCGGATGAAAAAGGAGGAGGGCGGCCTGCATGGAGGCCGTAAGGAGGCAGCCCCATCCACCATGCAAAGGTACAACAGGCCAATCACCTGTTTGCTTTAAACTTTTGACTATGAGAACTACAAGAGAGAAAACCGGACTGATTCTAAGGGCGACGAACTGGAACGGACTACGACTTATGGAACTTGGTTCACATGAAGTATAAATGGGAAAGAAGAGGAGCTGGTGGAAGAGATGAGGAAAGCAAAACCAGAAATCCTGGCTATAACGGAAACAAAGAAAAAAGGACAAGGAGTCATTGATCTCGAAGGTAACAAGCTGCTCTACAGTGGGGTACCCACATCTGAAAGAGCTAAAGGGGGCGTGGGTTGCATTGTGGCCAAAAACAAAAAAGATAGTATCAAGGGATGGAACTTTGTCTCGGAGCGCATTATGGTTGTAAAACTAAAAGAAGGAGAAACCATAGTCAACCTGGTCATAGTGTATGGGCCAAATGAGGATGAGAAAGCAGAGGTCAAGGAGGAATTCTTCGAGCTGCTTCAAACGACAGTGGATGACTGCCTATATGAAATTATCATGCTCGGAGATTTCAATGCCAGAGTTGGAAATGACCATGCTAGATGGCGTGGAGTTATCGGAAGATATGGAGAAGATACTCTCAATGACAATGGAAAGCGACTTCTTAGATTCTGCAGTGAGCAGAATCTGATCATTACAAACACAAAGTTCCCCCATAAGCGCATACATGCATACACTAGATGTGAACCAACAAAGAATGAGAAGTCAGTGATCGACTATGCCATTGTTAGGGGGAGCTCATTCAAATATGTCCGGGATGCTAGAGTCTGGAGGGGGCCAGAGATTGGAAGTGATCATTACCTGCTTACAATCAAAAGAACAACTGAAAGAGTTGCTCAGCCTAGGAACTGCCCAACATCACGCAAGAAACTAAGTAAACGAACGGGAGAAATGAGCATTAAGACCTACAAGCTGAGAGAGCCAGAAATTAAGACCAGATATCAGGGGCTTATTGCTGCAGCGGTGAGAAACACAGAAGAACAACCTGATGACTTGGAAACCCTCTGGCTTAAATTCAAGGACATCATAAAGACAGCTGCTGCAGAAGCATGTGGTGAAGTCCGACTTGGGATCAAGAGAAAGAGGACACCTTGGTGGACAGAGGAAGTCAAAGAGAAGATAAGAGAGAAGAAAATGGCATGGAAACAATACTTAGGAGCTAAAAACACAGCAGGACAATTAGAGAAATATAGAGAATATGTGACACTCAGAACAGAAGCAAAGAACAAGGTGCTAGCAGCAAAACAGAAGTCCTGGGAAGAATTTGGAGAAAAACTAGAAAAAGATGCGCAAGAAAACCAGAAATTGTTCTATAAGACCCTAAAGAACATGAGGAAGGAGAAACAATGCCCTCTCAAATTTATAAAGGACAAGCAAGGCAAATTGCTTATTGCCCCGAAGGAAGTAATAGAAAAATGGAAAGAATATTTCTCAGAACTCCTGGATGGTGAGCATGGTGAAGCATCAGAAATGATAACCACTAGCACAGAAGAGAAAACCAATGATGGTGAAGATGGCATAAAGATGGAAGAACTGAAGGCAGCACTGGAGAAAATCAAGATGGGCAAAGCAGCAGGGCATGATGGTATAACACCAGAAATGGTTAAGTACATGGGAGCATCAGGCAACCGACTACCCTTAAAGGTCCTACAGGCAGCGTGGTGCATCAAGACCACACCAAAGGATTGGGAGATTGCCATCATAACACCAATTTTCAAAAAGGGTGACAATTGACAATGTGGAAATTATAGAGGCATATCCCTTCTCAGTGGCCCTGGTAAAATCTACTCTAGAATCCTACAGCACAGACTCCGACGCCTAGCTGAGCCACAATTGGATGAGGTCCAGTGCGGATTCCAAGCAAACCGAAGTACTCAAGACCTAATCTTCACAGACAGCTGAGTGAAAAGGCCCTTGAGTATAAGAGTGAGATCCATCTTTGTTTCATAGATCTGTAAAAGGCGTTTGACCTTGTCCCCTGGAGCAAACTTTGGGACTGTTTGGCAAGGAAGAACATTCCAGCACCTCTGATTCATGCTATACAGAGCTTCTACAAGTCTTGCAGAAATTATGTGAGGACAGCAAACCATAAGTCAGAAGAGTTCAGGACCACCACTGGTGTAAGACAAGGTGATATCCTGTCACCTCATCTTTTCATACTCCTCATGGACGTTGTCATCAAGACATGTAAGGAGAGAACAAGAAAGTATTCAGTGGGGTACTGGAAGATGAGACAGGTCTGTATTTCAGAGCTGGCATTTGCTGATGATGTTGCCCTGATCGCTAAATCAGAGGCACATCTCCAATCCAACCTGCAAGTCTGGAAGGAAGAGCTGGAGAAGAAAGGAATGGTCATAAGCAGCTCTAAAACAAAATCCATGGTGATATAACGAGAAAAAAGAAGACATCAGATTAAGCTGGGAGAACAGGTCCTGGAGCAGGTCGACCACTTTAAATACCTCGGAGATATTATAGACCGAAAGGGAGGCATCAAAGAAGAGTTAGCCTCTCGAAAAGCAGCAGGCCATAAATCGAGGATTCCTCAGCAAGAGAGAGGTTGGTAAAAAAACGAAGATGGCTGTATACCGCTCCACCTATGTCCCAGTCTTGACATATGGATACGAGTCATGGGCAATGACTACAACCCACAAAAGCCAGATCCAAACCTCAGAAATGAGGTATCTGAGGAAAGTGGTTGAAGTAACAAGAAGAGACATGGTCCGCAACCAGACGATACGTCAAGGCATAAAATCCCACCCCCTGCAGACCCAAGTAGAACAGTCCCAACTAAGATGGTTTGGCCATGTCTGCAGATGGGAGAAGATCGGCTACCAGGACAAGCATGGGAAACAAAGAGCCAGGGATCCAGATCCCCAGGACGACCCAGTGTCCGCTGGGAGGACAGCATTAGACAATCTTTGAAGGACCGAGGACTAGAATGGAACCAGGCCAGGAGAAAGACAGCCGATAGGATAGTCTAGCACCCTCTCTTCCAAACCTCTACACCTCACGGTAGAAGGGAAACGACTAAGTAAGTATATAAAATATATATATATATATATATATATATATATATATATATATATATATATATCTATATATATATATATATATATATATATATATATATATATATATATATATATATATATATATATATATATATATATATTCAACGCAATAACCTGAATAAGAATTGGATGTAAAACATTTAGATTTGTTCTTGTTGTGATGACGTGGTCCTATTATTTCGTCGTCTTCTACCTTTTGCTTCATCGTTTGTATTATCTTTTCCTCCGTCTTGCTCTATCATCATTCTTCAACGCGATCGTTTCTAATCCCACCTTTTATTTAATTTTAACTTTTATCTTTGTGGTGAAGTGGGATGTTATAAATATTTATAGGGGACTTAGTGTACTGACTGAGATCAGCTGTGAAGGTATCTATATCTATTAAGAGTAGTGTATTATAGATAACCTTACTTGCTACCACATATCTCTATATCTCAGTCAGAATTATTCTGGAATAGTGTGATGCTACGTTATGTGTCTAGGGTATGTGTATGATGAAGTGTAAGTCACAACAACAGACAGATAAACAATTTAATTTAATCCCCTACTCTTAACAACACTGTGACACTCACATACATATAACACTCTATGAGAATATCTTAAAGAAGTCACTCGTAACTTTTCAAATAACAATATGTATTCATTACTGGCATGAATGAATATGTGTCCTGATTCAACTACAAGGGAACCAGGAATCACAATCAATTTAAATTACAAGTTATGTACAGAATGTATTTAATATGAATATTGTAGTGACATATATTATTACAAATGTTCTATGTGTGTCAGTTGTGTAGTAGTAAAATGAGGTAATACTGGTTTTGTTTTGTTCAAGCTCTGTTGGTATTTGTCATCATGACTTCAATAGTTTGTCTTTAGGGACTAGTATTGGAGATGTTCACAGTTCCTGATTTTAAGACAAGTAAATTCCCCTCTTAATGTTAATTTTACAAAGTCAGTTCAAGATGAGGGGACATATGTTGAGCTCAGCTGGCCAAGTTAGCTTATCTGGCGTGATGGCGGCAGGAAAGGACTCCTCTGCTCGAATTCTCCTCTGGGCTCTGGAGACACCTCACTGATAGCTAAAAGGACCAAGGAGTATGCTGTCCGACACTGGATTCAGCAAAGCTCTGACTAGGTGCTGCTCAGTACCATCAAGACCACTGTCCCTGAAATCAAGAAGGATGTACCTTCTACTTCATAACTAACTTAAACTCTCTTGTTACACTGATCACAACACAGCACAAACATTGAGTTCAGAGCATTAGGCCAACTGTCAGCTTCATTTGAAATACTTTATTCCAGTATTACCCTTCTTAATGGTTACTACGCCTCTGCAATTCCAGCATTATTTCTTTCTATTCAATCATCCAGGTGTCAGTGTACTGTTTGGCCATTCCATGCCGTTTTACTTCTCTCCGACACCCTCTGTTCAGGCTGGAGCATTACAGGCTTTACCTCACGTTGGCCACTGAACTACACATATATATACAGGCATAAATCAACAATTCACATTCAATTTTCATTAAAAGATATTGAATGGTTCAAGCTTACCACAATTCATACGAATAAACACAGATACGTTGATTAGCAATGAATTCTGGCACAAACTGGCACAAATTCCCATCTGCTTATCTTCCAGGCTTTTATTTAGCCAAATATAAGCTGGCTTCAACGCACTGATGCTTTATCAATCTTATTTAAACAAGTGGTTTCGAACTAACGCTCCCAAGTGTGTATATCAGCGAGTCTGACCAATGAGCCCCGTTTCGACAAGTGTTTGAAAAAATGTTACCTTTCCCCGTTTCCCCTAACAACCAAGATAGTATTTATAGCCCGACCAATCGTGGTTAGGCTTTCATTTGTTGCGCTCCAATCAATTTGGAGTTTACATGGTAGGCTATTTCTGTAACGTAAATTTTTTTTCAAACACGTTTAAAAAAAAATCTTATGAGCAGAAATGATTTTATGCTGTCAGGCACCCCCAATATTTTATTTTGGGTATAATTTATTAATTCCTGGACTATTTGCGTAACGTTTTACATATTATTTGTCAGCAAGCCCTAAGGAACCCAAAAATACAAATTTAAAGGAGCTACGTGGCTGCATTCAAAATATGCAATTTCTTCTACCTCCTGTTTCGAAGATGTGCTGTCTGGGTACTGTTATGTTTTCAACCGTAAACCCATCTAATGTTATCTTTTCTAATAAGAGTTTTTTATGATTTATAAACCTAACTCTGGGAAAGGGTAGTGTATTTTATCACTGTCCGTCTGAAAAAAAATTAGTGCATGTAGACTTACACGCGTGATGGCAGCATTTGTGTATCGCGCGACGCGTGTTGCATGCGTTCCTGATTTTCAGCCCTCCCCTCTCTCTTTATCCTTTTGTCCATCTGTTCGTTCGTTTTGGTAACGCAGTATAATTAATGTTAGGATTAATTTAGGTCATTACGCAGTACGTCTCAATGTTTTTCTTAGAAATGCAGCACACGTTTCATTGAAGAAGGCGGGTAATAATACAGTAAGCTTTTATATCAACGTGAAAGCGTTACAATTTGCAGACGAAGCAGAAAACAAGGGGGATTTCGAGTACATTCTTTGTGACAGCACTGTTATTTTCCCATTGCTCTTCTCTTTATTAATTTTATTTGTTAGGCTTTATATTTACCTAATAGTTTATATATGTGGATTAGAATATTTCACGACACCTCCCCTCTTAAAACAGACATTATATGTCAGTCCTTTATTCTATATACACATAGAGAAATTTATTATTATTTCTGGGGTTTACGGTGATTCTCATCACACGGATGGCGGCTTTAAAAATCCGCTCCCAAATTGGTTTTTCCAGATATATACTCAATGCTAAAATTATATGGAGCCAGAAGTAAAGACCATCGGAGTAACCTAGAGTTCTCATGCTTAGCCTGTGCTAGAAACGATAAAGGTTTGTGATCTGTTTGCAACTTAAATGCCTTCCCATATAGATAAATATTGAATTTCTTTATTGCCCATATTACTGCAAGACATTCTTTTTCGCTAGTTGAGTAGTTGATTTCAGCTTTATTCAACTTTCTGCTAGCATATGCCACTGGGCTTAATTCCCCATCCAATGCATCTGATTTCTGTAGTAGAGTTGCACCTAACCCAATATTACTTGCATCCGTCCTTACTATGAATTCTTGACTTAAGTCAGGTAATTTCAAAATGGGTTTACTTGTGAGCTTTTCCTTCAATTCTTGGTAAGTCATTTCACATTGTGGTGTCCATGTAATGCGATCTGGATGTCCTTTACGTGTCAATTCCGTTAAAGGTGCACATATGGAATTAAAGTTTTTGATATACTTCTGGTAGAAACCACATAATGAGACAAAGGATCTCACGTCCTTCTTGGTTTGTGGTCTCGGGGCTTTCTGTAGTTTTTCTAAATTCTTTGGGTCAGGGGTCATGTTTCCCTGATAAACTGTGTGTCCCAAAATTCCAATTCTTTACATCCAACGCAACATTTGGTTGGTCGGGCTGTTAAATTTGCCTCCCTAAGTCGATTAAACAGCATGTTCAGAGAGTCAATGTGTTCCTCAAATGTTTCTGTTGCTATAAGGATATCATCCATAAAATTTGTTATACAGGGATTATTCAGAGGATCCAATAATTTTCTCATCATTCTGGAGAAGACACTAGGCGCATTCTTCAATCCAAATGGCAATCTATTAAACTCATAGTGTCCTTCTGAGGTACTAAAAGCTAGGTATGGTCTAACCTCAGGCTTTACTGGAATCTGATAGTATCCTTTACTCAGATCCACTTTTGAGAAATATTTAGCTTTATTTAGCCTGGCAAACAGCTGATTTGTATCCGGCAATGGATCCACCTGTCCTTCTGTAATAGCATTCAGTCTCCTGTAATCTATACAGAGTCTATGTTCTCCAGAGGGCTTCCTTAAGAATACAACACCGGAACTATACGAAGACTCACTGTGCGAAATAATTCCTTCCTTCAATAGATAGTCTATCTCTTCCTTCAAAGCTTTCTCCTTAGCAAACGGAATCGAATATGGTTTCATACAGACAGGTGTGGAGTCTATGAGTTTCATATCATATTCCAATAGGTTTGTATGCCCTGGTCGGTCTGTTAACACCTCTGCATGATTATTTAGAACCTGTTGCACTCTCTCTTTCTGAGTTTTCGTTAAATGTGTACTGATTTTCACCTGTGCTGCTGTCTCACAGGGGTGTAATGGATATTCAAATGATGAAAGTGGTTCCTTTTTCATCTCCATGGCGATGGACAAGGTCAACTAGTGTGTCTCTTCCTGATGTTCTCTTTCCAAATATTTCTTCAGGAGATTCACATGATAGATTTTTTCTTTCCCCTTCTTATCTATCTTATAATTTGTTCTAGACACCTTCTCTAAAACTGTATATGGACCCTGCCATCCAATTTGTAACTTATTCTGACTCCCAGGCAAAAGAAGCAGTACTTTCTCTCCCACAGCCAAATTTCTGTCTTTCGCCTTCCTGTTATAATAGGCAGCATGTTTCTTCCTGGCTTGTTTCAAATTTTCATTGGCAAGTTTCCAGCCAGTTTTCAACCGAGTGGTCAGCTCATTCACATATTGGTATGAAGATGTAATGTTTTCCTCTGCCTTTTCATCAGTCCACGTTCTTAACAAAGCTTCAAGTGGACCTTTTATTGGCCTTCCAAACAATAATGTTGCCGGGGCCATACCGGTTGAACTATGGGGTACCTCCCGATAAGCAAAGAGGGCGGCGTGCAGGTACTGGTCCCATGTATCTGGTTTTTCGTGTGCCAACTTTCTCAGGATCGACATCAATGTGCCGTTAAATCTTTCCACTTGGCCGTTCCCTTGGGGATGATACACACTACAATGGAAGTGTTTGGCCTGGAAGATCCTGAAAACTTCTTCAGTTAGTTTCCCCTTGAACTGAGAGCCATTATCAGTCAAGATTTGATTGGGAAAGCCTAACCTTGTGAAAATTGTGAGCAATGCCTCTGCCACATGTTTTGAATCAATCGATGACAGGGCTACTGCCTCTCCCCACATAGAACAAGTGTCCACCAGAGTCAGAATGTAGCTGTTCCTTCTCTTGGTTCGGGTGAGAGGTCCCACAAGATCCACGGCAACTCTCTCAAAGGGTGTTCCCACTATGGGCATTTCCCCCAGAGTTGCTGGTGCAGTCCAATGTTTAGGTGCTACTCGTTGGCACTCTGGACAGGATTTTACATATCGTTTGATATCTTCAGTTATTCCTGGCCAGAAATAGTGACAAGCTATTCGCTGTCCTGTTGCGCTGATTCCCATATGACCACTGAAGGGAATCGCATGCCCTAGTTCCAACACTTTAGTCCTATATGAAGTGGGAAGGACCAGCTGTCCGTGACCATTGGATTCAGATCCAGCCTTCCTATATATCAATTTGTTCTTCATATAAAACTCTCCCTTGCCTGGAGGTGTATGAGATTTGGGCAACTTCTTGAAACATGGCTTGAGTGTTTTGTCCTCAGCCTGTGCCTTCCTCATCTCATCTGGGTGAGTATTTATGGGATTATCCTCCTCCTTCTTTGACTGTGATCTGGTCTGCACTGTTGCCAATATCACAGGTCTCTTGGGATTCCCCAAGAAGACATATCTACACCCCAATATTAGAGGGTAGATTGGCTCATTTATCACTGCTGCTTTTATGATTCCTTCCACATATCGCGTTTTCACTTTTATTCGGGCGACGGGAAGTGTCATGGTAGCTACATCCTTGGTTGCCGTTTGAATCTCCACTGTTTCTGTGGTGTATTGATCGGCCTGCACCAGGTGAGAACTCACAACGGAATCGTAATCTAAACCGGTATCATATAAACATCTTATAGTGACACCATTACAGATGACATCTTCACACACTGGGGGGTGGTATGGTTCCTGTAATTCTTCAGGTTTGCCCTTCTTTTCCTTTTTCCCCGATGTCATAGCAGCAAAATGAGGAGGTTTCCTTCTACAATGGTCAGTGTCATGATTGTTCATCTTACAATTTTTACACCACCTTTTTCCTTGGTTGAAAGATTTTCTTTCATCATATTTCCTTTCATCGAATTGTGGGAATTTATTTTTATTTTCATACCGTGGCCTATCAAATTGGTGCTTACCTTTATTTTGATCCTTAGGATCAAATTTATTAAAGTTCTGTGGTGCCCTAAAGTTATCCACCTGTTTCTTTTTATTACCTGTTACCTCTGCTTGAGCTGCTTGATACCTTTCAGCAACATTTAGCAACTCACCCAGCCTCTCTGCACCTTGTTCCATGAGAAACTTTCTCAGGTCTGGAGCCATGGACTCTCTTAATTGCTCTATAAGGACCATTTCCTTAAGATCTTGGGTTTTCCCCAGAGAAGTCCATTTCTCCAAGTATGTCTCTATTCGTGCAGAGAACTGGTGATAGGTTTCACCTGACAGTAGTTTAGCATTCCTAAATTTTTTCCTGTAAAACTCTGCATTCTTTTCATACCTTAACAAAAGAGCCTGCTTTAGCATGTCATAATTTTCCTGATCACCTCTGCTCATTTTTGCAAAAACTTCATAAGCTGCCCCACGAAGTCCCTGAGATAACTTTAAGCTCCACCTTTCTCTCTCTAACCCATACGTGGTAGCTAATAGTTCATACCTATTTAGGTAGCTCTCAATATCATCGTCTTTCTCAACAAAATGATCTAAATGAAAATTCATAGCTGAGGTTGAGGCTCCTTGAGTAACCGTAGCATCAGAGGCAAAGGGACTGGCACCATTTTCAGGAGCATGGCCTTGAAACTCAAACTCCCTTAGTCGTAATTCATGTTCCCTTTGTAATCTTTTCTCCTCCTTTTCTGCTTCCCTCTCTGCAGCTAATCTTTTGTCTTCTCTTTCTGCCTCCAATTTCTTAGCCTCAGCCTCAATCTGCAACCTCTTAGTCTCAGCCTCAGCTTCAAACTGTAACTTCTTAATTTCCTTGTCAGCCTCTAACTTTCTTTCGGCCTCTTTTTCTAATCTTCTTTCTTCGCGTTCAATAAATTTGTCACATTCCGTCGTGACATAGGCAACCATAACTTGCCCATCTAATCCTAACTCTTTTGCAGTCTGAACCGCAGCAGATCGAAATTTGGCCAGGTCCGCCATTGTCTATCAGGTAAGTTTATAAAATGTCTAACCAACAATTTAATCTCTAAATATCTAATGGACAACACAGGCACCGTGAGCTCAACCTTATTCAATTCCACCCAAGGATACTTTTTAATTCTTATCTTCCCTGAAGTGAATTACCCCCAATATTTTTAATAGTGAAAGATTCAAAATCCCAAGAGCGAGACCCCAATATATGTGGTGAAGTGGGATGTTATAAATATTTATAGGGGACTTAGTGTACTGACTGAGATCAGCTGTGAAGGTATCTATATCTATTAAGAGTAGTGTATTATAGATAACCTTACTTGCTACCACATATCTCTATATCTCAGTCAGAATTATTCTGGAATAGTGTGATGCTACGTTATGTGTCTAGGGTATGTGTATGATGAAGTGTAAGTCACAACAACAGACAGATAAACAATTTAATTTAATCCCCTACTCTTAACAACACTGTGACACTCACATACATATAACACTCTATGAGAATATCTTAAAGAAGTCACTCGTAACTTTTCAAATAACAATATGTATTCATTACTGGCATGAATGAATATGTGTCCTGATTCAACTACAAGGGAACCAGGAATCACAATCAATTTAAATTACAAGTTATGTACAGAATGTATTTAATATGAATATTGTAGTGACATATATTATTACAAATGTTCTATGTGTGTCAGTTGTGTAGTAGTAAAATGAGGTAATACTGGTTTTGTTTTGTTCAAGCTCTGTTGGTATTTGTCATCATGACTTCAATAGTTTGTCTTTAGGGACTAGTATTGGAGATGTTCACAGTTCCTGATTTTAAGACAAGTAAATTCCCCTCTTAATGTTAATTTTACAAAGTCAGTTCAAGATGAGGGGACATAATGTTGAGCTCAGCTGGCCAAGTTAGCTTATCTGGCGTGATGGCGGCAGGAAAGGACTCCTCTGCTCGAATTCTCCTCTGGGCTCTGGAGACACCTCACTGATAGCTAAAAGGACCAAGGAGTATGCTGTCCGACACTGGATTCAGCAAAGCTCTGACTAGGTGCTGCTCAGTACCATCAAGACCACTGTCCCTGAAATCAAGAAGGATGTACCTTCTACTTCATAACTAACTTAAACTCTCTTGTTACACTGATCACAACACAGCACAAACATTGAGTTCAGAGCATTAGGCCAACTGTCAGCTTCATTTGAAATACTTTATTCCAGTATTACCCTTCTTAATGGTTACTACGCCTCTGCAATTCCAGCATTATTTCTTTCTATTCAATCATCCAAGTGTCAGTGTACTGTTTGGCCATTCCATGCCGTTTTACTTCTCTCCGACACCCTCTGTTCAGGCTGGAGCATTACAGGCTTTACCTCACGTTGGCCACTGAACTACACATATATATACAGGCATAAATCAACAATTCACATTCAATTTTCATTAAAAGATATTGAATGGTTCAAGCTTACCACAATTCATACGAATAAACACAGATACGTTGATTAGCAATGAATTCTGGCACAAACTGGCACAAATTCCCATCTGCTTATCTTCCAGGCTTTTATTTAGCCAAATATAAGCTGGCTTCAACGCACTGATGCTTTATCAATCTTATTTAAACAAGTGGTTTCGAACTAACGCTCCCAAGTGTGTATATCAGCGAGTCTGACCAATGAGCCCCGTTTCGACAAGTGTTTGAAAAAATGTTACCTTTCCCCGTTTCCCCTAACAACCAAGATAGTATTTATAGCCCGACCAATCGTGGTTAGGCTTTCATTTGTTGCGCTCCAATCAATTTGGAGTTTACATGGTAGGCTATTTCTGTAACGTAAATTTTTTTCAAACACGTTAAAAAAAAATCTTATGAGCAGAAATGATTTTATGCTGTCAGGCACCCCCAATATTTTATTTTGGGTATAATTTATTAATTCCTGGACTATTTGCGTAACGTTTTACATATTATTTGTCAGCAAGCCCTAAGGAACCCAAAAATACAAATTTAAAGGAGCTACGTGGCTGCATTCAAAATATGCAATTTCTTCTACCTCCTGTTTCGAAGATGTGCTGTCTGGGTACTGTTATGTTTTCAACCGTAAACCCATCTAATGTTATCTTTTCTAATAAGAGTTTTTTATGATTTATAAACCTAACTCTGGGAAAGGGTAGTGTATTTTATCACTGTCCGTCTGAAAAAAAAATTAGTGCATGTAGACTTACACGCGTGATGGCAGCATTTGTGTATCGCGCGACGCGTGTTGCATGCGTTCCTGATTTTCAGCCCTCCCCTCTCTCTTTATCCTTTTGTCCATCTGTTCGTTCGTTTTGGTAACGCAGTATAATTAATGTTAGGATTAATTTAGGTCATTACGCAGTACGTCTCAATGTTTTTCTTAGAAATGCAGCACACGTTTCATTGAAGAAGGCGGGTAATAATACAGTAAGCTTTTATATCAACGTGAAAGCGTTACAATTTGCAGACGAAGCAGAAAACAAGGGGGATTTCGAGTACATTCTTTGTGACAGCACTGTTATTTTCCCATTGCTCTTCTCTTTATTAATTTTATTTGTTAGGCTTTATATTTACCTAATAGTTTATATATGTGGATTAGAATATTTCACGACAATCTTTCCCAGTCTGGCGGAATCCTGGAACGTTATCCATACCACCGCGTATCGTTAAACGCTGCTGTCTACTGCTGGGTATTGCAACATGGGCGATACGAAAGTTCATTTGATAGCTTAAGCCCCTGCTTAAACAAATCGGTGACACTATATACGGGTACAACAGTATGTCCAGTAGGAGCAGTTGAAGCCAAAGGATGCTCGAGACTTAGCCATCTGAGACACAAAGGTTGCCTACTTAATGGCGTATAGAAGCTGAAATTTTGTTTACTTGGCGAGATAATGAAGGGAGCCGCCATACAACAAGAGCAAAAGATGGAGCGTCGGCATGTCTCGGCATGTTGAAACAATTCGGAGCCACAAGAAAAATAAATGACAAAGGGTAGATGGTTTCTCTAACAGGCGACCAATTACAAGCCACGGTTTTTCTTATCACCTGACATCAGGTAAGAAGTTGAAGATTTTGTTACGACAGCCCAACAGTTTTTCCACGATTGACGGATCTGTCCTCGCAAGCAAGCGCTCAGACCCGGCGTCGCAAAGAGAAAGGTAGATTAGTGGATGAGAGGTGGAGTTAGAGCCGCGGCTAAGAATTGTTGCAGATGGGTAGTTAGAAAATATAACTCGAGGTACAGAAAGAATCCAGTACGTTCTCAAATATTCGCGGTACATAAGCAGAATTGCGGGGCATAAGTATAAGTCCAAGAGCATTAGCCTGTTCCAAAATCTCATTCCAGTGTGGATTATAATTTCATTCCAGTGGAATTAATTCTAATAGTGCTCTTAAAGAATTCGCAAAGGAAAAAAAAAAAACCGAGTTTTGTAGACTTAATAAAAATTATGAATAATTTGTCTTTTTCATTATTTGTTATTGATTTTTGCAATGAGACTCATGGGCTAGATATCATACTCTCAAGTTGATTCGTCTAGATATCAATATCACATACTCAAAAGCTGATCCGTCCATATATCAAATTCAACTCGCTCAAAAGCTTAGTGCCTGAACCAAGTTCAGTTACTCAACGCGTCAGTGCATGAAGTGAATTCATCTACTCAAAACGTGTATTGCATGATCGCAAGGATCTTGAATTAACTCTTCATGATTTATTATATATAACTACCTAGTGGAGAGCATTCGCCTTCTCTTCTTCTAGTCCAGTGTTTCTCAACCTTTTTGTTTTCACGGCACACTTTTCAATTTTCTAAAAATTTGCGGCACACCTATCTGACCCTGCGCCAGAATAAAAAATTACAGTGATGTATACTAAATTAAATACACTAATTTGTGGGTACTTTAGAATAAAGAAAGCTCTCAATTTGATTTTCTCTTAATTGTTTAAAATAATTTTGAAGTAGGCCTATATCTATTTTGGTTCAAATCAGTGAATAGCTCCAATTATTATTGAATGAATTCAAGCTCTAATTTCAGTTTTACATAAAAATATACTTCATATAGTAAAGTTGCAACATTTTTGCGGCACACTTTGATAGACGGGGTGGCACACTAGTGTGCCGCGGCACACCGCCTGAGAATTACTGTTCTAGTCCTTATCTTGAATAGATCTCTTTCTTTCTTAACGAGCCAATTTATGGAGACTTTCTTGATAATATTCCATAGGCGATACCCATAATACACCTATCATATTGTAGCAGTGCGACAATTGGTGTCCCGTCCGGTATAACTGCGCGAGACATTTTAACAATAAAAGCGATTCAGAAAACCTAAATGCAAATTGAAATTTCAGCCCGAGTGGTTTCGAGTAATTATACAGTTTTTATACACTGTAATTTTTCAATATGACAAAGTACAGCAATTAAATATTTTGTCTTGTTATTGCAATCCTGGTGATGAATAACTTATACTGTTTTAACTGGGCATGATATTATCATCTTAAATCGGTGCTGTATTATAAGCTCCGGTGCGTATAAGAACACATATAGCTAGAAAATTATTTATAGATATTCTCACCAGTCACTGCAACTATTCACATGTAATTACTTGCACCATTCTATTTCCGCAATTTACAATCGCTCTCGCTCCTTGTAAACATCATACGCTGCCTGACTAAATACTTCTACTCAGCTAAAGTACTACTATATGTATCAACACCCATATGTCAAGCTATTCTCATATCCATTCAAATCTGAAAGTATACAAATCATTAACAGCATTCGTCCCTTGGCCTGGCCCATCTACGACAGCTGTAACAACAGTAATAACTGTAACAACAGTAATAGCTGTAACAACAGTAATAGCTGTAACAACGGTAATAGCTGTAACAACAGTAATAGTTGTAACAACAGTAGCCGCAAAACAAAAAGTTAAGGACTTATATTATTTTATTATTATTGGGAATGTTAATATTAAATAGTATGAAATAGATATGGTCGGAGTGGCTAAGAGTTATGGCGTCCGCCTCTAATTTTAGAGGGTTCGATTCCCAGTAGAGGGAATATAAATTATGGAATTTTTTTTTCTCCGAACCAGTGGTCCTAATGATGTCTTACTCCCCCCTGGTCTCCTGGGTAGTCACATCGGATGCCTAGGCTTCTCGGATAAGGGCAAAAAAATAGGAGGGCCCTGTGGAAGTTGCGCACGTTAAAAATCCCACGGCAGTCGAAAATCGTAAAGAGTAGGCCATAAGGCCGCTGCCCTGGCAACATTAAAAAAATTAGAAACCTTCCCACCACAAAAGTATTTATAGATTGTGTGATTCCTATATACACACACTGGGATTCTTGCCGGTGCTACGGAGATTGTGCACTGTGCTGAGATCCTCCTTGTGTAATCTAAGGGAGAAGATCGGAGCACTGATGGAGTTGTCCGTGTGCAATGAAGATAGTCCTTAAAAAACCAAACCAAATAGATATGGTCATGACAATATTAGATAGTTTGAAATAGATTTGGTCATGATAATATTAAATATTATGAAATAGATATAGTCATGATAATAATAAATAGTATGAAATAGATATGATCATGATAAGATTAAATAGTATTAAATAGCAATTAATTAAGCTTCTTCAGTGCCCTTGTTCTCGATTGTCCTCTCAGACCCAACAGTGTCATGACCATATCTTTGCTTGTTAGCAAGGAATGGAGAAAGGCAAACGGAGTCTACATCCCGAAGGAACAAAATTCCACAGACATCAGTCAGTTCAGGCCAATCTCACTACTTAATGTGGAAGGGAAGATTTTCTTCTCAGTGATGGCGAAAAGGCTCACTACATACCGCCTGGCAAATGGGTACATTGACACTACCATTAAGAAAGGAGGTATCCCAGGTACACTAGGATGTCTAGAGCATGCCACAATTATCTGGGAAGCAATTCAAAAGGCAAAGTCTGACAGAGCAAACCTCCATATAATCTGGTTGGATCTAGCAAATGCTTATGGATCCATTCCACACCAGATGTTGTGGCAGGCCCTAGAAATGTATCATGTTCCACAAGAGATTGCAGCAATGCTGAAGCTGTATTCCGCAGGGTTCTCTGTCAGATTTTCAACCAGAAAGTACACAACGAAATGGATTGGCCTTGAAGTTGGAATTGCGATGGGATGTACCATCTCTCCGATACTATTCGTGTTGGCTATGCAGGTGATCCTCAATGCGGCTGAAGCAATGGCTGTAGGTCGAAAGCTCAGTGGAATGTATCACATGCCACCGCTCAGAGCATTCATGGATGACACAACAATTCTGACATCAGATGAACATCAGTGTGATGATGTCACAATGATACAACGTTAAAATATCTCCAAAATTAACGATGAAATGTAGGGTTAAAAATAATGCGTAAGATACTAGGAGACATGCTCGCCCATGCCAGACCTCCCACCGCCATTTAAAACTAACGAGTTACAAGTGCAGACGAAACGTTTAACCTTTGTAGACGGGAGAGAACGGAGGACACACAAAAAAAAGGAAAAATATGACTGAACACGTGTTTGAAGTTCGAACGGCAAAAAGACGCAAGTGGGGGTGAAAGGAGAAAAATTCACGTCCCGAGTTGACATAAAGTAAGGAAATGGACAAGAAAAGGACATTAGCTCTTGATCGAGACAGTCATTTCTTGGACGATTTTCGATACTTGGTCTTTATTTGAATGCCGCGGCTAAACACATGAGGGAAGGATCTCGAACAAATTTCAAAAAATTAAACTTGAGAAAAAAATTCGTTTTTTCTTAATAATAGAGTTATGAAAATAAAACCTAGCTAGTTTGATAGCCCATCTTGAGCAGAGAAATAATATGCTTTCAATTATACAGACGGATAGATAATAAGGAAGATATTGACAAAAGACTGTATTGTTCATAACAGACAAGCGACTGCACTGGTAACCCATGTCACTAAAAGTAACCAAAATCTTGGCCTTGAGTCTGCAAACGTAAAAATCGAGCTGTAATTAAAGAGAGGGAATGTGGTGGAGAATTGTAGCTAAAAATAACTTAGACAGCAGATTCGTGTAGGAAATGCATGTAAAACCAAGTGTGTTTTTATGAAAAAACAAGTAGAGGCAGACGGACTAACAGACCGTAATACATACTTGACTGAGATTTGACTGAAGTGACTTTTGGTTGCCAATTTGAAAGTTAGGGGGGAAGTCGGCGATTGGTCAACGCATTTTATAGTAGCGTGATAGAGAGGTGAAAGTTTGCCATTTTACATAAGTCTGTTCAGAGACACAGTTTGAATCCATGAATGGTGCTGATGCCATAAGAATATAACTTTATAAGTGGGACGTCATCATACGGCCAGCAGCTCAGCTGAGTTTTGCTAGCAAACTTTAACTGTGTTCTCATTTCTGAATTCTGGTAAGAATGAATAATATTTATTCTGTATATTTTAATAATTCGAGTGATTGATACTGCTATATCATAGAAATGATTACAACAAGTAAGTGTTCGCTCTAGATCCCCAGCCCTAGATCAGGGTCTAGAGACATACATACAAAGAAAATATATAGGAACGCCTAAATGAAACTATGAAAAAGGATCTAGTGTTGAGATCAGTGGAACATATCACCTATCTTATTTAATAGCAGGAAGCTATTGAACATATCTCAGATGTAATGTAGTCTTGGGGAACTGATACTATGTGAAACCAACTTGGTAAGATGTGCTTTGTGGTCAGAGAGATCTGACCTAGTCTATGTGGTGTTGTTGTGTGTAGTGTTGTGTACAGAAGTGGTTCAGAAGATAGAGTTCTGACATATGACCAATACTTTTGTTTCAGAACTGTGAGTTTCTATTTGGCACCAAAGCGGTGTCAAATACTGTATTAATATATACAAGTGTGGACCAGAGCAGTCTGTCATTGTGTCAGAGCAGCCGTATATTGCCCCCTGCACGGAGAGGTGGGGCCATCAGACTTCTGTACAGGATCGATGCAGGCAGATAAGTCATATCTGGCCTGCTGGACTTTCACCAACAACATTTTCATCTAAATTACCCCTAATTCAGCATTAAATAAAGCCAAGACATTGGGGAAATTAAACTATATATATTTATCCATTAAGTCATCGGACAATGTTTGGCAGTCATAGACTAGGAGTGATGACACCACCCCAACAGCATATCTAGTAATAAGTTCTCCTGTGACTAGCTTAATATAATTATTATTAACCAGTTATTTGAAATAATTAAGTACACATTTTCCATTTTATTATGCCTTATGATTTTGCATTCCATTTATGACTCCATAATATTTCTTATGTTCTGACCAACTAAACATTTGGTTCAGAACAAAATAAATTTATCAAAAGATTAACTTGTAAAACTAAAACAGCCTGAGTTAGTTCAGTGTGTCATAAATTTTATTAATATTATTAGACTTCTTAAATATCTGTGTGTGTGTGTGTGTACTCTACCACAACACAGTACATATCATTACCCTAGACTTTTAACGTAGCCACATTCATTAGTAAAAAAGATATGTGTGAGGTCGTAAGTGGTAGTACGAAGGGCCTTCTGTAATTCACATCTACATTTATCTCAGGAGCCTTCACAACTGACCTCATACATCACACTAAGTGACATCAACCATACAATACCATCAAAATCCACTACATATATTGGGGGCTCGTCCGGGATAATTAGCTTATCAGTAATATTAGGATCTCCTGGTGGGAGAATTAAAATTAGGGGAACAAATTGTAAAAATTAAAAGTGTCCCTTAAAATTGAAAGTGAGAATAAAAGTTGGTGAATCTTCACAGCCAGTGGTAATTAATTAGTTAACTGGCTAATTAGAATTACCTTAGTCTATAGTAATTAGAATTACTTTAGTTATTTATTGGTTGGATTTTTACCCTGCTCATTGTTATTTTGTGTGATGGCGGAGTTAGCAAAGTTCAGATCAGCTGCTGTGCTAACGGCGAAGGAAATGGGAATGGATGGTCAGGCTTTAATTCAGTATGTAGCTGCTGAATGTGACAAGTATATTGAAAGGGAAGAAAGAAGATTAGAAAAAGAGGCCGAAAGAAAATTAGAGTCTGAAAGGTTGGCTGAAGAGAAGAGGTTAGAGGCTGAAAAAGAAATTAAGAGGCTGCAGATTGAGGCAGAAGAAAAACGACAGCAAAGGGAAGCAGAAGATAAAAAGGCCGAAAGGGAGGCAGAAGATAGAAGGTTGCAAAGGGAGCACGAATTACGACTAAGGGAGCTGGAGTTACAAGGCCAGGCTCCTGAAAATGGTGCCAGCCCTTTTGCCTCAGATGCTGCAGCTAGTCAGGGTGCCTCAAACTCAGCTATGGGGTTTCATTTAGACCATTTTGTTGAAAGAGACGATGACATCGAGGGGTACCTCAGTCGTTTTGAGTTATTAGCTACTACATATGGGTTAGAAAGAGAGAGGTGGAGTTTAAAGTTATCACAGGGACTGAGAGGTACTTCTTATGAAGTCTTCGCAAAAATGAACAGAGAATACCAAGACAATTATGACATGTTTAAAGCAGGCTTTGTTATTGAGGTACGAAAAAAAATGGTGAATTTTATCGTAAGAAATTTAGAAATGCCAAACAGTTGTCTGGGGAGACATACCACCAATTCTCTGCCAGACTGGAAACCTATTTGGAGAAATGGACTGCTCTGGGGAAGACCCAAGATCTTAAAGAGATGATCATGATAGAGCAATTGAGAGAGTCCATGGCTCCAGACATGAGAAAATTTCTCATGGAACAAGGTGCAGAGAAGTTGGGGGAGATTTTAAATGTCGCTGAGAGGTATCAGGCAGCCCAGGCAGAGGTAAGTGGCTCTAAAAAGAAGCACATAGAAACTTTTAAAGCTCCACAGCCATTTAATAAATTTGAAAATAGAGAACAGGGTAATAAAGGCAGGACAAACTTTGAACGGCCAAGAAATGACTATCGAGACAGAAACTCACAGTTCAATGACCAAAAATACAATGAAAGAAAACCGTTTAACCAAGGAAAAAGATGGTGCAAATGGTGCAAGAAAGATAACTATAACACCGAATTTTGTAGAAGGAAACCTTCAAACATTGCTGCAATGAAGTCGGGGACTCAAAGATTAAAGGTTAATCCTAATGGACAGCAGGAACCTTATCACCCCCCAGTTTGTGAGGATGTTATTTGTAATGGGGTCACCATAAGGTGCCTTTATGATACAGGTTTGGATTATGATTCAGTTGTGAAGTCTAGCCTAGTGGACCCAAGTCAGTATACCACAGAAACAGTGGAAATACAAGGGGCGACTAAGGACATACCACTCATGACACTTCCCATCGCAAGGATAACGGTGAAAACTCGCTATGTGGAAGGAGAAATCAGAGCAGCAGTGATAGATGAACCAATCTACCCTCTGATATTGGGGTGTAGATACGTCTTCTTGGGGAATCCCGAGAAACCTGTGATCATGGCGACAGAGCAGACCAGGTCACAGAAGAAGGAGGAAGAAGGTGAACCTATAAATGCTCATCCAGAGGAGATGAGGAAGGCGCAGGCTGAGGATAGGACACTCAAGCCATGTTTTAAAAAATTGCCCAAATGCCACACACCTCCAAGCAAGGGGGAATATTTTACGAAGAACAAACTATTATACAGGAAGGCCGGAACTGGAACAAATGGTCACAACCAGCTGGTTCTTCCCACTTCATATAGGGATAAAGTGATGGAACTCGGGCATGCGATTCCCTTCAGTGGTCACATGGGGATCAGCGCCACAGGACAGCGTATAGCTTGTCATTACTTCTGGCCAGGGATAACGGAGGATATAAAAAGATATGTCAAATCCTGCCCAGAATGTCAAAGGGTAGCGCCAAAGCACTGGACTGCTCCTGCAACTCTAGGGGAAATGCCCATAGTGGGAACACCTTTTGAGAGGGTTGCAGTGGATATTGTAGGACCTCTCACTCGGACCAAGAGGAGGAACAGTTACATCCTTACTCTGGTGGACACTTGTTCTATGTGGGGAGAGGCGGTAGCCCTGCCATCAATTGATTCAAAACATGTAGCAGAGGCCCTACTTACAATATTCACAAGATTAGGATTCCCGCATCAAATCTTGACTGATAATGGCTCTCAGTTCAAGGGGAAACTAACGGAAGAAGTTTTTAAGCTATTTCAAGCCAGACACTTTCACTGTAGCCCGTACCACCCGCAAGGGAACGGCCAGGTAGAGAGGTTTAATGGGACTCTCATTTCTATCCTGAGGAAGATGGCACACGAAAAACCGGATCTGTGGGATCAATTCCTGCCCGCCGCATTGTTTGCGTATCGGGAGGTACCACATAGTTCAACCGGGATGGCTCCCGCAACTCTGCTATTTGGGAGGCCAATAAAAGGTCCATTAGAAGCACTATTAAGGACCTGGACAGATGAGAAGGCAGAAGAGATTGTTACCTCATCTTATCAATACGTGAACGAACTGACCACTCGTCTGAAAGCCGGATGGAAACTGGCAAATGATAATTTGAAACAAGCCAGGAAGAAACATGCAGCATATTTTAATAGGAAGGCAAAGGACAGAGAACTAGCTGTGGGAGAGAAGGTGCTTCTTCTACTACCCGGCAGCCAGAATAAATTACAAATTGAATGGCAAATTCCATATACGGTTTTAGAGAAGGTGTCTAGAACAAACTATAAAATTTACAAAAAGGGGAAGGAGAAAGTTTATCATGTAAACCTTTTAAAGAAGTATCTGGACAGACCACTCCAGGAAAGCACCCCCTTACTGGCCTTGGCTATCGCAACTCAAATGCAAAAGGAACCACTCACCTCGCTTGAATACCCATTACATCCTTGTGAAACAGCGGCACAAGTACAAGTCAGTAAGCACCTGACTAAAAATCAGAGGGAGAGAGTTCAACAGGTTCTGGAGGAACATACAGATGTATTAACAGATAAACCAGGACATACAAATTTGCTACAGTATGACATGAAACTGGTAGACTCAAACCCAATCTGTATGAGAGCCTATTCTATTCCATTCGCGAAGGAGAAGGCATTGAAGGAAGAAATAGATTATTTGTTGAAGGAGGGGATTATTTCACACAGTGAATCATCTTTTAGCTCCAGTGTCGTTTTGTTGAGGAAACCGTCTGGGGAACACAGACTGTGCATAGATTACAGGAAACTGAATGCTGTCACAGAAGGACAAGTGGATCCATTACCAGACACAAAACAGTTATTTGCCAGACTGAACAAGGCAACATACTTTTCAAAGGTGGATCTTAGTAAAGGCTATTACCAGATCCCAGTGAAGCCTGAAGTGAGACCTTATTTGGCTTTTAGCACTTCGGATGGACATTATGAATTCAACATGCTACCATTCGGATTGAAAAATGCTCCGAGTGTATTTTCAAGGATGATGCGCAAATTGTTGGATCCCCTGAATAACCCATGTATCACGAATTTCATGGATGATATTCTCGTCGCCACAGAGACATTTGAAGAACACATTGACGCTCTAAAAATGTTATTTAATAGGCTTAGGGAGGCGAACTTAACTGCTAGGCCAACAAAATGTTGTAATGGATGCAAAGAGTTGGAATTCTTGGGACACACTGTATATCAGGGTAACATGACCCCTGATCCCAAGAACTTGGAGAAACTGCAGAGAGCACCTAGACCACAAACAAAAAAGGACGTGCGATCATTCGTGTCGTTATGTGGATTTTATCAAAAATACATCAAAAATTTTAACTCTATTTGTGCTCCTCTGACTGATCTGACTCGCAAGGGACTTCCAGATAAAATTATTTGGACTGCGCAATGTGAATTAGCTTTCCAAGAATTAAAGGAAAAACTCACTAGCAAGCCTATTCTCAAATTGCCTGATTTGACACAGGACTTTGTGGTGAGAACAGATGCAAGTAATGTAGGCCTCGGGGCGGCCTTGTTGCAGAGGTCATCTTCACCAGATGGGGAACTGAACCCAGTCGCTTATGCAAGCCGCAAATTGAATAAAGCGGAACAAGGATATTCCACAAGCGAAAAGGAATGTTTAGCGTTAATCTGGGCAATAAAGAAGTTTCAAATCTATCTGTATGGTAGGAATTTTGTGGTCCAGACGGATCATCAGCCCCTCGTATTCTTATCTCAGGCTAAGCATGAAAACGCAAGATTGCTGAGGTGGTCTTTGTTACTGCAACCTTATCAGTTTATTATCGAATACATCCCAGGCAAATTGAATGTCGGTGCAGATTTCCTCAGTCGGCACCCCTGTGATCAAGATTAGATAGTGGCAGGCGTGAGAAGAGATTTTAACTATGTGTATCACTGGTTTTGGAACTTGCCGTAGTGCATGTTCTCAGGTGGGGACATGTGTGATGATGTCACAATGATACAACGTTAAAATATCTCCAAAATTAACGATGAAATGTAGGGTTAAAAATAATGCGTAAGATACTAGGAGACATGCTCGCCCATGCCAGACCTCCCACCGCCATTTAAAACTAACGAGTTAGAAGTGCAGACGAAACGTTTACCCTTTGTAGACGGGAGAGAACGGAGGACACACAAAAAAGGAAAAATATGACTGAACACGTGTTTGAAGTTCGAACGGCAAAAAGACGCAAGTGGGGGTGAAAGGAGAAAAATTCACGTCCCGAGTTGACATAAAGTAAGGAAATGGACAAGAAAAGGACATTAGCTCGTGATCGAGACAGTCATTTCTTGGACGATTTTCGATACTTGGTCTTTATTTGAATGCCGCGGCAAAACCCATGAGGGAAGGATCTCGAACAAATTTCAAAAAATTAAACTTGAGAAAAAATACGTTTTTTCTTAATAATAGAGTTATGAAAATAAAACCCAGCTAGTTTGATAGCCCATCTTGAGCAGAGAAATAATATGCTTTCAATTATACAGACGGATAGATAATAAGGAAGATATTGACAAAAGACTGTATTGTTCATAACAGACAAGCGACTGCACTGGTAACCCATGTCACTAAAAGTAACCAAAATCTTGGCCTTGAGACTGCAAACGTAAAAATCGAGCTGTAATTAAAGAGAGGGAATGTGGTGGAGAATTGTAGCTAAAAATAACTTAGACAGCAGATTCGTGTAGGAAATGCATGTAAAACCAAGTGTGTTTTTATGAAAAAAACAAGTAGAGGCAGACGGACTAACAGACCGTAATACATACTTGACTGAGATTTGACTGAAGTGACTTTTGGTTGCCAATTTGAAAGTTAGGGGGGAAGTCGGCGATTGGTCAACGCATTTTATAGTAGCGTGATAGAGAGGTGAAAGTTTGCCATTTTACATAAGTCTGTTCAGAGACACAGTTTGAACCCATGAATGGTGCTGATGCCATAAGAATATAACTTTATAAGTGGGACGTCATCATACGGCCAGCAGCTCAGCTGAGTTTTGCTAGCAAACTTTAACTGTGTTCTCATTTCTGAATTCTGGTAAGAATGAATAATATTTATTCTGTATATTTTAATAATTCGAGTGATTGATACTGCCATATCATAAAAATGATTACGACAAGTAAGTGTTCGCTCTAGATCCCCAGCCCAAGTTCAGGGTCTAGAGACATACATACAAAGAAAATATATAGGAACGCCTAAATGAAACTATGAAAAAGGATCTAGTGTTGAGATCAGTGGAACATATCACCTATCTTATTTAATAGCAGGAAGCTATTGAACATATCTCAGATGTAATGTAGTCTTGGGGAACTGATACTATGTGAAACCAACTTGGTAAGATGTGCTTTGTGGTCAGAAAGATCTGACCTAGTCTATGTGGTGTTGTTGTGTGTAGTGTTGTGTACAGAAGTGGTTCAGAAGATAGAGTTCTGACACATGACCAATACTTTTGTTTCAGAACTGTGAGTTTCTATTTGGCACCAAAGCGGTGTCAAATACTGTATTAATATATACAAGTGTGGACCAGAGCAGTCTGTCATTGTGTCAGAGCAGCCGTATATTGCCCCCTGCACGGAGAGGTGGGGCCATCAGACTTCTGTACAGGATCGATGCAGGCAGATAAGTCATATCTGGCCTGCTGGACTTTCACCAACAACATTTTCATCTAAATTACCCCTAATTCAGCATTAAATAAAGCCAAGACATTGGGGAAATTAAACTATATATATTTATCCCTTAAGTCATCGGACAATGTTTGGCAGTCATAGACTAGGAGTGATGACACCACCCCAACAGCATATCTAGTAATAAGTTCTCCTGTGACTAGCTTAATATAATTATTATTAACCAGTTATTTGAAATAATTAAGTACACATTTTCCATTTTATTATGCCTTATGATTTTGCATTCCATTTATGACTCCATAATATTTCTTATGTTCTGACCAACTAAACATTTGGTTCAGAACAAAATAAATTTATCAAAAGATTAACTTGTAAAACTAAAACAGCCTGAGTTAGTTCAGTGTGTCATAAATTTTATTAATATTATTAGACTTCTTAAATATCTGTGTGTGTGTGTGTGTGTGTGTACTCTACCACAACACCGTACATATCATTACCCTAGACTTTTAACGTAGCCACATTCATTAGTAAAAAAGATATGTGTGAGGTCGTAAGTGGTAGTACGAAGGGCCTTCTGTAATTCACATCTACATTTATCTCAGGAGCCTTCACAACTGACCTCATACATCACACTAAGTGACATCAACCATACAATACCATCAAAATCCACTACAATCAGGCCCGGAAGATGTTAGCACGCCTGGATGAACTAGTCAGCTGGTGCAGAATGAGCTTCAAACCCAAGAAGTCGAGAAGCCTATCAGTCAGGAAAGGGAAGATAGCGGAGGTCATATTCATGGTTTCCAACCAAAGAATCCCTACTGTAATTGAGGAACCTGTTAAAAGTCTTGGCAGGGTGTACGATGCCTCATTAAAAGACTCGAAGGCAGTGCAACAGACAATAGAAATGGCAGACAGAGGGCTACAGATCATAGACCAAACCAGACTCCTAGGAAAATTCAAACTGCGGTGCCTCCAGTTCATGTTGATACCTAAGTTGCCGTAGCCACTGCTTATATATGAAACTAGCAATAACCCGTCAAACTTGACGGGTTTTTAATTATAGTGTGCTGTTTTCGTTCCCGGATGAGCAGATAGAAATACATTCTTAGTGTCTTTGGTTTCTTTCCATTATACAGTGTAATCAAACTTTTCATGAACACCGTCATTTGAAAGCTTTTCTTTGTTGATTGTAACTATTTTCGGGAGGGTATATAATGGACACAATACAATTTTTCAACAGGGTTGTATTCCTCAGCTGTGACCAACGTACACACAGCGAGAATTATGTTATTTTAGATTCAATTTAAAAGTTCTTTGATGACGACATTTCGTGTGAAAGTGCGTGGATTGTTTTCAAAGAATGTTCCCTGATAATAAGTGGTTTTAACAAAAACTTTCAAGTTTTCATGATTTGTACATCGGGTGAGGGCTCATGCACCCCAATTTTTACGCACTTTTTCTTTGTCGAGCGCTACTAATTTCGTGAAAGAATTTAAAAAAAAAAAACCCACCAAAGTATTTGTTTTATATAACACCCACGCCGCGCAAGTTGCACACCGCGCGTTGCGCACTTTTTTTTCTGGCGCGAGTTACTATTTTGAGTGTGACCGACCGACCTAACATACATCGGTAATTATTATAGTTGGGATGGGATTGGGATAAGCACCAGTACAGTTGAAGCTATAGATCAGAAGGTCAACAAGTTCATGAGGAAATGGCTAGGGGTACCACCAGGTCTGTCAAACGTAGCATTGTACTGCAAAGAGTCAAAACTTGCGCTTCCTTTCAAGTCAGTTGTTGAAGAGTACAAAGTGGGAAAGGCAAGGCTCACGATGATGCTGCGCGAGTTAGCAGATGACGTGGTTACGTCCATTCAACCCATACTGAAAACAGGGAGGAAGTGGAAAGTGGAAGAAGCTGTTGATGCTGCCCAAGAGTCGCTCTAGCTAAGGGAGGTAATCGGATACACACAGGCGAATAGACGGGGATTTGGCCATGGAGACATCCGCGGGTGGTCCAATGCATCAAGCAGGGAGCGCACAGACATGGTAGTTCAGGAGATACGAGGAGCTGAGAATGATAAGAGGGTGCAAAAAGCAGTGCAGCAAGCCCAACAAGGCCAATTGACTACATGGGAAGGAGCCCTGCAAAGGTCCTTGACATGGAATGATATATGGCATATGGCACCTCTTAGGCTCAGCTTCATTATTAGATCAATGTATAATTTCCTTGCCATCGGCCACAAACCTTGTGAGATGGGGAAAGTCGGATGATGAGCAGTGCCTCCTATGCCAGGAAAGGCAGACACTTAAACACGTGCTTTCAGGCTGCAAGGTGGCACTAGGACAAGGGCGGTACACATGGCGCCACAACAAAGTGCTAAGTGAGCTGGCTGCGACAACAGACCTGGCAAGGTGAAGGCGAATAACAAAGTCAGGCCGAGCACCGCAAATACATACTTTCTGAGAGCAGGAAAGTCAGCACACCCCAAAGCGAGTAAATCAGGTAGCAGTTTACCATCTCTTCTTGACTGCAAATGACTGGGAGATGGCGGTAGGCCTACCTGGACGAGGGGCATAACCAGAGAGTATCAGAAAATCTCGAATACGCCGGATATAGTGCTGCATACTTCATCATCGCAGCAGGTTATAATGATTGAACTGACCGTGCCATTTGAATCCAGATTGGGCGAGCAACATTCGTTCAAAGCGACCAAGTATAGTGATCTGGCTGCGGATCTGAGACACAATGGGTTCACTGCAAAGGTCATGGCTGTTGAGGTGAGTGCAAGAGGGCTCGTGGCTGTGTCAGTGTTTGATTTATTGAAACTGTTGGGTCTGAGAGGACAGTAGAGAACAAGGGCACTGAAGAAGCTTAGTGAAACTGCGGAAAGGGCATCATGCTGGCTGTGGAACAACCGCAATGGGCTAGGGAACTCGTTACAGTAAAATCTAGCCCTACCTGCGGTATTATATTTATATAGGAAACTGCCTGAAATTTTTCTAAGTCCGCAATACATTGAGTTTTTCATTGTATTAGTGAAGGACGGCAGCGTTACAAGAAACAGGCGGTGCATTATATGGGGCGAAGGTAGATTTCAGAGGCCGGCTCGCAAAGAATTCAAGCCTCGTCGGCGTCACGCAGGCGTGTCAGTGGTATGCTGCGGAACGACCGCAATAATTTGTCTTCTCTTTGTTACTTTCACAATTGCCTCCTGCTGGCGGAATTGCGGATTTTAAAGCTCATCCACAGTGGAATGGGTTCATTTTCTACACAAGACAACAGGAGGCTGAGATACTTGGGAGTTATAACCAAGTAGAGCCTGCCCCTCTTAGAGTGTAAAGGAGAATAATGGGCCGAAACACTTGTTCGACGGGGGGGACAGCTTCTGATGATCAGATTGCCTCCTGTTGTTTCGCTCTGTATACAGCTTCCTATCATAGCTGTGGTCATGATAATATTAAACAGTATGAAATAGATATAGTTATGATAATATTAAATAGTATTAAATAGCTCTGGTCATGATAATATTAAATAGTATTAAATAGATATTGTCATGTTAATATTAAATAGTATGAAATATAGTCATGATAATAGTAAATAGTCAATCAATACCCTTTAGCTCCCCGAGGAGCATAGGCCTTCAACAAACACATGCCAAGTCTTCCTGTCCCGTGCCATCCGCTCAAATTCTTTCCATGTTTTCCTCATCATTTTCACCTCTGTATCCAGTTCTCTTCTCCATGTGTTTTTTGGTCTACCTCTGCCTCTCTTTCCCTGTGGATTCCAGAACAAGTACTGCCTTGTAATGCTATCTACAGGTTTCCTCAATGTGTGTCCTATCCATCGCCAGCGTCTTCTTCTCAACTCTTGTTCCACTGGCACTTGTCTGGTTCTTGTCATAAATTCCACATTTGTGACTTTGTCATACCATGTCAGTTCTTCTATTCTACTCAAGCACCCGTTTATAAAAGTCTGTAGCTTTTTCGTTGTTGTTTTTGTTGCTCTCCATGTCTCAGAGCCATACAATAGGACTGACTTGACATTTGAGTTGAAGATTCTTATTTTCGTGTTGGACTACTCTTGTTCTCCATATGTTTGTCAATGCAATGAAAGCTCCTCTTGCTTTTTGTATTCTTATTTTGATGTCATTGTCTGTCCCTCCAACTTTGTCTATATTACTGCCAAGATATGTGTACGATTCTACATCCTTTAGTGGTGTTTCTTCAAGTTCAATCTTGTTATCATTTCTTGCATTTATTCTCATATCTTTTTCTTTTCCCCGTGTATTTCACAGTGTAATGGGTTCATTTTCTACACAAGACAACAGGAGGCTGAGACACTTGGGAGTTATGACCAAGTTTGGCCCGTCCCCCTTAGAGTGTAAAGGAGAATAATGGGCAGAAACACTTGCTCGATGGGGGGGGACGACACTTTCTGATGATCAGATTGCCTCCTGTTGTTTCTCTCTGTACAGAGCTTCCTATCATAGCTGTTTGAAATAGATATGGTCATGATAATATTAAATAGTTTGAAATAGATATGGTCATGATAATATTAAATAGTATGAAATAGATATCGTTTTGATAATATTAAATAGTATGAAATAGCTCTAGTCATGATAATATTAAATAGTATGAAATAGATATAATCATGATAACATTAAATAATATGAAATAGTTCATCATGATAATATTAAATAGTATGAAATTTCTAGTTATGATAATATTAAATAGTATGAAATAGATATAGTCATGATAATATTAAATAGTTTGAAATAGATATAGTCTTGATAAAAATTAAATAGTATAAAATAGATATAGTCATGATAATATTAAATAGTATGAAATAGATCTTGTCATGATAATATTAAATAGTATGAAATAGATATGGTCATGATAATATTACATAGTATGAAATAGATATTGTCATGATAATAATAATAGTATGAAATATATATGATAATATTAAATAGTATGAAATAGATATAGTCATGATAATATTAAATAGTATGAAATAGATATAGTCATGATAATATTAAATAGTATGAAATAGCTCTAGTCATGATATTATTAAATAGTATGAAATAGATATAGTCATGATAATATTAAATAGTATGAAATAGATACAGTCATGATAATATTAAATAGTATGAATTAGATATAGTCGTGATAATATTAAATAGTATGAAATAGATATAGTCATGACAATATTAAATAGTATGAAACAGTTCTAGTGATGATAATATTAAATAGTATGAAATAGATATAGTCATGATAATATTAAATAGTATGAAATAGATAAGGAAACCTCTACACCTCACGATAGAAGGGGAACGACTAAGTAAGTAAGAAATAGATAAGGTCATGATAATATTAAATAGTATGAAATAGATCTGGTCGTGTTAGTCTCTTCATCTGCGATACAAATGCACGGAGGCATATTTGGAGTCATCCTTAAATGACCACCAGCTATGCACAATGCTACAATATATGTACGTGGAAGTGAACCTATGTCCGTGAAGCTAATTACATCCTCATTGACTCTTGAAATCATCTACACACTTCCAAGGATTCCCCCTGTGGTGAAACTTGTTGAGAACCCTGCATTTCACACTAAGCTTGAAGAAGTCACTTGAGCCCTAGGAGTAATTCCTTGGTTTTGACCTGGTTGACTGCATGCAGAAGGATTTCACTATGGACACAGTGATAGGCAGGGGAGGCTGAAGTGGCTCTGTGCAGGACGTGACAATTCCTTGATACAGCCAAGAACCAGAGTATAGTATTTTAGCTCTGCATTGTTGGACAGCCTTCTTGGATGGCAGGGAATGCACAGTATGCCACGCACTTCCTACTGCTAGTTTGGGACCAGATGTGACGATCCTTTAAATGCAAGCCAAGCCGGAGAAACTGGAGCTCATAACTTCAACTCAACACGTTTCGGAATGGCAGAAAAGCCACAGGAAAAGCCTAGATCTACAGTGTAGATAATAACAAGGAGTCTTCAACTTGGTATTGGCTGCTAAAGAGAGAGAAGCTCAGTAGCGCTAGTTAAACAAAAACAACAACAATCCGCGATACAGAAGTTAAGAAGTTGAATATGACAAGCTATATGATTTGTATCCGTGAAAATATTTGATTTTTACTTTTAAGAATATTTACTTACACAATCATCTCACCTACATCATCACGAAATGTCATCCTTATTATACTAAAAGGTCCTGTTTGCATGGCATCAATATGAAAAACACTGCGTTGGAATTAAATGCTCAAATTGTTTGTGGTGTGCACTGGGTCCGAGGAAGCCAACCCTGCCACCCCTGAAAAACTGCTTTACAGTACCTGGAGTGCTGGGACGGACTAAACCACAGAGAATCAGAATCCTAACAGAAACTACACTCATCTAATAAGGAAGATGAGTATTTCACCTACCATGCAGAAAACCACCATAGAAAAGCTCACCTGGTCCAAGTGATTACCATATTTTCTTTGTTTTTTAAACAGAACCTACACATTTTTTTTTTCGTTTGTACACTGATAATCTATCCTCATTTTTTAAACTCCAACACAACAGTTTGCTGTTATTTTTTTTTTTTCTTGTTACCTTTAATTGGGCTCACCCGTGTGTTACCGGGGCCTGAAAAGGGAGCAAAGAATAGTAACACTGTTCCCTGCCAAGCATGTCGTAGAAAGCGACTAAGGAGGGTTGGGCATGGGGCCGGTTACCCATCCTGTAAAAAATTTAAACCAAAAAAACTTCAACAAACATAGAAAAGACAATTAAAGAAAATAAAACACAGCCATCCAAGACAGGGGAAGGTCCTCTCGCAGGGAGGCGTATGATGCAACACAGAGAAAGCCGAAAGGAGTCTGTGTTGCTGACTAACCTTCTTTCTTCTAGGAGAACTTCCAGATTTGGCACCTGGAATGTTCGGACATTAAACGAACAAGGGAAAGTGGCACAAGTAGCAGCAGAGATGAGGGAATATAAAATCGAGGTTCTAGGACTGTGTGAAACAAAGTGGAAGGGGGTAGACAGGAAGAAACTCATCACAGGTGAATTGGTGCTGTCCTCAGGACATGAAGACGAAAGTTCACACCACAGTGAAGGGGTAGCTCTTATGTTATCTAAAGAAGCACAGAAAGCACTCATTGAATGGGAAGCCATTGGATCCAGAATAATAACAGCTTCTTTTAAAACAGCTAACAAGAAAATAAATGTAAATGTCATCCAATGTTATGCACCAACTAATGACAAAGAAGAGTCTGTGAAAGAAGCATTTTATACTAGACTACAGGAAATTATGGAAAAAGTAAAAAGAAGAGACATCACAATTTTGATGGGTGACATAAATGCAAAGATAGGTACAGTCAACACCGGCTTTGAAGAAGTCATGGGAAAACAGGGGCTAGGAATAATGAATGAAAATGGGGAACTATTCTCAAACTTTTGTGCTTCATATCAACTGCCTATAGGAGGAAGCATGTTTCCACATAAGAGAATACACAAGGCAACATGGATATCACCAGACCATAGAACAGAAAATCAGATTGATCATATATGCATAAACAAGAAGTTTAGATCATCATTGCAGGATGTAAAGGTATATAGAGGAGCAGATGTGGCATCAGATCACCACCTTATGATAGCCAAAGTAAAAATGAAACTCAAGAGATATGCAACAATGCAAAATTATAGACAACAATTTAATGTAGGACATCTAAGAAATCAAGAAACAAGAGACAAATTTGCGGTCACAATATCCAACAAATTCCAAGTGCTCCAACAGCTGGAAGATGCAGAGAATACAGAAGACTATTGACAGCAAATCAAAACGGTATGGAGTGAGACATGTGAAGAAATACTGGAGAAAAGGGAACGACAACAAAAAGCATGGATAACAACAGAAACCATCAATAAGATAAAAGACAGGAAAAACAAGAAAGCAGATTTAAACACAAGCAAAACCAGAAGTTCCAAAGCCAAGGCTCAAGAAGTGTACACAGAAGCAAACAAAAAAGTAAAAAGAAGTATCAAAAGAGACAAGAGGAAGTATATTGAGGAGTTGGCAAGAGAGGCAGAAGATGCTGCAGCCAAAGGGAATATGAGAGAACTGTATAACAGCACAAAGAAGCTAACAGGGAAATACAAGCAAACAAGTTGCCTCATAAAAGACAAGAATGGAAAACTGCTCAGCAAGATACAAGAGCAAATGAAGAGGTGGACAGAATATTTTGAGGACCTTCTCCACAAAACCCCCCGGACATCCAGCCAGCAGAAGAAGAGCTACAAATTAACGGTGAAAGACCAAGAAAGGAAGAAATAAAGAAAGCCATAAAGCTTCTAAGAGATGGAAAAGCGTCTGGACCTGATGGCATTCCAGCAGAGGCCATCAAAGCAGATATCGACACGGCTACAGAGATGTTATATAAATTACTTGGTAAAGTCTGGGAAAAGGAAGAGATACTAGCAGAATGGAAGGAAGGATATCTGGTTAAGTTGCCTAAGAAGGGAAATTTACAAGAGTGCACAAATTATAGAGGAATAATGTTACTTTCAGTGCCAGGAAAAGTATTAAACAGGATTATCCTTGAAAGATTAAAAGAGTCCATAGACAAGAAACTGAGAGATGAACAAGCAGGTTTTCGACAAAACAGATCCTGTACAGACCAGATAGCCACTTTGAGAATAATAGTTGAACAAAGTCTGGAATGGAATTCACCACTATACATCGGATTTGTGGACTACGAAAAGGCATTTGACAGTGTAGACAGAGAATCACTTTGGAAATTGATGAGGCACTATGGAGTTCCCCTGAAGATCATTAATTTAATAAAGAAAACATATGAAGACATGACATGCAGAGTTCTTCATGAAGGACAGCTTACAGAACCGTTTGGGATAAGAACAGGAGTGCGACAGGGATGCCTCTTGTCTCCATTTCTTTTCTTACTTGCAATAGACTGGGTTACGAGAACATCGACAACACAATTCAGAAATGGAATCCAGTGGACTCTGACTAAGCAGTTGGATGATCTGGATTTTGCTGATGACTTAGCTCTTCTGTCCCATAACCATAATCAGATGCAGGACAAATTGAAAACACTCGATGAGAGGTCACAGCAATTGGGTCTGAAAATACACAGGGAAAAGACAAAGATAATGAGAATAAATGCAGGTAATAATAACAGGGTTGAACTTGAAGAAGCACCAATACAAGATGTAGAATCGTACACATATCTTGGCAGCAATATAGACAAAGTTGGAGGGACAGACAGTGATATCAAAATAAGAATGCAAAAAGCAAGAGGAGCTTTCATTGCATTGGGAAATATATGGAGATCAAGAGAAATCGAACTCAACACGAAAATAAGAATCTTCAACTCAAATGTGAAGTCAGTTCTATTGTATGGCTCTGAGACATGGAGAACAACAAAGACAACTACCAAAAAGCTACAGACTTTCATAAATGGGTGCTTGAGTAGAATAGAAGAACTGAAATGGTATGACAAGGTTACCAACGTGGAACTGATGACAAGAACTAGACAAGTGCCAGTGGAACAAGAGATGAGAAGAAGACGATGGCGATGGATAGGACACACACTGAGGAAACCTGTTGATAGCATTACAAGGTAGTCCTTGTTCTGGAACCCCCAGGGCAAGAGAAGCAGAGGTAGACCAAGAAGCACATGGAGAAGAGAGCTGGAAACAGAGGTGAAAATGAGGAGAACGTGGAAAGAACTTGAGATGATGGCACGTGACAGGAGGACTTGGCATGTGTTTGTTGAAGGCCTATGCTCCTTTGGGAGTGGAGGGTTATGAATGAATGAATTATTTGGGCTGTATTTGTTTTTAAACATGCACCCTAGGGGCTGAGTGTGACGTATAATTGAAAAAGAGCCTACAGTAATCTGACAGTCTTTGTAATTTCGTATGCATTTTCTGCCAGTGTTTACTGACACAAGCGTACTTTTTCGTCACGCCTCTTTTCTTTGAACATAAGCAAACGAAGTGTTTACAAACTTTCGTGACCTGCCCGTCAAAACAGGTAGCGAATCAGCTTTTGTTTACCTCGTTTTCCCACGCCAGTATCTGTCAGGCATACGATCTCAGACAGAAAACACGTGAAACAGACGTAACGGCATTTTGAAGTCTCCGGAAAGGGGAGTTAACGCTTTGATGTCGTATACGCTGACAAAATCTTCGAGAAGCCCGTTACACGTGAGAATTCTTCTGATGTCGGTTAGCAACGCCCGACAGAGCCGACCTGTAAGCCTTTATCTTGTAACTCTGTTTCTGATTCCTCGTTACACTTAGTAACGTGAAAAGTAACATCATCGATAGATCAGAGAATATATCTTCTTCTTCGATCCTTAACCACCGACCGTCAAAGCAGTCAGTGGCCATCACGCCTAGTGGCGTCTTGTAGGGCAACAACAAATTGATTCCACTTTGCACGGTCGGTGGCCATCCTTCGTACAGTGCCCCAACTCTGGTTCATTCTTTGCATCTCAGCCTCCACAGTCCCCATCAAGGCCAGCTCCTTGACGTGGAGATGGGGCTCAAGTACAGCCATCAGCGGCTGAAAAACCAAGACTGGCCAGGCCCTCCTAGACTCGAGCAAGACCACAGTCTGCCCTAGCAAGTCAAGGTGCTGAAGACGGAGGCAACCAGCCAAGAGGCGCACCACAGCAATCAGGATGCCACGCATTAGCGCTATGGGAAGTATGCCTATATCTGCAAAACGTTATGGCACTCGCCCTGTGACGGACACCCAGGCAGGCGCAGTGCCGGGCCCTCTGCCTCGGAAGGGCCCAACCCCTACTACTGGGGGTCCTTCTCAATTGCCCCGGGGAGCCAGGAGGCATGAGAATAGAGCTACTGGCCAAGCAAAGAAAAGACCATTTAAAATAATGCACTGGAATGCTGAAGGCGTCAATAGTAAAAAAGACGGCTACAGCAAAAAATTAGAGCTCGAAAATATCTTGAATGAAGAGCAAGTAAATGTATGTTGCTTGCAAGAAACCCACCTCAACAAAGACATAGCCTTCAAAATCAGAGGCTACCAGTGCTACCGATCTGACCGAATAGACAGGCGAAAAGGTGGAATACTGACACTCGTGAGGAATAACATCAGTGCATGTCAGCTTGAAACATATATGGAGGGGGCGGAATACCAGATGCTTCATCTCAGGACAGAAAGTTCAGAATTCCACCTGCTCAACTACTACTGTCCGAGCGACCGCCCACTGGCACTAGATACAATCCCAGCAAAAGAAAGACTGATTGTATGCGGAGACTTCAACAGCCACTCACAGAGCTGGGGCTATGATCACATGGACAGGAGAGGTGAGGAGCTTGAAAACTGGCAGGATGACAATGGGCTTATCCTGATTAACCAGCCAATCGACCCACCAACCTTCTACTCGAGATCATGGCACACCACCTCTACACCAGACCTGGCATTCCACTCACCCAGCTTGGAGTGGAACACCACACGCGTTGTAGGGAAACAACTTGGAGGCAGCGACCACCGGCCAGTCTTCCTAATTGTGGAAAATGAACTTGTCAAGGAGAGCAGCACTCTCTCTAGGTGGAACTACAAGAAGGCAGACTGGACAATGTACCAGCACCGTACTAGTATACTGGCTAGAGATCTGACTGTAGACAAAGACATCAATAAGCTAGTTGATGAATTCAGCAGATGCATATTACAGGCTGCTCGTGAAACAATACCTAGAGGGGCTCGTAAGCACTACAAACCATATTGGAATAGTGAACTAGAGCAGCTGCACAACGACGTGGAAACATCTCGAAAGCAGGCAGAGACCAGTCCATGCCAAGAACACCACAATAACTACCAGCAAGCTAAGGCCAAATTTCAAAGGGCCAAGTTGCAGGCCAGGCGAAGAAGCTGGAAGGAGAAAACAGAGTCCTTGAACTTTGAAAGAGATACGAGGAAACTGTGGAAGCTGGTAAAGCAACTTAACGATGAAGGTACAGAGAGAAACTCAAGGATTGCTCTGTACAAAGATGGAAACATCCTCATGGGAAAACAGGCAGCTGATCACTTTGCAGACTCCTTTGCTAAAGACAACAACATCGAAGTTAGCCCAGAGAAGCAACAGGAGACTCGTGAGAAACAACACGCAGGACGAGATGGAACCATACCTGAAGTTATGGAGGCACCAATCACATTCAGAGAACTGGAGCTTGCAATATCCAAATTGAAAATGAGAAAGTCGCCAGGAGTTGATGGAGTGTCCAATGAAATGATTAAGAACTTGGGAACCGCAGCAAAAACAAAGCTGCTGCAGATCTTCAATATCTGTTGGAACTCAGGCAGAGTTCCACAGACCTGGAGGGAAGCAATCATGATACCACTCCTAAAACCAGGAAAAGACAGTTCCACTGCCTCCAGCTACAGACCAATCAGCCTTACAAGCTGCCTCTGCAAAACAATGGAACGTATCATCAACCTCAGGCTACAGTGGTACCTTGAAAGTGAAAACCTTCTTGTACCACAGCAGGCGGGCTTTAGGCAGTGTTATTCCACCGAAGATCAGGCAACTTACCTTTCCCAAGAGATTGAGGATGCGTTCCAAGATAAGAAACTGGTACTAGCAGCATGGATAGATCTAAGAAAAGCATTTGACAAGGTTTGGAAAGAAGGGCTTCTGAAGAAACTGAGAAATTGTAGAGTGAATGGTAAGATGTACAAATGGGTGAAAGCATACTTGCATAACAGAAGAGCCCGAGTACAACTAGATGGCCTCAAGAGTAAGAAAATTCTACTGCGTCATGGCGTCCCTCAGGGAGGGGTTATGTCCCCCACACTTTTCCTAGTCTACATCAATGACCTGGTTGCTGAACTACCACATGGAATGAAAGTGGCAATGTACGCTGATGACCTGGTAATATGGTGCACAGATGAGCATGCAACAGTGGCCACCAAACTGCTACAAAGAGCTATAGATGCCTTAACCTCATGGGCAAATAGATGGTGTGTCAGCATCAACACAGACAAGTGCAGCACTACGCTCTTCACCCTCTCTCCCAAACAAAAAGCTGGTGTCATCAAGATAAACGAAGAGCTCCTGAGAGAAGATAAACAACCCACCTATCTCGAGTTACATTCGATGATAGGCTGACATGGAAGCAGCACATCAACAAGGCAGCAACAAAGGCCAGGAGGAAGCTAGCCATCCTGAGAAAACTAAGGGGAACCACATGGGGAGCCAGCGGGAAAATACTTAGTAAAGTTTACCAGCAGGGCATACGACCACACCTGGAATATGGGTCAGCTGCGTGGTGTCCAGCATCAAACACCACATTACAAGAGCTAGATAAGGTGCAAAACCAGGCGCTTAGGGTCATCACGGGGGCAATGAAATCAACGCCTATAGTGGAGATGGAGAAAATGGGGAGGATACAAGCACTGAGAGAACGCAGAGACACGAAAGTGCTAACACAGGCAGAAAAGTTCCTCTGTATGCCGAGCCATCCAATGAAGGACAGATTCCAAAACCTAGCAATGGGGCGACTGAAAAGAAGCAGCTTTATCCACCAGGCCAAACGATTTCGTAGACAAACTTCAGACCTGCCTGAAGTTAACAGCCCTCTAAAGTCTGTGCCAGAACAAACCCCTTGGAGAGAGGAGCATGGACTACCAGTACACATCCACACAAAAGTGAAAGGAATATTCGACAGGGATGAACAGAACAGCGTGCAACGTAGGACAGTCACTCTCAGTTTCCTGGATGATGAATACCCACAGGACCTCTGGGTCCGAGTATACACGGATGGGTCAGCACAGAATGCAGTAAAGAATGGAGGAGCAGGAGTGTACATAGAATACCCAAACAACACTAGGGATACGGTCAGAGTACCAACGGGGAAATTCTGTAACAACTATGATGCAGAAGTCCAGGCAATCAAGGTGGCAACTGAGAAACTACTGAACACCAATCTCGGTCCACAGCCTGTAGTATTCCTGACAGATGCAAGATCAGCACTCCAAGCACTTCAGTCCAGAAAATTGCCAGTTATACAGGCCCTACTTTCTGAACTGTGCAACCAGCGCAGGGTCGCCATGCAGTGGATACCGTCTCATTGTGGAATACCAGGAAACGAGAGAGCAGACGGACTGGCTAAAGAAGGTGCTGCAGACGAACAACCGGATGTACCAGTAACGTACCATCAGAAGAAAAAGATGATCAAATCAATCAGAAAGCCACCAACATCAACGCAGGATGACTACCAAGCTATGAACAGATCAGAACAAATAGTCATTCTGCGCCTCAGAACAGGACACAACCGCCTCCGCAGCCACATGTATACAAAATTCAAGATTGGCAATTCAGCCATGTGTACATGTGGACAGGCACCCCAGACAGCGGGGCACGTACTGCAAGATTGCCCCGAATATGATATATTGAGGCAAACCCACTGGCCCAGAGAAACAACACTGGAAGCAAAACTATATGGACCCCTGTATGAACTACAAAAGACAGTGAAGTTTATACAAGAAACAACATTGCAGATATAGACAATATATTTCAAGCGAACGAAAGAAGAAGAAGAAGAAGCCTCCACAGTCCTCCGCCAAGTTGTTTTTGGTCGGCCTCTCTTTCGCTTTCCTTCAGGGGTCCAAAACATAGCTGTTCTTGTGATGGCATCGGGGTCTCTTCTGAGGACATGACCATCCCAGCTCCAGCGTCTGCCAGCTATGATGGTGTGCATGTCCTCTTGCTTGCTACGAGTAAGCAGATCTTGGTTGGTGATGGTATTCGGCCAAAAGATGCGGTGAATTTTTCTTAGGCATGTTGTGTGAAAAGAGGACAATTTTGACATTTCCTTCTCTGTGACTCTCCAGCATTCCGCACCATAGAGAAGCACAGAAAGCACGCAACTCTGGTATAATCTTAATTTTGTGCTTGTGCTGTATTGGGAGGACTTCCAGATGTTATTTAGGCTAAAGAAGGCTGTTCTTGCCTTATTCATTCTGATGTTGATGTCTTTGCCTGCCCCCCCGTCTGGTGTTACTATGCTTCCTAGGTATGTGAAGGTATCTGTCTGTACCAGTTGCTGATTCCTTACTGATATGGGCTCAGGGTTGCTCACATTGAGCGTCATGACCTCAGACTTCTTTAAATTGATGTTCAAGCCCACCTGCTGGCTAATTTTATTAAGTCTATCCGTTTTTTCCTGGATGTGTTGATGTGAATGTTCCAGCAGTGCAATGTCATCTGCATATTCCAGATCTTCCAATGTAGAGAATGTAGTCCATCTTATTCCTCTTGGGCTGCCCTCTGTTGTCTGGCGCATCACCCAGTCTATGACTGTTAAAAATAGAGTGGCTGATAAGGGGCATCCCTGTCGTACTCCTGTCTTCACCTCGAAGGTTAGGTTGCTCTGCCCAACACTACACGTAAAGTTGGCATAGAGGCTTTTTATGATTGACACTATGCCGCTTGGGATTCCATAAGCCCTCAGTATTTTCCATAAACTGTCCCTATGTATGCTGTCAAAAGCCTTTTCAAAATCAACAAAATTTATGTAAAGCTGTCTTTGCCATTCTGAGCACTGCTCTATAATGTTCCTGAGAGTGAATATATGGTCTACACATCTTCTGTTCTTTCTAAATCCTGCTTGTTCTTTCCTCAGTTTGTAGTCTACTGCCTTTGAAATTCTCTGTATAATTATCCTGCCTAGTATTTTGCTGGGAACTGAGAGAAGAGTGATTCCTCTCCAATTATTGCAGTCTGCAAGATCTCCCTTCTTGGGCAATTTGACAATTATTCCTTTCTTCCACTCTGATGGTGTTGTCCCCGTTTTCCACACTTGTGCAAATAGTGGTTCTAATAGTTCTGCTGCTAGCTCAGGGTCTGTCTTAAATAGCTCTGCATTTAAGTTATCATGGCCTGGAGCTTTACCGTTCTTTAACCCTTTGATTGCTGTGATGATTTCTTCTTTTCGTGGAATGTCTGTATTTACATCTAGATCGTTTTCAGCCTCAGGAACATTCAATTGTGTCTCTGGTATTTCCTTGTTCAGAGTTTCTCTGAAGTGCTCTGCCCATCTTGTTTCCTGTCCCTCTGCTGTCTTGATGAGATTTCCTTGCTTATCTCTTACTAATGTAATATTGTTTGCACCTTGTTTTCCGCTGATGAATTTAGTTATTTTGTATACTGTGCTTTGTTCATTTCTCAGTGCTGCCTCTTCTGCCTGTTTTGCAAGATCGTCTAGGAAATTCCTTTTGTTGGCTCGGGTTTGGCGTTTAACTTCCCTGTACAGCCAGCTGGACAGGGAAGAAGAAGAGAGAATATATAATGATATATAAACTGTGTTTTCTTAAACCTGCTATCAGTTGTCACTCAGAATTTTTGGATAATCTAAGCACACATATCTAGAACCATTTTGCTAAATGTGTTATTAGCAATTCGTGGGGATTTTTCATTCTGATTTATGGTAATAGAAATTAGTGCTTACATGTTTAAAAGTGTTAGCTTTTACCAATTAAAAGTGTTAGCTTTTACCATTATTATTCACTTATATTTTCTAGCTGTTAAACTGGTGCAATAAAATAACGCGTAGCTACTTCATACCAATTGTTCAGATATAATGTTAATTTTCACCACACGCTTTCTCACACAAGAAGAGACGGTTTTAGCTGACTGGTTTATATGCTAGGCACGACTGATAGTGACAGAAAAGAATTAACGTTTCATTTCATTGTGCGTATTTAGTATAAGTGCCTATTATTTAATAACATACGACTAAACTATCAGACGCCGACCAAATTAATAGCTACTTAACGACCGGCGATAGTTTGTGATAATTGACATTGTACGTTGATCGTTAACCGCGAGCGGGGGGGCGGGGGGGGGGGGGGTGGGGAGAGTGGCATAACTCAATTCAACCTACACTCGCTAAGCGACGCGCGATAGAGCAGGCTGAAAACACCATGTGCCCTTTAAATTTAATCAGGACTGACGGAGTGGATAAGAGATCGTCTTGTCCCCTTCTGTGTGCATATATATATATATATATATATATATATATATATATATATATATATATATATATATATATATATATATATATATATATATATATATATATATATATAAAATAGTAGCATTTTTCCATAAGTGTTTTCTTATATTCCTAGCAGACCTGATCAAGAGCGTCCAGCAGTTTTTTTTCTTCTTGTTACTGATTGGTTAATGTTGTCTTTTTCTTGGCTTGTGCGTCACCAATTTAATTTGTGAGCGAGTATTTGCCAATGATACACGAGAAACATTTTAACTTATAAGTTTAACTGGACTTACAAAACCCAGATATTTTTTCCAATCTTTAACAGCCCACCGGGGTGTACAAAATCACATTAATGTTCCCGACTTCTGACAGTCGTATTCAAGCGGATTTATCCAAATTTTTACGCTGTGCAAGAATCGGAGCTCTAACATAGAGTTGTCCGATAAGATTATCATCATCATCATTGGTAACATTTTTTTAGCAACCAAATGTTTCCCAATACTGGAAGTGTTGTCCTCTTTTAACTGTGAACCCCAAGAACACAGTCCTACATCAGCTATTGGCGGTGACATTTGTTCATCCAGGAAAAACCCACACCAGATTCGGCGTTCACCTCACTAGTCTTTGTTTTGTTAGAGAATGAACTGGGGCCACTTTGGGAAGTGAATCAGATAAAACATATATTCAGGGAAATTGTATTTCCAAGGGATATCATCAAGAGTAGGTAAGAGTGATTGAGTGGCCACTGTATGAAAGAGAGAGTGAATATTTTTCTTTGTTACAGTGAATTTACCAACATTGGATTTGCTTAAACCTGTTTACCTTACTGGGTAGCATATAGTAGGAACTTGCTTACTTTACTGTCTACTCTGTAACATAGTGCAAACCTTCGACCTTTGGGTTATTAACTGTTTGGGTTCTTTTCTCCATAAGGGGAGGGCGCATTTACTCTGCTATTTCATAAGTATGTAAATCTGATTTTATTTGATCTTTCTTTAGATATTGGTGTTGTCAAGTTTAATGATAATAAACAACAAAGAAACGTACCTTTGTTGTGTGTTGGTCAGACCCATACCCAAGTACCCGTAGTTTTTCACGTTTGTGTGTCTTGTTGTCACATAGATGTGTGTGTGTAGTTAAACTTTATATATATATATATATATATATATATATATATATATATATATATATATATATATATATATATATATATATATATATATATATATATATATATGTATGAGGAGGGCAAGGTTGTCTTGTACTAAATTATAGTCGTATAGATAGGCTGGTATAGCGAAACTTACTCATTCTAGAGACATATCTTTTTCCTTTTTTTTTTTTTTTTTTTTTTCCTTAACCAGCAGCACTTGGGCTTTCAGCCCTTCGGCCCAATGACATGTCATTGCGAGGCTGGGGAACCTGAGGACTTTCCTTCCAACCCGGTCAGGAGCTTCGCTCCTTCCCATCCACAGAGGGTTTATCTTTTTCCTTAAAACTACCACCCGTGAAATCTATTTATCACACCTTTCTCACGTACCTATCACCATCCACTCTACTCAGACGGGCCAAAAATAATTCACAACCTATCTGTATGACAGAATGGTGGCTCGTGTCCAGGATTTGATCTAAGTCTGAGTCTAGATTAATGATTAACGTCTGGTAATGTATCTTAGTCTAACTCTAGATAGAGTGTGTTGTGCGTCCTGTGTTGTGAGTAAAGAATAGTAATAATAATTATTCCCTAGGCAACGTTCTTATTTACTGGGTTCTGACCACACAAATTAGAAATTTGTTTCTTTCCACAGCATCTTATAGTTTACATACAGTTTGATTTTGATGGTGATCTTTGTTGGTGATATGATATATAATAATTTTTGTACAAAAAGACCGCTGGTACGCGTGATTGTTTAACAATCACAAATTTTATTGGAGCAGTGGGGCCTGAGCATAGCAAAGGAAGAGCATTGGGCAGTTGCCAAGTTAATCGCCTTCCCTAGCTCCAGACTGACTCCAGGTGTGGGTGAGCGTGGTGGAATAAAAATAAGGAAATTTTTGTTTTCCCTTAATTTTAAATTTTTTTCCACAGTAGTAATAGTAAATTTACAGTTTTTAGCCTGATCTACCATCTCTATGGTTTGTCGTCTGCGTTAGGACCCTTTTTGCCAGTTAACAGCAGCGATAGATTAGAAAACTGAGTAGCGGGAGAAGGAAACACAGTAAAAAAAATATTTTATTCTCTTAATTGGTTAGGGAGCAGTGTATCCTTTTCTTCTTTCTTTCTCGGGTAATTCGCACTCAGTTATTTGCCATGGCTGAACGTGCAAAACATAGAACAATGCTAAGAGAGAAAGCAAAAGAAACAGGATTACAAGGAGACGAGTTGCTAGCTTTTGTGAACGACAAACTAGACAAATATGAGGCGGAGAAGAAGGAAGCAGAAGCTAGAGAGAGGATAAAAGAAGCTAGGAAGATGGAGAAAGCAAGTGAAGAACGGCAATTGGAGCAGATGAAAATTGAAGCAGAAATGCAGGTTCGTAGAGACATGGAACGAGAGAAGAGAGACAACATGAGGAAAGAGAGAATGACAAACGACGTCAGCACGAATTGGCGCTTAAGACTTTAGAGGTCTAAAGTCGTGGTGCAGCGTCTAGCTCCAGCAACGGAGAGTCTTCTTCACCTCAGTCACCCTTAGCTGACCACTCCAGTAGCCAGTCTTCCCAATTAGCTGCTTTGTCTTTTGCCCTAGAATCCTTCCCAAGCCCCAATGAGAAAATTGATACCTATCTAGAAAAATTTGAGAGAATGGCAACACTGTACGGTTTGGAAAGTTCGCGATGTGCTTGAAGCTTTCCCAGGCCCTAAAAGGCAATGTGTATGATGCGTATGTGAAACTGGGAAGCAGCAATCAAGAGAATTACGACATGCTTAAGAAAGCTTTACTTGAGCGCTTCGAAATGAACGCTCGCAAATTTTTGCAACTTTTCCGAAACAGCAGGAAAGATGGAACCGAGACTTACGCTCAGTTCTCTTCTCGTCTGAAGGGATATTTGACCAAGTTTTTGGAGCTTTCAGAACTTCCTTGCATTCTTGAAGGGTTAGAAGAGCTTATTCTAACCGAATAGATCAAAAGCACTTTGTCAAATGAAACCCATAGATTTCTTGCTGAACAGGGAGCTGTAAAGCTTGAAGACATCTTGAGTAAGTCAGAGCGTTATGCAGACGCACTCGCGGAACTACCGGGCTTTAAACGCAAACCTACAGATGAGCCTTCTCGCAAAAATAATCTAGAACAGTCTTCCCAATCATTTTCCCACCAAAACCCAAGAGAAACTGTACACCCCCCCCCCCCCCCCATAAATCGAAATTCTTAAAAAACCGATATCCCACCGAAACCCGTGATGATCCCAAGCGACTCCCATTGCAGCGCGGCCAGAAAGGATACGACAAAGGGAAACCCCCTGAGCCAGGGATATCTGATCAGGGAAACCAAACCGGCCCGAAGCAGATCGGTTGTTTACAAACAGCCTCACAGCAGAATAGAAAGGTCAGTGATTCTCAACCTGAGGGTGAGAGGCCCTCTACGCGAGGAACTGTTATATTGAACGGGACTTCCACTTATTGTTTGTTTGATACAAGTTTGAGCTTCGACTGGATAGTCGCGAGGCATTTGGTCAAACCAGGTCAAGAAACGGAAGAAACCGTCAAATTATGTGGATTTTTTAAAGGAGATGCACACATAACGCTCCCAGTGCCACTGGTGGAGATACACTCGGATTTCGTCCGTGGTGTTATTAAAGCGGCAATAATGGAGGATCCGATCTACCCAGTCATACTTGGTTGTAGATACGTGTTTATAGGGAGACCGAAAGAGCCGATTGTGGCAGCAGTAACTACAAGAGGGCAAACCTAAAAGGAACGGGAGACTGCACCTAACATGTTACCTAAGGAACTGAAAGAGGCGCAACAAAAGGACCCTACCTTGGAGCCCTGCTTTAAGAAACTGCCCATTGCCAAGGACCCCAGACACAACGGAGACATTTTTTATAAGGATGGAGTGTTGTATTGAAGAACGGGCGACCCTGAACAGGGACATAATCAGCTCCTAGTACCGACGCAGTACAGAGAACAAAACTTAGAAATGGGGCACTCTCTTCCCCTTAGCGGACATATGGGACAAAACGCCACTATACAGCGAATATCTACTTACTATTGGTGGCCAGGAATGAACACTGACATCATCAAATATGTGAAATCCTGCGCCAAGTGCCAACGTGTGGCATCCAAGCATTGGACACCCCCAGTTCCTATGGGAGAAAAGCCAATAGTGGGGACTTCATTTGAACGGGTTGCAGTCGACATTATAAGACCCCTTGAAAAGACTAAAAGAAGGAACAGGTTTATCCTGACCTTAATCGACACCTGCACCATGTGGGCCGAAGCTTTCCCGCTAACATGCACGGATTCCAAGCATGTCGCAGAAGCCCTAGTGCAGATTTTTACACGGTTGGGATTCCCTCAACAAGTTTTGACGGATAACGGATCCCAGTTCCATAGCCTGTTAATGGAGATCTTTAAGATCTTGAGGGACCAGCACATCTACATCAGCTCCTACAATCCGGCCGGAAGTGGGTTAGTATACCGTGTCATCGGAAGCAACAACTAACCTTAAGCGCGCACGCATGAAGCATGCTAAAAGATACAACAAAGCAGCGAAAGAGAGAGAATTGCAGCCAGGAGAGAAAGTTTTGTTGTTACTTCCTACCGAAAACAACAAACTACGCATCGGATGGCAAGGGCCGTTTACCGTTCTTAAAAAGATCTCGAGAACGAACTACAAGATCTCTATAAAAGGTAAGAAAAAAGTCTACCACATAAATCTGTTAAAGAAATATTTGGAAAGACCGGTGAATTCCCCCGAAAATCTCTTGGCGGTCGCTATAGCAACCGAAGATGAGGAAGATGACGATAGTTGCATGGAATACCCACTACAACAAACGAAGTCATTCGAATATGTTAAATTCGGCGACACCCTCTCAGAAGCGCAACAGACAGAAACTAAGGCGTTACTGAAACAGTATTCAGCAGACTTAACGGACATACCTGGTCGTACACATCTCGTGGAGTTTGATATGAAGCTAACAAACGAGACGCCTGTAAGAACCAGAGTTTATCTGATCCCGTATGCGAAAGCAGACACGTTACGTGGAGAAATAGACCAATTGCAACAAGCTGGGATTATTAGCAAGTCTACATCTCCCTATAGCTCAAGCGTCGTACTGTTACAGAAACCGAATAAAGAAGTTCGGCTGTGTATTGACTAACGTCTACTCAATACCGTAACAGAGTTCCAGCCTGAACCATTCCAAAGCACCGCAGAACTGTTTACTAAACTTAGCAAGGCAAAAATTTTCTCCAAGATTGACCTGCGTAAAGGTTATTACCAAATACCAGTGAAGGAGGAAATTAAACCTCTGTTAGCTTTCAGCACCAGCGAAGGACATTGTACTTTTAATGTCAAGCCTTTCGGATTACATAATGCACCAGGAGTCTTCCCTAGAATGATGAGAAAGCTTTTGGAACCCTTGCACAGTCCAAACATTCACAATTTTATGGACGACATATTGATTGCAACGGATAACTACGAAGAACATATTGCTACGGTCACTATGCTCCTCAGGAGACTAAAGGAAGGCGGATTAACCGCCCGACCTAGCAAATGTTTAATCGGTTTTGAAAAGCTTGACTTCCTAGGTCATACCATTTCTCATGGTTGTATGTGGCTAGCGGCGAAAAACATTGAGAAAATACGAGCAGCAGCAAGACCTGTCACCAAGAAGGACTGCCGCTCATTTCTTTCACTCTGCGCATACTACCAGAAATTCATTAAAAACTTCAACAGACTTACTGCGCCATTGACAGACTTCACGCGGAAAGGAAAACCAGACAAAATTGTCTGGGCACCAGAGTGCGAAAACGCATACGTCACTCTTAAAGTCCAGCTGACCTCATATCCTAATCTAAGGTTACCTGACCTCAAGAAACCTTTCGTGTTATGAGTTGATGCAAGTGCGAAGGGAATTGGATCGACACTGCTTCAGGCAGACGACCAACATCCTAACCTGTTGTTTCCAGTTGCTTATGGCAGCTGCAAACTGAATACAGCAGAAAGGAACTATTCCACAGTTGAAAGAGAATGTCTCGCACTTGTGAACGGAATCAGGAGACATCATGAATATTTAAATGGAATTCCATTTGTGGTGCAAACGGACCATGCTTCATTAGCGTTCTTAGCAGCCAATAAGGATTTTAACGCAAAAATTATGCGTTGGGCAATTCTCCTAGGCATTTATTCGTTCAAAATACACTATATACCAGGAAGAGATAATGTAGGCGCCGACTTTATGAGTCGTCATTGGACCAATGAAGAGAATAATGCAATTGAGGATAGCAATGACTCTGTAGCTACGGATGACAGTAGTTCTGTTTCCATTAATTAGATATGAATGGGTTTTACATCTTCACGCCTGGACGTACTGTGACGTATAATGGAAAAAGAGCCTACAGTAATCTGACAGTCTTTGTAATCTCGTAGCGTTCTATGATTTGCTAGCAAAACCATGCATTTTCTGCCTGTGTTTACTTACACAAGCGTACTTTTTCGTCACGCCTCTTTTCTTTGAACATAAGCAAACGAAGTGTTTACAAACTTTTGTGACCTGCCCGTCAAAACAGGTAGCGAATCAGCTTTTGTTTACCTCGTTTTCCCACGCCAGTATCTGTCAGGCATACGATCTCAGACAGAAAATACGTGAAACAAAGTAACGACCTTTTAAAGTCTCCGGAAAGGGGAGTTAACGCTTTGATGTCGTATACGCAGACAAAATCTTCGAGAAGCCCGTTACACGTGAGAATTCTTCTGATGTCGGTTAGCAACGCCCGACATAGCCGACCTGTAAGCCTTTATCTTGTAACTCTGTTTCTGATTCCTCGTTAAACATAGTAACGTGAAAAGTAACATCATCGATAGATCAGAGAAATATAATGATATATAAACTATGTTTTCTTAAACCTGCTATCAGTTGTCACTCAGAATTTTTGGATAGTCTAAGCACGCAGTTCTAGAACCATTTTGCTAAATGTGTTGACTGGTTTATATGCTAGGCGCGACTGATAGTGACAGAAAAGAATTCACGTTTTATTTCATTGTGCGTATTTAGTATAAATGCCAAACTATCAGACGCCGACCAAATTAATAGCTACTTAACGACCGGCGATAGTTTGTGATAATTGACATTGTACGCTGATCGTTAATCGCGAGCTGGGGGGGGGGGGAGAGTGGCATAACTCAATCCAACCTACACTCGTTAAGCGACGTGCGATAGGGTAGTCTGAAAACACCGTGTGCCCTTTAAATTTAATCAGGACTGACGGAGTGGATAAGAGATCGTCTTGTCCCCGTCTGTGTGCATATATGTAGCTATATAGAATAGAAGCATTTTTCCATAAATGTTTTTCTTATATTCCTAGCAGACCTGATCAAGAGCGTCCAGCGGTTTTTTTTCTTTTTACTGATTGGTTAATGTTGTCTTTTTCTTGGCGTGTGCGTCCCCAATTTTATTTGTGAGCGAGTATTTGCCAACGATACACGAGAAACATTTTAACTTATAAGTTTAACTGGACTTACAAAACCCAGATATTTTTTCCAATTTTTACAGCCCACTGGGGTGTACAAAATAACATTAATGTTCCCGACTTCTGACAGTCGTATTCAAGCGGATCTACCCAAATTTTTACGCTGTGCAAGAATCGGAGCTCTAACATAGAGGTGTCCGATAGGATTATCATCATCATCATTGGTCACATTTTTTTAGCAACCAGATGTTTCCCAATACTGGAAGTATTTTCCTCTTTTAACTGTGAACCCCAAGAACACGGTCCTACATCAGCTATTGGCGGTGACATTTGTTCATCCAGGAAAAACCCACACCAGATTCGGCGTTCACCTCACTAGTCTTTGTTTATGTTAGAGGATGAACTGGGACCACTTTGGGAAGTGAACCAGATAAAACATATATTCCGGGAAATTGTATTTCCAAGGGATGTCACCAAGAGTAGGTAAGAGTGATTGAGTGGCCACTGTATGAAAGAGAGAGTGAATAGTTTTCTTTGTTACAGGGAATTTACCAACATTGGATTTGCTTAAACTTGTTTACTTTACTGGGTAACATATAGTAGGAACTTGCTTACTTTACCGTCTACTCTGTAACATAGTGCAAACCTTCGACCTTTGGGTTATTAACTTTTTGGGTTCTTTGCTCCATAAGGGGAGGGCGCATTTATTCTGCTATTTCATATGTATGTAAATCTGATTTTATTTGGTCTTTCTTTAGATATTGGTGTTGTCAAGTTTAATGACAATAAACAACAAAGAAACTTACCTTTGTGTGTTGGTCAGACCCATACCCAAGTACCCGTAGTTTTTCACATTTGTGTGTCTTGTTGTCACATAGCTGTGTGTAGTTAAACGTACATATATATATATATATATATATATATATATATATATATATATATATATATATATATATATATATATATATATATATATATATATATATATATATATATATATATATATATATGTGTGTGTGTGTGTGTATGAGAAAGGCAAGGTTGTCTTGTACTAAATTAAAGTCGTATAGATAAGCTGGAATTGAGAAACTTATTCATTCTAGAGACATATCTTTTTCCTTAAAACTACCACCCGTGAAATCTATTTATCACACCTTTCTCACGTACCTATCACCATCCACTCTACTCAGACGGGCCAAAAATAACTCACAACCTATCTGTACGACACTGAGCTGTAATAAAAATAACTTCCAGTGAGTTGTAATTTTATTTTATGTAGGCTGGACACCTAATCTCCTTTCTCAACGTTATGTACTCTACATAGTCCTTTATGTATGATTCCTGAGAAAGAATTCATCGTCTAGAAAATATCCTGGTTAGTTACCAGTATCCTCTTTCAATTAAGGTTTTCTAGTAGACTATTTCCCGAGAAAAGGCAGTTTCATTCAACTAGCAGACTGAAATCTTATCATCTAGATATTCTCTTTTATTCTTTCATTCTATCTGTCAATCTCCTCCAAACTAACCACTTCATTGATCCAAATACATGTCTATTAACAAACAAACTTTATGAACAATAATGGTATCCAATAGTTGATAGTGGTTTTAAATAATACTTCCGGCCTTCATATCAACGCATGCGATCCAAACACATTCAGTGTCGGGCATCCATTCCTGACAATAATACTATGGCAATACTCGTCTGGTGAAGCTAGACTCTATCATAACGTCACACACTTCATGCTCAATATAATTACTATAATATCCCCATCATAAGGCAAGGATCATACAGATCAAGGTATTGTATTCTCGCACATATCTTATAGCATAAATGTTGAATTTCACAATATATAATCTAGGAAATACCTCAGACACATGTTATGCTTCCACACGGAATCTTCACCACACACATATTCGCATGTCAACGCCACAACAACATATGCATCTAAAAAAAAAAAACGCTGAGACGCACGACGGTATTTGAACCTCTTTCCACCTGAGTAAACCCAGCGCTTCAATCACTGCGCAATGCTTTTGACAGACCTCAATTTGTTTGTGCTTTATGCTATACCATCATCCCCATAACGTTTCCTGGGATTTCGAAACTGGTTTGTACCACACATATATTTTTACCTGCCACAGTTGTTAGCCATAAGCATAACAGACAATCATAAGCTCAGTTTACAAGCTAAAACCATGTGATGTATCAAGTTAACGGTCTCTTTCAGTGGATTAGAATAGATAACACCTCCGCAGAACCTACGGTGCAGAGGAAGGTCATGGCCAACAAGACCAGCAAAATGGACAGAAGATAGGAAACTATACAGAGCGATACAACAGGAGGCAATCATCATCAGCAGAAGAGGTCCCCTCGTCGATCAAGTGTTTTGGATCCTTAATCTTCTTTACACTCTGTGGGGGACGGGGGGGGGGGGGGGGCATGACTCCCAAGTGTCAGCTTCCTGTTGCTTGTGCAGAGAATTGAACCCACTCCACCTTGGTTGCAGCTTTCAACTTCACTCCTGTTTTCTGCCAGCTGGAGGCAATTGTGAAAATAACCCCTATGTTGAAAACAAATTACTGTCCCGAGTTCCATAGCCCGTTGCTGTTGTTCCACAACCAGCACGATGCCTTTCCATAGTTTCGCTGAGCCTCTTCAGAATAATATAATCTGTTGTGAGCTATTTTAGAATGGATTCAAATCTTCTACATAGGTAGCCGGCCGATTGGCCAGGCCGCAATTTTATACTTCTAAAATTAGCGGCAGAAATGAAATACTACCTGGGAGCTCTACTTTTCGCCCCACTGAGGAAACGGCCATCCTTGGAGGGTGTCTTAAGTTTCTACATCTCTTTTTTTTCTGGCGGATGATCAGCAATACTCTGACTGTGGGGTATTGCTCTCCACACAATCTGCCTAAGGGAAATTCTCCGAATCTTTGGCCGAATACCATCACCAACAAAGAACTGCTTACTCGGAGCAGCCAAGAGGACATGCAAACTATCATAGCTGGCAGACGCCGGAGTTGGGTTGGCCACGTCCTTAGAAGAGACCCTGAGGCCATTACGAGAATAGCTAAGCTATGGACCCATGAAGGAAAGCGAAAAAGACGCCGACCAAAAACAACTCGGCGTTGAATAGTAGAGGCCGAGATGCAAGAGAATGGACTAGAAATGGGGCACTGCACGAAGGATGGCTGCCGACAGAGCAAAGTGGAAGCAGTTTGTTGCTGCGGACAAGACACCACCAGGCGTGATGGCTACTGACTGCTTCGACAGTCGGCGGCTACGGATCAAAGAAGAATACTACGACTGTGACAGAGTGATCTACTGTGACATTTCCTTCTCCACCGAAGCAACTAGTGAGATCGTATTCGTCCGTCGAAGTTTTAGCGGTTGACCAATCATTTCAAATATGCCTACTGCGTTGTTCCGTTAACGAAGTTATCCAATGATTTCATTAATGGTTGTTGGGCTTATCGTGAGCAGAGCATGAGATGGAAAACGTTGGATTTCTATCAATGAAGATCCTCGATGCGAAGATGGAATTTCATTTAATTGTATCTCTGTGATATTCTCCAAAGCGCAGACAAAAAGCCAAGAGGAAAACAATAATTAAAACAAGAGCGAATTCACTTTTGAAAAGGCAGTGGTAGGTTGGAGGGAAGCAGCAACAATTTTAAAAATGGCCCTTTGTGTAAAGTCAAATAAAGCATGCATATTAAAAAAAAAAAGTATATTAAAAAAATATAGATTAAAAAAAGTGTCAAAAAAAAAACCTTCCCCTGACTAATCCTTGTACGGTCTGCCAACTGTTATTTCAAATAATGTATTATGGGTTACAGGTGTACCGGTAATGTGAATCGCGTAATGAACCATCTGTTATTTCAAATAATGTATTATGGGTTACAGGTGTACCGGTAATGTGAATCGCGTAATGAACCATCTTAACTGAATATGCAGCATCCAATGTGCAATAAAAGAGGAATTTCTTCATTTTTATTCTTCGCTTTTCTGGAACATGGAGCCACCACAGTAGCTGGCCATTCCTCGTAGAAAGCTTGCATTAAAGAATATTTAGTACTCTTGTAATAGTGGTTTCGGTAGCAATGTATTTATCATGATAATACCGACTATTTGGTCGCTACGGCTGGCTGCCCCTTTCAGTCTGTAAACAAAAATGTTAACACCAACTGCGGTTTTTTTTGTTTTTGTTTATCAACGTAGGCTTAATCTGCCGCACAGCAGCCCTTCCCACACCCTGTTTCCCTCCTAAGGACATGCCTTTCAGTTCCGTAAACACATCATACTTCTGTTTTTGTTATTTTCGACGTAATCTTTCATACTCTTTCCCTCTCCTTCAGGACATACTCGTGCTTCCTTCATAACTTGTTTGTCATCCGCCAACAAGTGTCTGTAAAAACATATCCGTGTTCACCGACTGGACTCGATGGGACGTGATCGTCTTTTCCTACCTATGACACAGCCATCACGTAACGTGAAAAAAGTTGGGGGGTGGGGGGTAAGAAGAACATCGCAGTTCAGGAAACATTGCAATAAAGTATACCATCACGAAATGTGAAACACGGGAAAGTAAATAAAGGTCTATAAATATCACAGCTAAATACACCATCACGTATTGTGAAAGACGAAAAGACATTGGCAGGTCAGTAAACATAACAAGAAAATATACCGTCACATTAAACACGGGAAAATATTAGCAGGTCAGTAAACATCACAACAAAATATACCATCACGTGAAACATGGGAAAACATTAGCAGGTCAGTAAGCATCACAACAAAATATACCATCACGTGAAACATGGGAATACATCAGCAGGTCAGTAAGCATCACAACAAAATACACCATCACGTGAAACATGGGAAAACATTAGCAGGTCAGTAAACATCACAACAAAATATACCACCAATTGAAACATGGGAAAACAATATGAAAGTCAGCAAACATCAAAACAAAATTTACCGTCATGCTAAACACGGGACAACAATAGTGGTCAGTAAACATCACAATAAAATATACCATCACGTTAAACACGCGAAAACCACAGCAGGTCAGCAAACACAGACAATTACAACAAAGTTATTCAATGTAATGATAAGATATCGTGAAACAGCTGGAATGGAAACGAAAGTATGCATCAACTACAAAGAGAAATGGAAAGAATGCTAGAATGCAGCACAGTCAAGTAACACAAAAAGCCGAAAATAGCGAAAGATATGCTCTCTGGACACACGAACACACAGCAGAACGATGAATAAATTTTACTAATGATATTCTGAATAGGCCCTACACACGAATTTGGCGGTGCCCAATGACCCCGCGAAGGAGAATAGAAAATTCATTTCCCCCGACTACGCCTAATGGCACACGTGGAATGGAAAATAAATCAAAATGACTACGGTAATATAAATTAACTTATACATTTTTCAAAGTCACACACATTACCCGACAATTTGTTTAAAAAAAAAAAAAAAAGCAGCAGAAGAAGCAAAATAAGAAGTAGAAGAAGAGAAGGAGGAGAGAGACAAAGAAGAACACGAATAAAAAGAGGAATGGGAAGAAAAGGAAGGCGAAGTGAAGAAGAAGAAAGGGAAGAAGAAGAAGAAGAGGAAGAAGAAGATGAATTTGATGAAGAAAATGATGATGAAGTGATGAAAAAGAAGAAGATGATGAAGTTGAAGAAGATGATGAAGAAGTTGATGATGTTGACGAAGAAGATGATGATGAAGTTGATGAAGAAGAAGATGATGATGAAGTTGATGAAAATTAAGAAGATGATAAGTTGATGAAGAAGAAGATGATGATGAAGTTGATGAAGAAGAAGAAGAAGACGATAAAGTTTATGATGAAGTTGATGAAAATGAAGATGATGAAGAAGAAGATGTTGATGATGAAAATGATGAAACTGATGAAAAAGAAGAAGGTAATGAAGTTGAGATGATGATGATAAAGTTGATGAAGAATATGATGATGACGTTGATGAAGATGATGATGAAGTTGATGAAGAAGATGATGATGAAGTTGATGTAGAAGATGAAGTTGGAGAAGAAGATGATGAAGAAGATGATGATGAAGCTGATGAAGAATATGATGATGAAGTTGAAGAAGAAAATGATAATGAAGTTGATGAAGAAGATGATAATGAAGTTGAAGAAGATGATGATGTTGAAGAAGAAGTTGATGATGAAGTTGATAATGAAGTTGAAGATGATGATGATGAAGTTGAAGAAGTTGATGATGAAGTTGATGAAGAAGATGATAATGAAGTTGAAGAAGATGATGATGAAGTTGAAGAAGAAGTTGATGATGAAGATGATGAAGATAATGATGAAGATGATGAAATTGATGAAGAAGATGATGATGCAGATAATGAAGAAGATTATGATGAAGTTGATGAAGATGATGAAGTTGAAGATGATGAAGTTGATGAAGAAGATAATGATGAAGTTGAAGAAGATGATGATGACATTGATGAAGAAGATGATGACGATGTTGATAAAGAAGATGATGATGAAGATGATGAAGAAGATGATGACATTGAAGATGATGAAGTTGATGAAGAAGAAGATGATGAAATTGATGAAAAGAAGAAGATGATGAAGTTGACAAGAAGATGATGATGATGAAGAAGTTGATGAAGAAGATGATGATGAAGTTGATGAAGAATATGATGATGAAGTTGAAAAAGAAGATGATGATGAAGTTGATGAAGAAGATGATAATGAAGTTGAAGAAGATGATGATGTTGAAGAAGAAGTTGATGATGAAGTTGATGAAGAAGATGATAATGAAGTTGAAGAAGATGATGATGAAGTTGAAGAAGAAGTTGATGATGAAGATGATGAAGATAATTATGAAGATGAAGAAATTGATGAAGAAGATGATGATGAAATTGAAGAAGAAGTTGAAGAAGAAGTTGATGAAGATGATGATGAAGTTGAAGAAGAAGTTGATGATGAAGATGATGAAATTGATGAAGAAGATGATGATGCAGATAATGAAGAAGATGATGATGAAGTTGATGAAGATGATGAAGTTGAAGATGATGAAGTTGATGAAGAAGATGATTGTCACAAAATTAACCGTGATACAACGTTAAAATATCTCCAATGATACAACGTAAGGATAAAAACTAATGCGTAAGCTGCTAGAATACATGATCGCCCACGCCGCGGGTCATCACCCGCCATGGAAATTAAATTGTTAGACTTGAAGGCAAAACGGAACGGGATGAGAACGGAGATCAAAAGGAACAATCTGACTGAACGCGTGCTTGAAATTAGCAAGGCTAAAAGACGCAAGTGGTGGGGAAAGGAGGAAAAAGTCACGTTCCCCAAGTTGACATAAAGTAAAGAAATCGACAAAAGGGACCTTGGATATTATACGCCACAGTCATTTTTTGGACGCTTTTGCGATAACTTAGTCCGTTTATTTGAATGCAGTGATGAACGCATTCCAGAAGATTCTAGAAAATATTTGAAAAGTAACTTTTCTTAATAATAATGTTAGGAATATAAAACCTAGCTGGCCGGATGGCCCATCTTGAGCAGTGAAATAATATGCTTTCATTTATACAGACGGACAGATAATAAGAAAGATATTGACAAAAGACTGTGTTGTTCATATCAACGATCGTCTGCCTTGAAATAAAACATGTCACTAATTTTCAAAAAATTGTGGCCTTGAAGACGCAAGTGCTAAAATCTAGTTGGAATGAAGAGACGGGGTGGGATGGTGAATTGTGGCTAAAAATAACTTTAAAGGCAAAATTGTGTAGGGGAAGGCAGGGTTGGTTCAAAAAACAAGTGTTTTTTTGTGTGAAACGCAAGTAGAGACGGACGGACCAACAGACAATAAGGCATACTTGACTGAGGTATGACTGAAATGACTTTTTGGTAGGATATTTGAATTTGAAAAATAAAAGGCAGTGATTGGCCATAGATGAATATATTATCGGCGCTCAGACGCGCATTTTGTGCCAGTCATTATAAGTTGTCCTAGTAGACACAGTGAATTATTAAGTGGTGTAATTCCCAGAAGCTATTGAAATATTTAGAGGGACGCCATCCTAAGGCCAGCAGCTCAGCTGAGTTTTGCTAGCATTTAACTGTGTTCTATATTCATAATTCTGGTAAGACTGAAATTATTTCTTTGTACATTTTAATATTTGTGTAAGGTTTCGAGTGATTTGATACTGCAATAGCATAATCTGTCCCTTACAACAAGTAAGGATTCGCTCTAGACCCCCCGCCCCAGTTCAGGGTCTAGAGACAAATAAAATACATAAACTCCAGCAAGGATTATGAAGGACAGATCAAGTGTTGAGATCAGTGGAACATATCACCTATCCTATTCTATGGCAGGAAGCTAATGAACATATTTCAGAATACGTAGTCTGGGAGAACTTATCCTATGTGAAACCAACTTGGTAAGATGTGTTGTTTGGTCAGAAAGATCTGACCCGTCTATGTGGTGTTGTTGTTGTGTAGTGTTGTGTCCAGAAATGGTTAGAGGATGGAATTCTGACACATGACTAATACTTTGATTGCAGAGCTGTGAGTTTTAGTTGGCACCAATGCGGTGTCAACTGAGTTGTTGAATATTACCAGAGTGGACCCGTGCAGTGACATTTTGTCAGAGCAGCCTATTATAGCCCCCAAGCACGGAGAGGTGGGGCCTCCAGACTTCTTATATTGCCCCCAAGCACGGAGAGGTGGGGCCACCAGACTTCTGATATTGCCCCCAAGCACGGAGAGGTGGGGCCACCAGACTTCTATTATAGCCCCCAAGCACGGAGAGGTGGGGCCACCAGATCTCAGCACCAGAGCTACACCTTCAAGCTACGTGAGCGTCTGGTCTGCTGAGAATTCACCAACTCAACTTATTTGCTAACACACCCATAAAATTTCCATCAAATAACTGGACAATGTCTAGTCACCATAGACAGGGAGTGATGAGGCCACCCCAACAGCACATCCATTAAGTGTTCTCCCAAAATAGATTACAACTATAAACAGTAGTAATATTAACTAGTCTAGTAACATACATATGTACACACCTTGCATTTATTATGTAATATTCATGCATTTCTTTCATAATTGCAAAACCTTTCATATGTTCTGACCAAATTAAAACCTTGGTTCAGAACAAATAAATTTAAAGAAAATTACTATCAAAAATTTTACACACTTGAGTTAGTTCAGTGTATTATAACATTTATTAATATTATTAGACTTAGTAAATATCTGTGTGTGTGTATGTAAACTACCACAACACATTACATATCATTACCCTAGACATTTAACGTAGCCACATTCATTAGTAAAAAAAAAAAGATAGGTGTGAGGTCGTAGTGGTAGCAAGAAGGGCCTTCTGACAATTCACAGCTACATTTTATCTCAGGAGCCTTCACAGCTGACCTCATGCATCACACTTAGTAATATCACCATCATACAATACCATCAAACCCACTACATATATTGGGGTCTCTTTGTCCCGGGATAATTAGCCCAGTAAGTATATTAGGATCTCCTGGGGGGAGAATTAGATTAGGGGAACACATTATAAAAGTTAAAAGTGTCCCTTAAAATTAAAAGTGTCCCTGAAAATAAAAGTTGGTGAATCTTCACAGCCAGTGGTAGTTAATTAATTAATTAGAATTATTTTAGACTAGAGTAATTAGAAGTACTTTAGTGGTTAGAAATTTTATCTTGCACATTGCTAGATTTGTTTAAAAAGTATGGCGGAGCTGGCCAAATTCAGATCAGCTGCTGTGCTGACGGCAAAGGAGATGGGAATGGATGGTCAGATTTTAATTCAATATGTAACGGCTGAATGTGATAAGTATATTGAACGGGAAGAAAGAAGATTAGAAAAAGAGGCTGAAAGAAAATTAGAGTCTGAAAGGTTGGCTGAAGAGAAGAGGTTAGACGCTGAAAAAGAAATTAAGAGGCTGCAGATTGAGGCAGAAGACAAACGACAGCAAAGGGAGGCAGAAGATAAAAAGGCCGAAAGGGAGGCAGAAGATAGAAGGTTGCAGAGGGAGCACGAATTACGACTCAGGGAGCTGGAGCTACAAGGCCAGACTCCTGAAAATGGTGCCAGCCCTTTTGCCTCAGATGCTACGCCCAGTCTGGGAGCCTCAAACTCAGCTATGGGGTTTCATTTAGACCATTTTGTTGAAAAAGACGATGACATAGAGGGGTACCTAGGACGTTTTGAGTTATTAGCTACTACATATGGGTTAGAGAGAGAGAGGTGGAGTTTAAAGCTATCACAGGGACTGAGAGGTACTTCTTACGAAGTCTTCGCAAAAAATGAACAGAGAAGACCAGGAGAATTATGACATGTTAAAGCAGGCTTTGTTATTGAGGTACGAAAAAAAAATGGGGAATTTTATCGTAAGAAATTTAGAAATGCCAAACTGTTGTCTGGGGAGACATACCACCAATTCTCTGCCAGACTGGAAACCTATTTGGAGAAATGGACTGCTCTGGGGAAGACCCAAGATCTTAAAAAAATGATCATGATTGGGCAATTGAGAGAGTCCATGGCTCCAGACATGAGAAAATTTCTCATGGAACAAGGTGCAGAGAAGTTGGGGGAGGTTTTAAATGTCGCTGAAAGGTATCAGGCAGCCCAGGCAGAGGTAAGTGGTGCTAAAAAGAAGCACATAGACAATTTTAAAGCTCCACAGCAATTTAATAAATTTGATAATAGAGAACAGGGAAATAAAGGTAGGACAAACTTTGAACGGCCAAGAAATGACTACCGAGACAGAAACTCACAGTTCAATGACCAAAAATCCAATGAAAGAAAACCGTTTAACCAAGGAAAACGATGGTGTAAATGGTGCAAGAAAGATAACCATAACACCGAATTTTGTAGAAGGAAACCTTCAAACATTGCTGCAATGAAGTCGGGGACGCAAAGATTAAAGGTTAATCCTAAGGGACAGCAGGAACCTTATCACCCCCCAGTTTGTGAGGATGTTATTTGTAATGGGGTCACCATAAGGTGCCTTTATGATACAGGTTTGGATTATGATTCAGTTGTGAAGTCTAGCCTAGTGGACCCAAGTCAGTATACCACAGAAACAGTGGAAATACAAGGGGCAACTAAGGACATACCACTCATGACACTTCCCATCGCAAGGATAACGGTGAAAACTCGCTATGTGGAAGGAGAAATCAGAGCAGCAGTGATAGATGAACCAATCTACCCTCTGATATTGGGGTGTAGATACGTCTTCTTGGGGAATCCCGAGAGACCTGTGATCATGGCGACAGTGCAGACCAGGTCACAGAAGAAGGAGGAAGAAGTTGAACCTATAAATGCTCATCCAGAGGAGATGAGAAAGGCGCAGGCTGAGGATAGGACACTCAAGCCATGTTTTAAAAAATTGCCCAAATGCCACACACCTCCGAGCAAGGGGGAATATTTTATGAAGAACAAACTATTATACAGGAAGGCCGGAACTGGAACAAATGGTCACAACCAGCTGGTTCTTCCCACTTCATATACGGATAAAGTGATGGAACTCGGGCATGCGATTCCCTTCAGTGGTCACATGGGGATCAGCGCCACAGGACAGCGTATAGCTTGTCATTACTTCTGGCCAGGGATAACGGAGGATATAAAAAGATATGTCAAATCCTGCCCAGAATGTCAAAGGGTAGCTCCAAAGCACTGGACTGCTCCTGCAACTCTAGGGGAAATGCCCATAGTGGGAACACCTTTTGAGAGGGTTGCAGTGGATATTGTAGGACCTCTCACTCGGACCAAGAGGAGGAACAGTTACATCCTTACTCTGGTGGACACTTGTTCTATGTGGGGAGAGGCGGTAGCCCTGCCATCAATTGATTCAAAACATGTAGCAGAGGCACTACTTACAATATTTACCCGATTAGGATTCCCGCATCAAATCGTGACGGATAATGGCTCTCAGTTCAAGGGGAAACTAACGGAAGAAGTTTTTAAGCTATTTCAAGCCAGACACTTTCATTGTAGTCCGTACCATCCGCAAGGGAACGGCCAGGTAGAGAGGTTCAACGGGACTCTCATTTCTATCCTGAGAAAGCTGGCACACGAAAAACCGGATCTGTGGGATCAATTCCTGCCCGCCGCATTGTTTGCGTACCGGGAGGTACCACATAGTTCAACCGGGATGGCTCCCGCAACTCTGCTATTTGGGAGGCCAATAAAAGGTCCATTAGAAGCACTATTAAGGACCTGGACAGATGAGAAGGCGGAAGAGACTGTTACCTCATCTTATCAATACGTGAACGAACTGACCACTCGTTTGAAAGCTGGATGGAAACTGGCAAATGATAATTTGAAACAAGCCAGGAAGAAACATGCAGCATATTTTAATAGGAAGGCAAAGGACAGAGAACTGGCAGTGGGAGAGAAGGTGCTGCTTCTACTACCGGGTAGCCAGAATAAATTACAAATTGGATGGCAAGGTCCATATACGGTTCTAGAGAAGGTGTCTAGAACAAACTATAAAATTGACAAAAAGGGGAAGGAGAAAGTTTATCATGTAAACCTGTTAAAGAAGTATCTGGACAGACCACTCCAGGAAAGCACCCCCTTACTGACCTTAGCTATCGCAACTCAAATGCAAAAGGAACCACTCACCTCACATGAATACCCATTACATCCTTGTGAAACAGCAGCACAGGTAAAAGTCAGTAAGCACCTGACTAAAAACCAGAGGGAGAGAGTTCAACAGGTTCTGGAGGAACATACAGATGTATTAACAGATAAACCAGGCCATACAAATTTGCTACAGTATGACATGAAACTGGTAGACTCAAACCCAATCTGTATGAGAGCCTATTCTATTCCGTTCGCGAAGGAGAAGGCATTGAAGGAAGAAATAGATTATTTGTTGAAGGAGGGGATTATTTCACACAGTGAATCATCTTTTAGTTCTAGTGTCGTTTTGTTGAGAAAACCGTCTGGGGAACACAGACTGTGCATAGATTACAGGAAACTGAATGCTGTCACAGAAGGACAAGTGGATCCATTACCAGACACAAAACAGTTATTTGCCAGACTGAACAAGGCAAAATACTTTTCAAAGGTGGATCTTAGTAAAGGCTATTACCAGATCCCAGTGAAGCCTGAAGTGAGACCTTATTTGGCTTTTAGCACTTCGGATGGACATTATGAATTCAACATGCTACCATTCGGACTGAAAAATGCTCCGAGTGTATTTTCAAGGATGATGCGCAAATTGTTGGATCCCCTGAATAACCCATGTATCACGAATTTCATGGATGATATTCTCGTCGCCACAGAGACATTTGAAGAACACATTGAAGCTCTAGAAATGTTATTTAATAGGCTTAGGGAGGCGAACTTAACTGCTAGGCCAACAAAATGTTACATTGGATGCAAAGAGTTGGAATTCTTGGGACACACTATATATCAGGGTAGCATGACCCCTGATCCCAAGAACTTGGAAAAAACTGCAGAGAGCACCTAGACCACAAACAAAAAAGGATGTGCGATCATTCGTGTCGTTATGCGGATTTTATCAAAAATATATCAAAGATTTTAACTCTATTTGTGCTCCTCTGACTGATCTGACTCGCAAGGGACTTCCAGATAAAATTAATTGGACTGCGCAAAGTGAATTAGCGTTCCAGGACTTAAAGGAAAAACTCACTAGCAAGCCTATTCTCAAACTGCCTGATTTGACACAGGACTTTGTCTTAAGAACCGATGCAAGTAATGTAGGACTCGGAGCGGCTTTGTTGCAAAGATCATCTTCACCTGATGGGGAACTGAAACCAGTCGCTTATGCAAGCCGCAAATTGAATAAGGCGGAACAAGGATACTTCACAAGCGAAAAAGAATGTTTAGCGTTAATCTGGGCCATAAAGAAGTTTCAAATCTATCTGTATGGTAGGACTTTTGTGGTCGAGACGGACCATCAGCCTCTCGTATTCTTATCTCAGGCTAAGCATGAAAACGCAAGATTGCTGAGGTGGTCTTTATTGCTTCAACCTTATCAGTTTAGTATCCAATATATCCCAGGCAAATTGAATGTCGGTGCAGATTTCCTCAGTCGGCACCCCTGTGATCAAAATTAGAGTAATGGCAGGCGTAAGGAGAGATTTTATCTATGTGTATCACTGGTTTTAGAACTTGCCGTAGGCATGTTTTCAAGTGGGGAGATGTGTCACAAAATTAACCGTGATACAACGTTAAAATATCTCCAATGATACAACGTAACGATAAAAACTAATGCGTAAGCTGCTAGAATACATGATCGCCCACGCCGCGGGTCATCACCCGCCATGGAAATTAAATTGTTAGACTTGAAGGCAAAACGGAACGGGATGAGAACGGAGATCAAAAGGAACAATCTGACTGAACGCGTGCTTGAAATTAGCAAGGCTAAAAGACGCAAGTGGTGGGGAAAGGAGGAAAAAGTCACGTTCCCCAAGTTGACATAAAGTAAAGAAATCGACAAAAGGGACCTTGGATATTATACGCCACAGTCATTTTTTGGACGCTTTTGCGATAACTTAGTCCGTTTATTTGAATGCAGTGATGAACGCATTCCAGAAGATTCTAGAAAATATTTGAAAAGTAACTTTTCTTAATAATAATGTTAGGAATATAAAACCTAGCTGGCCGGATGGCCCATCTTGAGCAGTGAAATAATATGCTTTCATTTATACAGACGGACAGATAATAAGAAAGATATTGACAAAAGACTGTGTTGTTCATATCAACGATCGTCTGCCTTGAAATAAAACATGTCACTAATTTTCAAAAAATTGTGGCCTTGAAGACGCAAGTGCTAAAATCTAGTTGGAATGAAGAGACGGGGTGGGATGGTGAATTGTGGCTAAAAATAACTTTAACGGCAAAATTGTGTAGGGGAAGGCAGGGTTGGTTCAAAAAAACAAGTGTGTTTTTTTGTGTGAAACGCAAGTAGAGACGGACGGACCAACAGACAATAAGGCATACTTGACTGAGGTATGACTGAAATGACTTTTTGGTAGGATATTTGAATTTGAAAAATAAAAGGCAGTGATTGGCCATAGATGAATATATTATCGGCGCTCAGACGCGCATTTTGTGCCAGTCATTATAAGCTGTCCTAGTAGACACAGTGAATTATTAAGTGGTGTAATTCCCAGAAGCTATTGAAATATTTAGAGGGACGCCATCCTAAAGCCAGCAGCTCAGCTGAGTTTTGCTAGCATTTAACTGTGTTCTATATTCATAATTCTGGTAAGACTGAAATTATTTCTTTGTACATTTTAATATTTGTGTAAGGTTTCGAGTGATTTGATACTGCAATAGCATAATCTGTCCCTTACAACAAGTAAGGATTCGCTCTAGACCCCCCGCCCCAGTTCAGGGTCTAGAGACAAATAAAATACATAAACTCCAGCAAGGATTATGAAGGACAGATCAAGTGTTGAGATCAGTGGAACATATCACCTATCCTATTCTATGGCAGGAAGCTAATGAACATATTTCAGAATACGTAGTCTGGGAGAACTTATCCTATGTGAAACCAACTTGGTAAGATGTGTTGTTTGGTCAGAAAGATCTGACCCGTCTATGTGGTGTTGTTGTTGTGTAGTGTTGTGTCCAGAAATGGTTAGAGGATGGAATTCTGACATATGACTAATACTTTGATTGCAGAGCTGTGAGTTTTAGTTGGCACCAATGCGGTGTCAACTGAGTTGTTGAATATTACCAGAGTGGACCCGTGCAGTGACATTTTGTCAGAGCAGCCTATTATAGCCCCCAAGCACGGAGAGGTGGGGCCACCAGACTTCTTATATTGCCCCCAAGCACGGAGAGGTGGGGCCACCAGACTTCTGATATTGCCCCCAAGCACGGAGAGGTGGGGCCACCAGACTTCTATTATAGCCCCCAAGCACCAGAGCTACACCTTCAAGCTACGTGAGCGTCTGGTCTGCTGAGAATTCACCAACTCAACTTATTTGCTAACACACCCATAAAATTTCCATCAAATAACTAGACAATGTCTAGTCACCATAGACAGGGAGTGATGAGGCCACCCCAACAGCACATCCATTAAGTGTTCTCCCAAAATAGATTACAACTATAAACAGTAGTAATATTAACTAGTCTAGTAACATACATATGTACACACCTTGCATTTATTATGTAATATTCATGCATTTCTTTCATAATTGCAAAACCTTTCATATGTTCTGACCAAATTAAAACCTTGGTTCAGAACAAATAAATTTAAAGAAAATTACTATCAAAAATTTTACACACTTGAGTTAGTTCAGTGTATTATAACATTTATTAATATTATTAGACTTATAAATATCTGTGTGTGTGTATGTAAACTACCACAACACATTACATATCATTACCCTAGACATTTAACGTAGCCACATTCATTAGTAAAAAAAGATAGGTGTGAGGTCGTAGTGGTAGCAAGAAGGGCCTTCTGACAATTCACAGCTACATTTTATCTCAGGAGCCTTCACAGCTGACCTCATGCATCACACTTAGTAATATCACCATCATACAATACCATCAAACCCACTACAATGATGATGAAGTTGATGAAGAAGATGATGATGACATTGATGAAGAAGAAGATGACGATGTTGATAAAGAAGATGATGATGAAGCTGATGAAGAAGATGATGAAGCTGATGATGATGAAGAAGAAGATGATGACGTTGAAGATGATGAAGTTGATGAAGAAGAAGATGATGAAGTTGATGAAAAGAAGAAGATGATGAAGTTGACAAGAAGATGATAATGAAGAAGTTGATGAAGAAGATGATGATGAAGTTGATGAAGAATATGATGATGAAATTGATGAAGAAGATGATAATGAAGTTGAAGAAGATGATGATGTTGAAGAAGTTGATGATGAAGTTGATGAAGAAGATGATGAAGATAATGATGAAGATGATGAAATTGATGAAGAAGATGATGATGCAGATAATGAAGAATAAGATGATGAAGTTGATGAAGTTGAAGATGATGAAGTTGATGAAGAAGATGATGAAGTTGATGAAGAAGATGGAGATGAAATTGATGAAGAAGATGATGATGCAGTTGATAAAGAAAATGATGATGAAGCTGATGAAGAAGATGATGATGAAGATGATGATGAAGAAGAAGATGATGACGTTGAAGATGATAAAGTTGATGAAGAAGAAGATGATGATGAAGTTGATGAAAAGAAGAAGATGATGAAGTTGATGAAGAAGATGAAGTTGATAAAGAAGAAGAAGATGATGAAGTTGATGAAGAATAAGAAGATGATGAAGTTGATAAAGACGATGAAGACGAAGAAGAAAAAGAAGAAGGCGGAGAAGAAGGAGCAGAAGAACAAGAAGAAGAAGATGAAGAAGTAGGAGCAGCAGAAGAAGAAGAAGATGACGAAGAAAAGGAACACGGAGGAGCAGTAGAAGAAGATGATGAAGTTGAAGAGGAAGACGAAGAAGAAGAAGAAGCCAATACTACACGTTCTGCCTACCCAAAGACCTACCATAATCCAAAATCAAATCAGAAGTAAATACGGCCTATTGATTCCCATCGCCAGTAAGCACATCCAGCGGCTTTAACGACCTGTCACTAGGTGTGGAACATGCAGGTTTCCATACACAGAACAAGGTAACATTCACAGAACTTTGGTTCACATGCTCGACGTAGCGAAGAAGGTAAAGTGAATTTTTAAAATAAAAAATGCACTTAATGTTGTCTGACTGCTTGAAAGGATGGTTCGGTTTGTGTAAGAACGTTTGCTTAAAAAAATACTTTGGACCTATAAACTAAAGTGTAGAGAATATGGGCATGTTTTATTATCTTAATGGCGCGCCAAAATCGTCAGATTCATAAGAAAAGAAAGAAGGGAAGTTATCCAATTAATTTCTACAACATTATAAACATAGATAAATCATTTTCTAAAGACGACTGTATCAGAGGCTAAAGACAGAAATGTACAACAGTCTAAAAACAGAGTTGTATAACAGCTGGAAATAGCTGTATCAGTTTAAAAACAGAGTTGTACAACAGATAAACACAGTTGTATCATAGTCTGAAAATGGAGTTTTACAACAGATAAAACACAATTGTATCACAGTCTAGATACACAGCTGTACGACAGGTAAACACAGCAGTATCACAGTCTAAAAGCTGAGTTGTACAACAGATAAACACAGCTGTATCACAGTCTAAAAGCTGAGTTGTACAACAGATAAACACAGCTGTATCACAGTCTAAATACACAGCGGTACGACAGGTAAACACAGCTGTACGATAGGTAAACACAGCTGCATCGCTGCATAAAGAAAGAGCAGTACAAAAGAGAATATTGCTGTATAATAGATCAGCACAACTGTATCACAGTTTAAAGACATGGCTATATAATAATTCAGCCTCTAGACAGAGCTGTGCAATAACTGAACACAACTGTTTCATCGTTTACAGACAGAGCCGTATGAGTTCAGCCTCCAGACAGAGCTGTTCAACAGCAAAACACTGCGGTATCACATTCTAAAGACACAGCTATACAACAACTAAACATAAATGTATCACAGTCTAAAGACACAGCTGTACAACAACTAAACACAGAGGTATCACAGTCTAAACACCCAGCTGCACAACAACTAAACACAGCGGTATCCAGTCTAAACACACAGCGGTACCACAGTCTAAACACAGACCTGCACAACAACTGATCACAGCTGCATTACATTCGAAACTCACAGCTACACAACAGCTAAACACTGCAGTATTACAGTCTAAAGACACAGCTGCACAAGAGCTAAACACAGCTGTGATATAGCCTAAAGACAAAGCTGTAAACAGCTGAACACAGCATCAAGACATCTCATCAGTCTAACATAGATTAGCATAAAATGTAAACTGAATCAGAGCTTAAAGATAACTGTAAAGAGCCCAGAGACGCCTAACCAATAGACTAGCCTATATCGTGCCCCCCCCCCCCCCCCAAAAAAAAAAACAACGCTTGTATGAGCACTAACCACAGCAGTATCACAACCTAATGAAGATTGTACCTGTGACCTTTTTGGGTCGATCTCTGCTTCACTCCAGCAGTAATCAGTTACATTTGTAGTACTGACTTTATTATATGTTTAGAATTCATAATTATCAGACCGGACTTTGTGAAACTTCTTGAAGGACTTAAAGAGCCCAGGAAACAATTTTAATAAGGAAGACCGGCATCTGAGGAAACTGAAACACGGAGTCATAGAGGGAATTCAGTGTTAACATAACGACCCCTAAGAACACGTATGAAAAGGCATCTGCTAGTGCCTTAAACCTACTTCTCTGAGCAAACAGTCTGTGAGCCAAGATTGGCGTAAGTTGTGCATTTTTCATTCTATATTTTTCATTACTAACATGTGAACTAATATGTATATTTTGCCATGTGAATATTAATATGTGAAAATCGCTAGTAGATGTCCAAGTCATTTGATGCTGGCAACCTCAGCATACACAATGATGATTTCATGAACTATCACTGCAAGGGCTGGTGACTGCTTTATTGCTAGTTTCTTACAGAGAACTAAAAGCATAGGTAGTCTCAAGTTCCATATGGAGCAGGAAGGGAAAGATGAAAGAAATGATGTACATTCTAATTATAATATCTACATTTTCAAACCAGTGTAAATGTCTGTGTAAACATATTCACTTTAAAATTAATGAAAGTTTCAACGCTTTTTTCAATCAGTGTAGATGTAAAGTAAATATAAAGCTATTCAATTCAAATGTGAAGAAAGTTTTCTCTCGAGATTAAGCTTAATTCTCATCGAGGTTAAATTCTGAGGTAGATGGGATGGTGGAATAGGAGAAAGGGACGCATAACTATGTGTTGGAAAACGTAGTAGGACAGCGTTTTGTTTCTATTATTTTACCATAGTTGTTGGTGCTACCAGTTGAGGGTATTATCTCTGGAACCAGAAGGGAAAAGTGACCTGAGCTTTAAGACGAGGGACCAACTTCGTAGACACTCCTTGACACTTCTGGGAACGTGCTGTGCCCTACAATCTTGACCAGCAACGAGCGTGATCAGTCTACCAATAACCAACCCATCAGAAGGAGCAGAACCGACACTGACAGCTAAGTAACCCCTAAAAGCTCCCAAGTGACCTCATTTACACACTTCTATTCCCTCACAAGAGTGATAATAACCTTTTTTTTAATAAATAATTATTCATTTTTTTAAAACCTTGTTAAAACATAAATGACTATTAAACCTATTATTTGTAAATATACAAATTTAACGTCGATTTAATCATTTTGAATGTACTGCATGTTTGTCTCAGTCAATTTACTAAATACACTCTAAACAGAGCTATACCTGTATAATAAGAATTCCACTGGGTAAATCATGGTGGGGTCTTGAACAAGCTGAAATTAATAATTGCTTAATTCTTCATAAAAGGCGGCGGACCGATATAAGTTAACAATTGCCCTGCCAAAGCAGCATTGTTCTCGACTTTGGAAATATCTTATGAACACTCCCTTGAGATAGAAGCATCTTTACTCCCTTGAGACAGAAGCATCATTATCCTTCTATCTACAGCTCTGCCAAGAGTAATCTTGTGCGAAGGTAGACACCTTTGAAGACCCATAATAGATACTCTTGAGTTTTGGCCACTGTTGGACCACTACTGCAAAGCAGGGGAGGCAATTCCGTGACAGTACCGTACCCTATAGACAGACCTCAGAACAGCTGTATTAGAGCTTAAAGACAGTCAATTGCCCAAAGACTCCGTAGCAGAGCACGAAGAACGCTAAAACAGAGCTTAAAGATACTTGTATCATACACCTACATTACAACCTACAGACTTCTGCATCACAGAGTTGTATCCAAACCTTACAGGACTATATTAGTCCGGAGGGCGGTTGTACCAGCCTAAAGACATCTTTGTCACAGCCACAGGACAACTGCACTTGAGCCTCAAGATAGCTGTAGCAAGGTCTAGAATGAGGCAACGATAGAATATTCTCATCATTTTCCCTTTCGTTCCTTATGGAGCAGAGCGTCACATCTACAGTTGGTCCCCTTGCAGGAAGCCCGCACCAAGCATTCATATTATGCTCTTGCAGCGGTGATTCCTGTTGCAACTTTGTTTTATCACATGAGGTTGCCAGCCTCATGCACAACGTCATATTAGTCGCCTCGTACGACGGCTGTATGAGATAGCAGCTGTTCTATTATTTCTTTGTCTACATGGAAACTACACGGAACGAGAGCATGTTGCAAGACATTAATTAGAACCCACAGATGCTTTTAAATTATTATTAATTTAAGAAATATATACCAACGGGCTGATCACCCGTTTGCCAGTCACTTCGATTACGGAAACAATGGCAAATGGATTGATTTGCCATTGCCCTAAAGACGCCAATAGGCGTGATGGGAAACAATGGCAAAGAAAACCTATCTGCTGCTGCCCTAAGACGCCACTAGGCGAAATGGCCACTGACTGCTTTGACGGTCGGTGGCTAAGGACGGAAGAAGAAGAAGAAGAAATATATAAGATAAATAGAAGAATAAACACGCGGATCACCAATGAAAGTATATACATATACTGGCTGATTTAGTGTTTAGAAATAAAGAGGAAAAACGAACAGTTGAACAGGTAATTCAAATAAATGAAGTGAAAGTGTGCGACAAAAAAGCACACGAACGACCTACCGTTATTAAGAACGTAACACACCACAAGGAACACACAGCCGAAATGTTCTCTTTCGACGAGGGGACTAGGTGTCACCCTTACGCGGAACATTTTCATTGGCTAGCGGTTCTCAAGCTGTTGTTGCCAATGCTCCATTTACATCCATGCTATACTTACGTGGCCACCATCAGAAGAACTAGGTCTGGAGTGGTATGACCAGATCACTAATGTGGAACTAATCACAAAGATGATGATAAGAAGAACTAAAATTTAAAGGATTACCTAAAGGGAAACACTTCACAAAGAGTTGTGTTACAGTGGATACCTTCTCACAACATCCCTGGAAATGAAGAGGCTGACAGATTGGGAAAGGATACTATCTATTCAACAAGTTAAAGATAGGAACTACTGATGAGTGTAACTGTGGCGCTGATATAATGAATGCTGATCATCTACTTCAAAGGTGCCTAACATATGAGGGACATCTCCAGTGCCATTCCTAAAAAAGTTCGACGAGATGTGATGCGTGATGCCATATGATGATGGATGGTATCCGCATGTCTGGTTTTGTGTGGTGTGCAGATGTGTTCAGTCAAAACAATGTTCATACAAAAATAACAGGGCAATCCACATAGGACGTCAGTAAACTCACGACGTATAAAGTCAATGATTCTTGTAACAGCCGTTGACGTTTTTCTTCATTATTTATTGTGGACGCCACAGTGACAAAATGGTTACGCGAATATGTAGGCACATCAAACAGTCATTATCACAGCAACATTCAATACAGCAATAGACGGTAGACAGCATTACAATGATGAGTCAGATGCATGTTATATTTCAAAGTGCTGTAAATGTAGTCAGGTGAAAAACTCCATCCTTTTCTATAACAGCCAGGAGATAACCAGATGTATGAGATCAGTTCACTCTCCTTAGTTTGACTTCAGCAAGACAGACACGTCTGCCGAAGTATAAATAATGTCCTCAAAAATATCCTCTAGATAATAAAGGTTTTCCAAACCTAGTTCATTTAACAAAGTAGCAAGTAATGGTCCTTGGTACATGCATCAACCGATGCAGTACAATGCAGCGACATGTGAGCTGGGAAAAAACATCTCGTGACGACGACTTTCGAAGACAGGCTATGAATCGAAATCGCTCACGACCCAAAATCGATAGAGTTAATGAAAAAGTCAATTTACCTTGCTTTCAAGAAATACAGAAATATCACGCCTCCCGGCATGTGCAAATACACTAGAGGTATTATCCCGAATAAACGAAATATCCATAAGAGGACTACACATCCCTGACAGAACAAAAAATAGCGGAGATCCCCTCTTCAACGAGGCATCTCTTTCGCCATTCCAAATCGCTCACTCCACTAGTGGTGGGCGGAAACCGATCGACCAAGAAGCAAGACAAGTCATGCGCAGTCCAGCGCAAAATGACCACAGCTCAAACTTAACTGCATTCGATACCAACGCGAGAAGACAAATGCTTACCGAGAAAAGTGACTATAAATTTCAAGCAGTTGTTGCCCTTGCGTTATAAAATAGATATTGAAATAAAACGATGTTGCGAGAATTTATCACGCAACATATCACCACCTCCTCCCGATAAAAAAAAAATGTGGAACATATTTTTTTTTTCAATATCAAAGAGCATGCGATAAGCGGCTCAAAACGCACGAATTATGCGCTGATAATTAACTAAATTGCCAAACAATAGGCTAATTATAGAGTGTCTGGTGAGGATATACCTCAACAGAAAAATAAATATGTCTCAAAAAATATTCACATCGGGGAGGTGTCACCAACACACATCACGTTAGCATGTAAACACAATATACGTATGCAAGTTACTATAATCATCATTAAACAGCATACTCTAATATTGTCTTTAAAAATGGATGTACAAATCTGATAGGAAAATTTAAATAGTACATTCTTTGACATGTAATGACATAAGTACATAGTAAAGTTAAACTACATGACGATCCAGGACATATGCTCTGGTATTCCGAGGGTAAGTACACAATCTAGAACTCGTCATGCTTGATACTAGTAAGGTAAGTCCTCAGCTCAACAATGACATTCTGAGAAAGTACAAGCAATATAATGCTAATTAATAACTAATATGCTTCATAAGGTACAATACATTATTAATAATTGTGGCTGTTTAGTAAACTAACGGCCCTTATATTAACTACTCAGTCCTCCTCTATCATCTTAAAAAACGAACAGAAGAAGATGACAACAAAGCACGATAGTGTGTACATATAAAGTAAGTACAGATGTGCTAATCTATTGTAGAAATATAGGTGTGTTATGACTCTGTAATATATGGAAATATAGGACAGAAGTATTAGTTGGAGTCATGTGGGCATCTAGACAAAATGTCAGCCATCACATTATCCGCACCACGGATAGCTCGTACCGTGAAGTGAAAAGGTTGAAGAGCTATAGCATATCGAGTGGATCTCGAACTCTTCAAATTCTTAGTCTGAATAGCTGTAAGAGCTTTCTGATCAGTCTCTAGAATGAAATGTGCGCCCAGGAGGAATCTTTGTAGTTTTAGAATTGACCAAACCATCGCTAACAACTCACGGTCTAAAACCGAGTAGTTCCTCTCTGCCGCATTTAGTTTTCTAGAAATGTACATAACAGGATGCAGAGTATTTGCATATTCTTGCATCAGTGCTGCTCCAATCCCAGTGGATGAAGCATCACTCCGAAGAACAAAAGTCCTATCAAGAGTAGGTAATCTTAAGATGGGAGGAGAAGAAAATATATTCTTGATTTGGTCTAGTGAAGATTGGCATTCTTCAGACCAACGGACCAGATTAGGCGAACCTTTCTTCAACAATGTTGATAGAGGTGCCATGATCGAAGATAAATTTGGAATAAATCTCCCATAAAATTGAATTAAACCTAAGAGACTCCTAACTTGTTTCTTCGTTTTAGGAACAGAGATGTTCAGTATTTTGGAAGTATTGTGGTCTTCTGTCTTCAAGAGACCATGACCAACACGATGACCCAGGAAAGAGATTTCACCAAAACCAACAAAAGCTTTAGAAGGTTTTGCTGTCAAATTATTCTCACGTAGAGTGGACAGTAAGTCATATAACCCTAAATAGTGATCTTCCCAGGTATCACTGAAGAGACAGATGTCATCTAAGTATGCGATGACATCCGAACGATGTGACAGAATTCGACGCATCATGCGAACGAAAGTGGCAGGGGCGTTCATGAGACCAAAAGGCATAACATTCCATTGAAATAGACCCCTAGGTGTAGAAAAAGCAGTAAGAGGTTTGGCATGCTCTGCTAAAGGCACTTGCCAATAACCTTTAGACAAGTCAAGTTTAGTGAAGAATCTAGAATTAGAAAGTCTAATCAGTAGATCTTCTAACAAAGGCATCGGTTCAGCGTCGAACTTTGTGACCTGATTCAATTTGCGATAATCAACGCAAATTCGTATGTTCTTATCCTTCTTCCGGACAATAACCATGGAAGAAGAATATGGTGAAGTCGATGGTTCAATTATATTTAATTGAATCATTTCATCCAATTCCTTTTCCACTTGCGACTGAAAGTGTATAGGAATAGGATACGGCCTAACCCTAATTGGATTATTGTCGGTAAGAATTATGTCATGTTCTATGACATCTGTGTGTCCAGGAATGTCAGTGAGAACATCCTGAAATGTTTGTAACATCGACAAGTCTCGTCGATGTTCGTCACCAGAAAGATTAGGAGAAACAGAAACGTTTTTCCAAGATTCCGTGGAATGTAATGGAACCACTGGAAGGGGAAGGTTGACATCAGAGAAGGTAGCTTCCTCATCCTGAATGACAGACAGGGATGAATAATGACCGTGAGGTGCAGGAGCATCATCCGTTGCCTGGAAAATAGGCAGCAAATAGTCCGGACGTTCGTGAAATTCCGAAAGCATGTTTATGTGGAAAGTTTTATGCTTTCCATCAATATCGACCACATAGTCAACATCGGAAATCCGAGAGACTATTGCATACGGACCTTTCCATGCAATAAGAAGTCTATTTTCCCTACTGGGGAGTAGGACGAATGCTTTGTCACCTGGACAAAGTTGTCGTAGACATCTATTCTTGTTAGCAAACTGCCTTGCCTTCTCTTTAGCAATTTCTGATGAAGCAGTTGCTAGCTTACATGCCTCAATGATCTTTTGTCTAAGAGCAATGACATACTCATATGAGGATTGAGTTTCATCGCTAATATCATCGGCAGTGATGAGATCGTGTAATAAAGACATAGGGCCGCGTGGACGCGCGCCAAAGACAAGTTCGAAGGGAGAAAATCCTGTGTGTTCATTAGGGACTTCTCTATAGGCAAAGAGAGCCGCGGGTAAAACCCTGTCCCAATCTTGAGGATGATCTTCAGTTATCTTACCAAGCAAAGTCTTGAGCGTTCTATTCAGACGCTCAACTAACCCATTAGACATAGGATGGTAGATACTACTGAGAGATCGTTCAATATGTAAGGTAGACATTACCTGTGACATAGTGTCAGATATGAGTTGAGTGCCATGGTCTGACAATATTTCTCTGGGGAACCCCAAGCGAGAAAATATCAACCAAAGAGCATCTGCGATATCTGTAGTAGATATGCTCTTAAGAGGAATAGCCTCTGGCCAACGTGTGCACATATCGACACATGTAAGGATAAACTGATGTCCTCTGGCCGACTTGACCTTAAAAGGGCCAATAATATCTATGGCCATTTTCTGAAACGGCCGAATAGGAATGTCAGCAGCCTGGATAGGCGCAGCATGTCGTGGTCCTCTAGATTTGACCTCCTGACATACCTTGCATGATCGGCAGTAAATACGAATGTCCTTATTGACAAAAGGCCAAAAGAAAGCCGCAAGGACTCTCGACTTCGTACGGGCAAAAACCCATATGTCCAGCACATTGCGAGTCATGAGCATGTTGTAATATTTGGACTCTCATGCTCTTGGGAACAAGAATTTGCGAATGTGCCGACGTAGTCGAATCTTGTACCATACGTACAAGTACGCCGTTTCTCATTGCAATCCAAGATTTTCTATTTGTATCCTGATTCGGATCACCTTTCTTCGCAAGAACGAAGAATTTTTTTAAAGAAGGATCTTCTTCTTGCAATTTTATGAAAGAGTCACGAGTGATTACTAAGTGACTATCTTGGCTATCAACTTCATTATCACTATTCAGTGAAGTTTCGGGTGTTTGTAGAGCTTGTGCTCTTGTAACTACTGCATTTGTAGCTTGCATGTTATTATCTTCCCAAGCAGCAATCTGCTGTGGGGTACACTCCCTAACTCCGTGAATACGACCAATAATAAGGTCCGCAATAGGATTAGGTAAGAGACAAGCATGCACATCTCCAGTAAAGAAAGGAGTGGCAATGCGAATTACAGCAGTAGGATATTTTTCTAGAGTGCCGCCAAATGTGTCACATTTAATAACCCTTCCTGTAGCACAAGATGGATCTACAAGCGATTGTCTAACACCAATAGTGGTGCATCCGGAATCGAAAAGTAGTGAGACCGGAGTATCATTAACAAGACCCTTATGTAGAATTAAGGAACCCCTCCCGTCATGCGCAACAGCAGCAGGAAGAGCGGGAAGTGGGTGACCACAACTCAAAGTAGTTATGGTACCCGGTTCGAATAAAGTACTGCATTGGGGGCATTTGTTTGCTCTCTCAAAGTCAAAAGCAGAACCAGTGACAGCGTCAAAGTTTTTACTATCAACAACATGATTACAGGCTCCCTCAGTTTCCTGTTGTACAGCATTAGCCTGCTGATATCTCTTTTTTTTTGTGTTGAGATCTACCCCGACTATTATTACCTCTGAAGTTATCAAAGTTATTATTATCTCTGCAGTTATTATTGTCTCTATTGTAATTGTTATCCTGGTTCGAATTCCAGTTTCCACGATTACTATCATGTTCACATTGATGCGAACATCTATTTGTTTGGTTCTGAGGTCTTCGGCAGGAATAACCTCTATTACCATATCCTCTTTTGAAATGCTTATAATTATTAGGGTGATAGTAACGAGTACTATCAGGTTGTCTCCAATTCTTCGAAGAAGAATCACCATGAAATTGATTTCCATGATTTTGACAGAAATTACCGCTACTCTTTCTATCAAAATTTTGTTGGAATCTACGAGCAAAGTTTGGCCATACGGAGCTGCCGAAGCAACTGGTAAACCTTCTTTCACCTTAGAGTTACCCATGGTTATGTGTGGGTGCGCAGTTACGTATTGGCAACAGAAATCTTCCATTTCTTTTATTGTTTTAGGTTTACGTTCATGAAGGAAAGCAAGGAAAGACTCATTGACAGACGACATGACTTTGTCTCTAAGTATTAAGTCCATAAGTCCTTCATAAGTTTTTTCCGTCTTAGATAGTTCAACCCATCGTGAGAAAGTAATGCGTATTCTTGCAATAAACTCGGAGAATTCAACTCCATTTTCAGGTAACATGTTTTTAAATTGTAGACGATAGCCGTCTTCGTTAAGCTGATATTTCTTAACAAAGCGGCCCTGACAACCTCATAATTGTTTCTTGTCAGGTTCATCCACCATATTTAATATACTTAGAGCTTTACCTGTCAGTATCCCTGATAACTGATAAACATATTTTGCTTTGTCTATGTTATGAGCTGTACATGCTTGTTCAAATCTATCCAGATAGAACATTATGTCATCACTGGAAGGACTAAATGTTGGTAACTTAATCTTAAAAGTATCATTATTAGCCTTACCAGAAGATGAACCCTTGTTTGAATCATTACCATTACTCATGCTTGTCAATTTCAATTTTTCCAACTCTAAAGCTAAGACCTTTTCTTCATGTTCCATTTTTGCTTTCTCTTTCCTCTCATCAGACTCTCTCTGTAATCTTCTTTCCTCAGCCTGAGCCTCTTTTTGAAGTCTTTTATTTTCAGCTTCTTTTTCAAGTCTTTTATTTTCAGCCTCTTTTTCAAGTCTTTTATTTTCAGCCTCTTTTTCAAGTCTTTTAGCTTCTAGCTGTAGCTGGAGTTTTCTTTCCTCAGCTTCTGATTCCCTTTTTTGTTTTTTCCATTTCCATTTGGAATCTTTTTTCATCCACCTGCATCTGCAGTTTCTTTTGTTCAGCTTCCATCTGCAGTTTCTTTTGTTCAGCTTCCATTGCTTTATCATATCGAGCAGTTGCAAATTCTTCTAACTTATCACCAGTCTTCCCAAGCAATTTACCCTGCTCAATAAAGTGCTCAAATGTAGACATGATGAGTAATATATAAGTCCAAAACCTGAAATAATTAACTAATTTATTTCAAACCTAAGTGTAACAAGTCTTAATTAAGCACTTGTATATTCACATCACCTTATATTATCCCAGTCTCTGTGGGAAACAAGTCTCCAATCAAAGAACTTGTATATGAAATATCAACAATCAATTCTTGATCATAAGTGCACTTCTCATTCAATAGTGCACGACACTATTCATCATTCATTTATCATCAGTGTAGTAGTAACAGTGCATTAGCATAGCCCATTAACTAATTACTATAACTGTAAACAATGACTATGTAAACACATGCAGAATGTAAACATTGAAAATGTAAACAATACAAACAATGTAAACAATAACAATGTAAACAATAACAAAGATCAGCAACAATACAAAAACGTTCGCAGAAATCAACTAAAAATAAAGCAGAAATTAATGAAATATCACAAAAAATGTGACGATATCTGCGATAGAATTAAACAAAATACATGACACCACAGTGTATAAACAAAAATGTTGTATGAAACTAAATTATAGACAAGAGTAGGCTAACAAATACAAACAAATCAAAACAAAACTAAAGAATGCGAAATAATAACGAAAACAATATTAAAACATGTCATCACAGCTAACATAAATAGCAACAGAAGTCGCTTAGCAAATTCCAGTATTGGAAATTTGCAAACCTTACAGAAAACGCTCACAATAGACGACCTCTATGACGTGGCATAATCTAACGGAGACACCACCCAACCGAGAACCCGCTGAAATATAAACATATAAATATACGAATAACATATAAACATATAACATATAGAATGAGATGATACACAGAAGACTCAGCAGAAGTATAAGGGCACAGTTTACATACAAACAGGCCACTTAACTTATAGGCTTCCAATCGTAGAACAGCAGAAAAAACGGATGTCAATCAACGTCCTAAAGAGCGAAGCTCCAACGATGATGGCACATCTGAACTGCTTCCACTGCTAACACGATGGTACAAGAGCTTCTGAAATACTGTGTGTTGAGTTGTTTCGGCACTTGACCTTCTAATCCAAAAGTAAGTTGATGGAAATCGGTACTTGGCCTTCTTCAGAAAACAACCCGTTTCAACCGGCACTTGACCTTCACAAAAACGACAGCACTGGAACCTTGACAGCAGCAACTTGCTTGACTTGCGTAAAAGATAACAGCAGTCCGAGTTATCCGGCAACATGTAACAACGCCGGGTACTGTCAAATTCTTGTTTCCGTCAAAAAGTTGAAATTTTGACTTTTACCGGGCAACGCCGAGTACTTTGAAAATTTTGAAGATGTTGACTGTATTGAAGAATGTTAATTTCTTGAAGGATGCTGATGAATTCTTGTTGAAAATGAAGTGGGTAAGGGACCCCGTGTTTGCTGGTACCAGAATCAAACCAGCTTATGGCCACCAAATGATGCGTGATGCCATATGATGATGGATGGTATCCGCATGTCTGGTTTTGTGTGGTGTGCAGATGTGTTCAGTCAAAACAATGTTCATACAAAAATAACAGGGCAATCCACATAGGACGTCAGTAAACTCACGACGTATAAAGTCAATGATTCTTGTAACAGCCGTTGACGTTTTTCTTCATTATTTATTGTGGACGCCACAGTGACAAAATGGTTACGCGAATATGTAGGCACATCAAACAGTCATTATCACAGCAACATTCAATACAGCAATAGACGGTAGACAGCATTACAATGATGAGTCAGATGCATGTTATATTTCAAAGTGCTGTAAATGTAGTCAGGTGAAAAACTCCATCCTTTTCTATAACAGCCAGGAGATAACCAGATGTATGAGATCAGTTCACTCTCCTTAGTTTGACTTCAGCAAGACAGACACGTCTGCCGAAGTATAAATAATGTCCTCAAAAATATCCTCTAGATAATAAAGGTTTTCCAAACCTAGTTCATTTAACAAAGTAGCAAGTAATGGTCCTTGGTACATGCATCAACCGATGCAGTACAATGCAGCGACATGTGAGCTGGGAAAAAACATCTCGTGACGACGACTTTCGAAGACAGGCTATGAATCGAAATCGCTCACGACCCAAAATCGATAGAGTTAATGAAAAAGTCAATTTACCTTGCTTTCAAGAAATACAGAAATATCACGCCTCCCGGCATGTGCAAATACACTAGAGGTATTATCCCGAATAAACGAAATATCCATAAGAGGACTACACATCCCTGACAGAACAAAAAATAGCGGAGATCCCCTCTTCAACGAGGCATCTCTTTCGCCATTCCAAATCGCTCACTCCACTAGTGGTGGGCGGAAACCGATCGACCAAGAAGCAAGACAAGTCATGCGCAGTCCAGCGCAAAATGACCACAGCTCAAACTTAACTGCATTCGATACCAACGCGAGAATACAAATGCTTACCGAGAAAAGTGACTATAAATTTCAAGCAGTTGTTGCCCTTGCGTTATAAAATAGATATTGAAATAAAACGATGTTGCGAGAATTTATCACGCAACATATCTCAACAGCCTTAAACTGACCATTGCTTTCTTTGAACATATTCAAGTTGACGTCTTAGGATGGACGAAGATTTCAAGTATATTTTGGATATATTACAGGTACAAGCAATTATTACACAGCAAAAAAGAAGTGTAGATTTATTAAAAGTCAAGTCATCTAAAATTGTAACTTAGCAATACATTTATTTATTGCCTTATTTAACGGTCTTCGGTAATCAAACTGGAACACTTTATAGTTCAATGGGATCGTTGCCGTTGTTCCGCAGACGCAACCCTTGGGATGTCTGGCTCCACAGACGACATTTTAATCCGCGGGTCTGTGTAGGATCCGGGCCCCGATGCCCTGCATATACCAATGGATGTTGATAGGAACACACAGCCTCTCATATCCAGGGTGCAGTGATCGCCGCGTCGCGGAACTACTATCTTGCTCGGACAGTAAATTTCTAGAATATGGCCTCTCCTGCACAAACGTGTCCATAGAAATACCTTCATGCGGTGACCCTGTTCTCACAGAGCTTGCTGTGGGGGTGACCGAGTGCCTGGTGGTATAAACGAGTCGGGAGCAGTATGGGACCCTTAAGGTGCAGGCGTAATACCCACTGGCGAGTGGACCATGCTCTGGCCAGCACAAACCCAAACCCACCTCATAGGTTAAATGCCACTTTTCTACTCTCCACTTGCCTACCAAGCTGTCTAATTAACGATATAGCCTATTAAGGATCCCGTAGTGGTGATGATAAAACACAGGACTTTACCAAGAAGGGATCAGGCCCTGCCCAATGTCCCAGCTGCAGCAAGAGTGCCATGCGACCCGCCATTGCACTCACCGTCTGATTTTGTCCAACTCCTGAGATATGGGAATGTGGCGAAGCCGCTCAAACTTAATGGAAATTGAGAACCACTGTGCTGGGGAAAATCGTGAAAGCACAGGATGCAGTACGTGACACAGCGACAGCGAAAGCTCTGCCACAGAACGAAGAAATGAAGCCTGCAACATGAGCGCCTGTGACTAGCGGGGAATGATCTCTATGACCCTCACCTGAACCCCCAATGCGAAGTGATCTTCTTTAGTACCAAAGGGGGGAGTGGCCAAACAAATCAGTCCAATACTCACGGAGAAAGACATGCCCACAGCACTCTTTGGGAGGAAGATGCCTGCAGAAAACATCCAATACCTCCAAGTCGCTGGTCTGGATTTACATTAAGTCTGTTCCTGTATTTATTTTTTATATGGACGAGAGCTGATTATGTAGACTCACATAGGTATGCGGTGGCAAAATACAGTAAAGTATTATACTGGTGGTAACGATTGTTTTGAGAAACCCGGTTTCAGCCACATATCCATTAAAAAACAACAACGCATACACGCGTACGGAACTGAAACACGCTTAGTATATAATAATTTTAACTTAGGCTAGAATTAAGAAACAGAATCCAAAATCACTCATAACTGATATTCACTTCCGTTGTTAGGGCTGCCAAGATGGCGTCGTGTGTTTGTTGTCGCTGTTCGGTAAATTTTATATGACTTTATTTTTAATATGTTGTAAAATATTTATTCAGTACATTGCGGACACCCTTGGTTCCTTGTTGTGGACTACAGTTTGGATACCACTGTCATAGGACTTACGACACTCGCGGCTGGAGAGTGAGGGAAATGTAGAAAAGAATGAGAGGATGAGCATACGCGTATATGAGATATGTGGCAGGTGGAAAGGCCTACAGGACATACTAAGGCTAGCATCACAATGCAGTGAGGTTTTCACAAGAAGGATCTGAGAAGCTTCCAGAAAAACAGACCAGGTAAAAAAATTTAGGACAAGTTTCTCAGAATAAGACGGAGCAAAGATATCTGCTTGAAAACCCGTGAATGGAGAAGATTTTATGTCTGAGACACGGATTACATTAACCTAGACGACTGAGTGTTGCGCCTCCTTTTGCGCACTGCAATGTGGTCATGATTTTGAACCATCATGGTGCTCAACAAAAGCGTCGCTAGATTGAAATGATGTCAAATAAAATAATTACGCAGACTCGCGTGCAGAATAACGACAGTTATCTTTTGGCAGTGTCTTCAGCCGGAATGGCTGCGTTTTTGTGAGCTCTGGCCGATGTGTTTTATGTCCGCTGATGTGTCTACATATACGGAAGATATTTAATTATATGCTTGCCAGAGACGTGCCTACAGGAAAGTATCCTAATGTTTATCGAATGATAACTGACGATTGTGTACTTCAGAATTAATTCGCGGACTTAGACTGTACAGACGGCACGATAGGTGACCGTTACTGCCTGAGCTTTGATGGCCCATGAGATGAGGCCTATATAATACAGTATATGCTGGAAGTGTATTATCTTGTGAACTCATTCATGATGTGGAATCATATTCTGTGGACATACGTATCCTAAAAGATGTCAATAAATGTAAATAATTCATTTCATGCATTTGCTGTTTGGCGTTGCCAGTTTGCTACCCTAGACCCAGTTGGCTAATATAAACCAAACTAAAATCAGAAAGGAACGCCACACTGAGAATAATAAGAACAGAATACCAGTATTCAGAATAGACATAGTCATGAAGGATACAGCGAACAAACAAACGGAAATCTTTATTTATGCAAGTTAAAGAAAACAGACAATTCACTTGTTTATATTTGGGCAATGAGGAGAAGAAATGGGGGGGGGGGGGGGGGGGGGGGAGGGGACGACATTGTATGACGACAGATATTAACGAAATGTGACGTCACACATAAAATACGAGCGAGAATCGCTTCTTTCATAAATGATATCGGACCAAAACCGATTTTATAACCCCCATTCTCAGTTTACTTTTAACCACAATAGTTATTAACTCCATCGTGGATGTATTACAATGTATTTACTGACGACATAAATGAAAGTGATGAAGAAGGCATGGAGAGAGACCTTGGCGCTGACGGCATGCGACAGTAGGACTTGTCATGTGTTTGTTGAAGGCCTATGTTCCTTGGTGAGCTAAAGAGTTCTGAGTGATACAATAAAATAACATCTGTGATTAGAAAAATGATGACAGCGGTATAACGAAGTGTAAAATAAAGTTGCATCCCGCGCCATTCTCGGAACTCAAATCGGCAGAAAGCGTCACGCTCCAGTCTACCTAGCTGTAAACATGAAGCTGAATCTGCTCTTGAATTAGGAAAGACAAAGACAGCGAGGAAACGAATTGACCACCCCCACCTCATATCGCGGAACCTAGTTAAGTCTCTTAACATTTGGCTCCCTATGGTGGGTTTAGATAGTAAGAAGAATGGTGTGCATATAGTTGTACTTGAGTGAGATCAACTGTGAAGGTCTCTGAGGTAAACAATGGACAGCTGTGTTACAGAGTACCTTTCTTGTTACCACTCTACGATCTCACTCTAAGTTATATTTTTATTGACTAGCGTGACTGAAAGCTACATAAAGTGTCTAGGGTATTGTAAGAGTGTTGTTAAAGAATCTCAATACAAAAACATATACAAACATATACTAAATACTATGATAAACTCAACTAACTCCAGCTGTTAAATTTTATATTTAAAAATTCTTTTGTTAAACTTTATTGGTCCTGAGCCTAAAGTTGTTTTGGTCAGGACTACAGTTCAATGAGAATCAATTTAGATGGATAGATATATTTACAAATATATATATAAAGATATTTACATACAACAGACAATATGTCCATAGTACATTGTTACAAATTTTCAAGTTGATATTAATTACTCTATTTAACTACTGGTACTGGGAAGCATGTTGGGGATTATCATCATCCCAATGCTCTTTTGTTTCACTAGGATTGTTTATGTTAGTCTTTTGGAAGAACGTTTTTGTCTATACAGGAGATTTTTCTTTATTCGTGATAAGTTGTCCCAGGCCAGATATTGCACTTATCTGGATCCTGGAATCACAGCAGTTGTAGTTGGTTTGGCCAAACACTTCAGTCTCCTCTGGTCTTGAACGTCTTTAATACCAGCAGGTACCAGAGACTCTTAGAAATAGTGCTGAATTTCTCTATCATCGAGTACCAGCACCAGACAAGTGCCAGCAGGAACCCCTGTCGATGCAAGTTATGATTCTGTCTTAATATCAAACTAATTCCTCCTAATTTACCTGTAAACATACATTCAATACAAAAGAACATGGTCAGCTCTCTCTGACAACCCTGCTTCTCCACTTTAGTTTGATGGAACAATTCGTACCAGTATTCTTTTCTCTTCCCTAATGGATGCTACGCCTCTGTCATTCCTGCAGTAATCTTTTCCATGCAATAAGATAGGTGTAATGTTCCTGTATGACCATCATATATATAGTCCTGTAGTTTTAAACTTCTTATATAGTCCCTTATATGATGGATCAACATCTAGGCTATGCCTAAGTCTGCCATGGAACCATTTAATTACAATCTTTTACATGGCCTTTTCTTTTTTCACACAACTTTTTTTTAATTAAAAAGTCAATAAAATCAATCTTACCACATATCAAGGAAATATAAACAAGTAACGATGAATTAGGCAATAGAATATGGCACACTTTCATCACTGCCTCTGTTCAGACTGCTTTCTGTTGTTAGTTATTTTTAAAACAAAGCACAAGTCTGCTCATCGCTGCTTGCTCCTCTGAATATTTTGGAAAAATGGCAGCGAGCAGCCTACTTTTCCTATCATGTAAAAAGCTTTGGCCAATGAGACCAAGCATCTCTTTTTTTTGAATGAAACCTTTTTTTTAAAAAAATATCTCAAACCACTATGCGTTACTACTACCAATTAGATTTGTATATTTAGGTTAGCCAATAATATTTCGGCTTCCTTCAAATTTCATCCAATCCCTTTCATCGTACTATCTTAGCCTTTCTTTCACCTAATTTCCCCCCAAAAAATTATGCTATCCAATCTAAGCAGACATGACTTGACCTGACAGTATCTCCGATTCTCTATGTATTATTATCAATATTTGATTATTTAATGGACTATTTAGATAACTAACTACATATTCTTGGTCAACAAGTCTTCAGGTACACGAATATATGATTTTTATGGGGCTAAGTGGCTTGGTTCAAAATTCTATCTTTTTTCTATGTTAGTTGTTTATTTTTAAACTACCTCCTGTTCAATTCTTTTTCCATGTACTTTCAAGCTAAATACGAGAATTACGTCATTCGCAACAAGAGCTAAGCGTGTTTCCCTGACCTTAGTGTCCACATTTTCTAACGTTTACATCGTAATTTGAAAACCGCCTAAGGCAAGGCTAGCCAGTTGGTTTTATTTTTAGAAACAATGTGAGACGTGATTTGCGTTGGGTATCTATCCGTCCCCCTCCCTTCCACAATGTATTCTAGGCAAATACTTCATTTGAACTTGGAAAAGTGGTACGTTTGTCTCAAGGACGAATTTGAAAACTAGGGTATTCTTTTTGGTTCGGCCAAGGCGTTATCAAATAATACGCTGAAGGCGTAGGCGACGACTACGATTCTCGCCGAAAATTTGTAGTACTATCCTATCTTTGACTTTATGCACTATACTGTTATATTCTAATTTAGATATTGTATTTAGAAGTTCACCACACTCCCCCACAGCAATATCTGATATGGGACTACCGTTACCTTTTAATCTATACCAAAGCACAGGCACTACTGTTTACCTACATGCACCAACGCAGAAAGGCAATAAGACATGGGCGTTGGGTGCCAAACCGGCAATCTGACCAAAGAATAAAGTGTATTCATAAACAGTTCAGCACGTGACATGGTTGGATAGAGAGTTTACACGGCCTTATATGCGCCTGAGCGACGAGAACTCCAGACGGTTACGTAATATACATACAATTAACCTGATAAGTTCTGATCTAGTGCAAAAAGATCGTAATATAGCAGGCAGACAACTCTGTGTACAAAATAGATGAATGGCGTCAAACACTGCGGGTGGATCAAGACAATAGGCTGGATAAGTACGAACTAAAAAATAAAACTGAACAGTAAAATACAACAATGAATATGGAGTCTTTTGGCGGCAAATACATTTTTCACAAGCCAGTGTAATCACACGCCGGTGTCACATTTTTTGTATACTGCTTATGTTTTGTTTTGTTTTAAAGAGGGATACTGACGTTGCTAAAGAATGTTTGAGAACAGCCTGACATAACTGAGTTATCATAATCATAACCCTGCACCTCCACAACAAGCACGGCCCTTCAACAAGCTCGTGCTAAATCATATCTCCATCAACAAGCTCGTGCTAAATCATATCTCCATCAACAAGCTCGTGCTAAATCATATCTCCATCAACAAGCTCGTGCTAAATCATATCTCCATCAACAAGCTCGTGCTAAATCATATCTCCATCAACAAGCTCGTGCTAAATCATATCTCCATCAACAAGATCGTGCTAAATCATATCTCCATCAACAAGATCATGCTAAATCATATCTCCATCAACAAGATCGTGCTAAATCATATCTCCATCAACAAGATCGTGCTAAATCATATCTCCATCAACAAGATCGTGCTAAATCATATCTCCATCAACAAGATCGTGCTAAATCATATCTCCATCAACAAGATCGTGCTAAATCATATCTCCAGTGCCATCAGTTCCAAGCCTTCGTCATCTCTTTCATTTCTGTCTCCAGTTCTCTTCTCCGTGCATTTTTGTCTGTCTCCCTCTATCTCGCTTACTGTGAGGATTCCAGAACAAGGACTGTGTGATATTGCTGTCTAGATGTCCTAAATGTGTGTCCTGAAGTGATTCTCTGTTCCACTGTCAAAAGCCTTTTCATTGTCCACAAATCCAGGTTATTATTGCCGTGGTCAGGTTTCGTATCACTAACCATTACTATTACTATGGTAAGGTTGTGTACCACTCACTATTACTACTGGCAAGTTTCAGTATCACTCACCATTACAACTATTGTTGCAAGTCTGAGTATCACTCACCAATAGTACTACTGTGGTTAGGTTATAAAAGTAAGTGTTAAATAAAGTGTATGGAAGCTGCATGAGCTGTATCAAACAACACTTCAGATTTGAACTTTTACTGTATTCTACTTCAAATTATGAACGGCAATAAACAATACTTGTAAATGTAATGTTTGCTGCATTCTACTTCAGAGCATGAGCTGCAACAAACAACATTTCTAATTTTAACATTCATTGTATTCTACTTCAAAGCACGAGCTGCAACAAACAACATTTCTAATTTTAACATTCATTACATTCTACTTCACAGCATGAGCTGCAACAAACAACATTTTTAATTTTAACATTCATTGTATTCTACTTCACAGCACGAGCTGCAACAAACAACATTTCTAATTTTAACATTCATTACATTCTACTTCACAGCACGAGCTGCAACAAACAACATTTCTAATTTTAACAGTCATTACATTCTACTTGGCAGGTTGAGCTGCAACAAATAACATTTCTAATTTTAACATTCATTGTATTCTACATCACAGCATGAGCTGCAACAAACAACATTTCTAATGTTAACATTCATTACATTCTACTTCACAGGTTGAGCTGCAAGAAACAACATTTCTAATTTTAACATTCATTACATTCTACTTCACAGCATGAGCTGCAACAAACAACATTTCTAATTTTAACATTCATTGTATTCTACTTCACAGCACGAGCTGCAACAAACAACATTTCTAATTTTAACATTCGTTACATTCTACTTTGCAGGTTCAGCTGCAACAAATAACACTTCTAATTTTAACATTCATTGTATTCTACGTCACAGCATGAGCTGCAACAAACAACATTTCTAATGTTAACATTCATTACATTCTACTTCACAGGTTGAGCTGCAACAAACAACATTTCTAATTTTAACATTCATTACATTCTACTTCACAGCATGAGCTGCAACAAACATTTCTAATTTTAACATTCATTGTATTCTACTTCACAGCACGAGCTGCAACAAACAACATTTCTAATTTTAACATTCGTTACATTCTTCTTCTTCTTTCATCCTGAAAAGGACGTTGGTTGCGTTGTGTCTGTTTACAGCGAAGCTGCAATATCTTCACCTTTCGGCCGACACATCCGACTTCAGCACAGCATTTTTGGGACCGGGTTAGCCTTCCCTCTTCGATCCCTACTCACATTCTACTTTGCAGGTTGAGCTGCAAGAAATAACACTTCTAATTTTAACATTCATTGTATTATACGTCACAGCACGAGCTGCAACAAACAACATTTCTAATGTTAACATTCATTGTATTCTACTTCACAGCACGAGCTGCAACAAACAATATTTCTAATTTTAACATTCATTACATTCTACTTCACAGGTTGAGCTGCAACAAACAACATTTCGAATTTTAACATTCATTACATTCTACTTCACAGCATGAGCTGCAACAAACAACATTTCTAATTTTAACATTTATTACATTCCAATACACAGGTTGAGCTGCCACAGACAACACTTCTAATGTTAACATTCATTGCATTCTACTTCTCAGCATAAACTGCAACTGTCACAGTATAATAATTAAAACTTCATGACATTATCCTCTAGACTTGGCTCGTATCGAACTGCCAGAGGTCACGTATCGAACTGCGAGAGGTCACGCAATTAAAACACTTGCAGACGCAATACACAAAGCATAACACGAAAACGTGCTGACAATCTCCCTTTTAATAATAACAATGCTACACATACGAACTCAATAACAACAGCAATAACCATATGGCTGGCTCAGGAAGTCCTACTACCATTAGAATATAAAACAATGTTGCACAAAACCTAGCAATCATGAAGAGAGCATACTCAAATGTAATACGGCTTCTATAACCGGCTAACCGACATCTTTCTCTGTTGGGCTTCTTGTTCACTAATCTACCTGCACCAATTTGCACCGCTTACGAACGCGTAATCATTCTTATGCAGTTCATCTGACATACACTATTTTATGCACACTTACTTTAAAGCTCAGGTGCGCAAAGAAACATAAGATATTATGTGACAGCAGCAAAAAATATTTCTATATTTTAGAATCACTGTATTCTACTTCACAGTTACAACCCTACATTCTTCACAGAACGAAAACAGATACCGGTATGATGATATATTTTACATCAGTACATATTCACTGAAATTTCACTTTCTTAAGTAAAGAATGATCAACTACTAATCAAAAGTACTCAGATAATAATAAACGCTGCTAGCACCAAAAGGAAGCATGTTTGCACGTGGCTTTCTCATACAAAGCTTTACATATTTATTCACCTTTCCTGATTCATACCAGCTACAGAAACCTTTTCATGTTACCTGCCACCTTTACTTCTCATGCCGCATGCGCAATGTCTGTGTTTGACCACTTCACCCGGTGCGCCTTATTCTTTCTTGAGATAACTACACAGATTCTGCCTACGCTTCTAATTTTAAGTCTTCCTCGGGTCATTCTTTTATGTGTGCATATACGCACAGGGATTTGAGTGGGTAAGAGGTATGGCGTCCGTCTCTAATTCTAAAGGTACCGGGTTCGGTTCCCAGAACAGGGAATATATTTGATGGAAATTTTTTTTCAGAATCAGCGAGTCCTAATGATGTCATACTTCCCCCTGATCTCCTGGGTAGTGAGATCAGATACCTAGCCTTCTCGGATAAGGGCAAAATAATAGGAGGTCCCGTGTGCAAGTTGCGCACGTTAAAAATCCTTCAGCAGTTGGAAATCGTAAAGAGTAGGCCATACAGCCGCTGCCCTGGCAAAATTTACAAAAATTAGGAAAAGCTACCCGCCACCTAGAATGTATGATTTCAGTATTCGAACATTGGGATCCTTGCTGGTGCACAGAGTTTGTGCACTGTGCAGAGATCCTCCTTGTGTGATCTAAGAGAGGAGATCTGAGCACTGATGGAGTTGTCCGTGTGCAATGAAGATGTTCCTTAAAACCAAGCCAAACATTTCACCACACACATACACATGTGATGAGGAAGATTGGCAGAAGTGTGTTTAAAATGTAATTTTTTTTAAACAACGTTGTTAGCATATGATGTGTATTACGCTGTTGTCGTCTAATCGCTCTTCTCTCACTCACACTCCACCGTCACAAAAGAAAGACAATTACAAGAAACTCTGGCTCTATACAAGGATCCCTTATTTATTGGGGAAGCCTATCAGGCAATATCTTCAAAAGCAAAATATGATGAGTGTTACAGCTAACATCTAGCTAGCGAATAAGCTATTTTATCCAGTTTAACTGCATAGACTACCGGAATCTCTAAAATATAATAAAAGAAAATATATGTACATATTACTTTCAAACAAAGTAGAGATCCCCATAACTCAATGATAGAACAACAACCATGTTCCATGAAGTACGAGTATATGTAAGCCTACCGGCTGAGATGCCTGGATGTGTATGCGTCTGTGTGTGCACGCATGTGTCTGTATGCATGCAGACCTGTGTGTGTACAACAAGAAACATGCCTCAGTTTACAATAACACGTACATGTCTCCACCAAAAAACATTCCTATGCGTTGTCAAGCAATAGATACAGCACGCTAGTTCAAATGATCTAACCCTACCAGTATCTAATGGCCCAATTGTTTTAAGAGCAGACATATTTTCACTCTATATTTCACAACGTTAGACTGGGTGTAAGAGCCCTATGCTGTTCAATGACCTAGACGGAACACTTTAATTTCAATTACAATAAACACTAAGTGAAATTTATCACTTAAAGTTATATGTTATTATTTAAGTACATCTAAACACAAGAATGCAAAATAATTATAGGTAAACACTGCAATATTATTCTTCCTGTTGATAAATATAATTTTAAACATAAACACCCATCTCAAAGTAACAAGTAGTGAATTATCCGTATCCTGCATGAAATTACCCAAGAGAACACAGAGTTACAATGTCAGTTGACTTAATGAACTGCTATTCAAAATACAGACAAATTCTGATTATTATACTAATAATGAAATAAAAGTGGTTAATAAACTTGAACTACTATGGCACATTACTAACCTTGAGCACGATAAAATGCACAAAATCGCACAAGTTGGCAACGTACACTGATTCTGACAGTCCTCAGAGAACGCCAGTTTGTGTTACTAGTGCTGCCACAGTCACTATTACCACTGTCGCCACAGTCACTATTACCACTGTCGCCACAGTCACTATTACCACTGTCACTATTACCATTGCCACCACAGTCACTATTATCACTGTCGCCACAGTCACTATTACTATTGTCGCCACAGTCACTATTGTCACTGTCGCCACAGTCACTATTATCACTGTCACAACAGCCACTATTACCACTGTCGCCACAGTCACTATTACCACTGTCGCCACAGTCACTATTACCACTGTCGCCACAGTCACTATTACCACTGTCGCCACAGTCACTATTACCACTGTCGCCACAGTCACTATTACCATTGTTGCCACTGTCATTATTACCAGTCGCCACAGTCACTATTACCACTGTCGCCACAGTCACTATTACCATTGTTGCCACTGTCACTATTACCACTATCACCACTGTCACTATTACCACTGTCGCCACAGTCACTATTACCACTGTCGCCACAGTCACTATTACCACTGTCGCCACAGTCACTATTACCACTGTCGCCACAGTCACTATTACCACTGTCGCCACAGTCACTATTACCACTGTCGCCACAGTCACTATTACCACTGTCGCCACAGTCACAATTTCCACTGTCGCCACAGTCACTATTACCACTGTCGCCACAGTCACTATTACCACTGTCGCCACAGTCACTATTACCACTGTCGCCACTGTCGTAATTTTTATCTGAGAGGGTGCTGATGAATATTGGTCCCTTTAGAGTGTAAAGTGATATTGAAGGCTCTGTGAGAATAAGGATTTAGGAGAATGAGGTAGTAGATTCACAAGCGCTGGGAAGGAGCAAGGACAGTCTCTTATTACGACAATATCTGTTTTCTCACAGACTACTCCTATCTCTCTTCTGCACAAACAATTGTTTGTCAGTTCCAGTCGCTCAGGCGCGCTCACCGATTTGGTGATTCTGTCGCTCAACGTACATGAATACAGCCTACACAGATGGAAATGTTTGGAGTTTTAGGCCAACCGACAACCAACACAATTAATGATTAATACCTTTATTATCATAAAGGACTCACACATAATTGTACATTTGCAGTCAAAAATCAAAGGTTACAGAATACAAATATAAAAAAGGAAGAGGGGGTTTTTGAGGAGAAATATCCCATCCACCGTTTCCCGTTTATATTTACTAACAGACAAAGCCCGGTCCCAAAGACAAGAAAGGGGGGGGGGGGGGGGGGGATCAGAGATAGGCAATTTAACCCACTGGTAAATTTATTACTCTGAGGCAAGGGGTTACAGAAAGAAAGGGGGGGAGTGTAGAGGAAAGCTAGGGTTCTCAATTGTCTCCCTTTAAATCAACAAATTTTACGGGAGGGGGGAATGAACACAATTACCCAATCCCGCTAGGAGAGATCCCGTACAAGGAATATAATGCACCTTAGTACAAGGTCGAACTAATTAAAAAGGTAAAGAAAAGATAAATCTCCTTTCATTAAAAAAAACACACTAGGGCTGGCCATCCCCACAAACACACACGCAGACTTACCGAAAGGTGAATTCTGGCACTTCATAGGAAATACATAAAAAAAACAGCACTAAACCTTGGCTTAGGTAAAAGTATTTTCTTCCGTGTACAGCCCCAGATTTTGCGGGTTGTTGAAGTTAACAAAGTGTCCCGAAATCGCTGGACGTTGAAGTTTAACGGTACTGTTTGTTTATTAGATAAAGTTCCTAAAGAAAGGCACAGGCACTTGGCTAAGCGTGAGGTATGGTGTGGTTCCTAAAATTGGCACAGCTGGTGGAGATAACTTCCTTTTTCCGTAATGTCACAAGTTAAGAAAACACTGAGGTAAGTTCTTCTTCGGGGGGGGGGGGGGGGGGGTGGGGGGGGGGGGGGGGAGGTAAAATCCACTGAATATACGTGACAGACAGGGTTCAGGTAGATCGGTGTTTTTTCTTCACAAAGAGGGGGCAGTGAATAAAATATGTTCTGCTTCCAGTTTTCTTTAAGGACTCTATATGAACTAGTATTTTTAAAGTGTTTCTTGAATGGCTTTTTTCTCAGTTACGTTCAGAGGAGCGGGGCCCATTACAGGTCGCCACAAGTTTAGCTTTAAAAAGTTCATATGTTACTGGAGTTATCGAATTGAGTTTGGCAGAACTCTGTATATAATTAATAATTGCTGGGATGCAGGTTGAATGATCGTTCTGAATGAAAGATAATCAAAACAAGAAATGCATTACAAATCATATTATAATCTGACGCGATAAATTACAGTTAGCCTATTTACTTATTAGCGTCGTCAATTAACAAATCAGGAAAACTTCCCGTGAGTTAAAAATAATTAAAAGCACATCTATCTATACAGAACTAGACTGTATTAAAGTTATAATTCTCTTTAACGTCTGCAAAATAAATTTACGCGTCAATTGTATTAGGAAATACTTTTAGCTGTAACATTAGTTTGCACTAGAACTTTGAAAATTGGTTTATTTAATAAGGTTAAATTTACACCACAATCCATTGAAATCAATTGAAATAACTCGACCACTGATCACTCGAAGCTAATGTATAAATTACCGTCTGCACAGAAAGAATACACTCCAATAGTCACGAAAGTAGCTGAAATCCAGCAGGAATCCGACTATGCTAGTGCAACTAGGATTCTGTCAGAGCGAACGATAAAATGCAGTTTATCGGAGTTCTCTATTTATACTTCTCGAATGTAACTTGAATGGGGCGTGTTAAATTTTCGCACCTTTCTTGAACTTGAGCAAAATCCGGGGTATCCCGCCGATGTGTTAATCGTGGCGATTCCTACGTTTTCCCCGGTCTACCGATTTCCTTCCGTCTCAGGCTGCTCGCATAAGAGTGCGAAAATTTCCCGAGAAGCTAACTCTGTGAGCTGAAAGTTCCTGATTCTTTAGATCGCGGCCGCTCCACGTTGAATTCTGAAGATCAGCCTGTTCTTTGATGGTACCGCTGTTCTGAGAGCTTTGGCAACTCCCACCAGGCGGGGTGACAGCCAGGTAAGAAAATGATCTGCTGTTATTGCTCTAGAAACAGGAGTGAGTCTGTGGCCCGTCCTTTTTTTGGGCCGGCGTTAAGGAAAAGATTGCTATAAATCGTTCTCAGAAATGGTTGTGGGCGGGATTTAATCTCCCATCAAAGGCCATGCGATCTCAAACGTTCGCATAAGATAGCAGGCTACATATTAATGATCCAGCGTGTAAGGTTCTCGTGGAAATACTGCATGCCGGTAAAAGTTACAACAGATGATCAGGGGTTCTAAAGTTATGAGAGGCCAATATTCTGTTATCATCCATCGAGTCAGGGAAATTCATTTGTCATACTTAGACGTACGTCACAATCGTCCCCACTTTTGAGACATGGAAACTCGTTTTCATGTTTTATTTATGACAATGAAGCTGCCCTGATCGGTAGCTTTAGGATGATTGGCATCGTCGATTTTCTCCTCTTCCTCTGTGGTCCAGTTTCTACTCAAGAAGTCAGCTCCGACATTCTGTTTTCCTGGAATATATTCCACTTTGAAGGAATAAACACTCAATAGCAAGGCCCAACGCATTATCCTTGCGTTGAATTCCTTCTTGGCACCCAGGAAAGCTAGTGGAGCATGGTCTGTTTGCACCGTGAAAGAAGTACCATACAGAAACTCATGATGGCGTCTGATGCCATGAATCAGAGCGAGACATTCTCTTTCAACGACACTGTAGTTGCGTTCCGCTTTATTCAGTTTCCGACTGCCATAGGCAACTGGAAATAGCATGTTCAGGTCACTGTCATCGGCTTGCAGCAATGTTGACCCGATGCCCTGACCTGACGCATCAACTCTCAGTATGAAAGGTTTCTTAAGGTCAGGTAACCTTAGGATGGGGTATGCCGACAACTGTCCTTTCAAAGTGCTGTATGCATGTTCGCACTTTTGATTCCACATGACCTTATCAGGACAACCTTTCTTGGTGAGGTCAGTCAGAGGTGCTGTCAGTCCGTTGAAGTTCTGGATGTATTTCTGATAGTATGCACATAGCGATATGAAGGAACGTACGTCTTTCTTCGTTCGGGGTCTTTTTGCTGCCACAATTTTCTCCACGTTCTTCTTAATAGGCCAACTGCATCCGTGAGAAATAGTATGCCCCAGGAAGTCTAACTGTTCAAACCCGATGAGACATTTGCTAGGTCTGGCTGTGAGACCCGTTTCCTGTAGTCTCCTGAGGAGCATAGCAACCGTAGCAATATGTTCTTCATAGGTTTCCGATGCAATTAATATGTCATCCATGAAATTATGGATATGGGGACTTTGCAAAGGCTCTAGAAGCTTCCTCATCATCCTGGTGAACACTCCTGGTGCGTTATGCAAACCGAACGGCATCACATTAAATGTGTAATGTCCTTCGCTAGTGCTGAAAGCTAACAAAGGTTTAATTTCCTCCTTGACTGGTATTTGATAATAACCTTTACTGAGGTCAATCTTGGAGAAGATCTTTGCTTTGCTGAGCTTGGTGAACAACTCAGAAGCAGTTTGGAGCGGTTCAGGCTGGAATTCCGTTACAGCGTTTAGCAACCGGTAATCAATACACAGCCGAACTTCCTTATTGGGCTTCTGCAACAGCACTACACTCGAGCTGTAAGGAGATGTAGACTCACTGATAATTCCTGCCTGACGCAGCTTGTCTATTTCTCCGCGAAGTGCATCCGCTTTAGCGTACGGGATGGGGTAAACTCTGGTTTGAACAGGGGTCTCGTTTGTTAATTTCATATCAAATTCAATGAGATTTGTTCGACCAGGTACATCCGTTAAGACTGCACTGTACTGTTTTAGTAGAGCCCTGGTTTCTGTTTGTTGTTCAGGTGAGAGATTGTCGCCGAACTTGACATCTTTAAAGGATTCTGTGGGTTGCAGTGGATACTCCATGCAACCATCATCATCTTCCTCGTCTTCCGTTGCTATGGCGACAGCCAGGAGATGCTCGGAGGATGGCACCGGTCTTTCCAAATATTTCTTTAGCAGATTTATGTGGAAGACCTTCTCCTTTCCTTTGATGGAGATCTTGTAATTGGTACGTGAGATCTTTTTAAGGACGGTAAACGGCCCCTGCCATCCGATGCGAAGTTTATTGCTTCCGGTTGGGAGTAGCAACAAAACTTTCTCCCCTGGTTGGAGCTCTCTCTCTTTTGCAGCTTTGTTGTATCTTTTAGCGTGTTTAGCGCGGGCTTTCGTAAGGTTGGTTGTAGCTAGATCCCATCCTAGCTTTAGCCTTTCCTTGAGCTCAGATACATACTTGCTTGCAGAGACGACTGTCTCGTCAGCCTTTTGGTCTGTCAGGGACCGAAGTAAGGCTTCTAATGGCCCCTTTATAGGTCTGCCAAATAAAAGTGTAGCAGGCGGGAATCCCGTAGACGCTTGGGGAACCTCTCGGTAGGCGAATAAGGCAGCCGATATATATAGGTCCCAGTCTTCCGGTTTCTCCTGACCCAGCTTACGTAACATGGTGGTGAGGCTGCCATTAAAACGTTCCACGAGCCCATTTCCGGCCGGATGGTAGGGACTTGTGTGGATATGTTTGGCCCTCAAGATCTTAAAGATCTCCTCCATTAACAGGCTACGGAATTGGGATCCATTGTCCGTCAAAACTTGTTGAGGGAATCCCAACCGTGTAAAAATTTGCACAAGGGCTTCTGCGACATGCTTGGAATTAGTGCATGGTAGCGGTACGGCTTCGGCCCACATAGTGCAAGTGTCAACTAAGGTCAGGATGAACCTGTTCCTTCTTTTGGTCTTTTCCAGAGGACCAATAATGTCGACAGCAACCCGTTCAAATGGAGTCCCTACTATTGGCATTTGCCCCATAGGTACTGGGGGTGTCAAGTGCTTGGGTGCTACCCGTTGGCACTGGGCGCAGGATTTCACATACCTGACAATGTCAGAGTTCATTCCTGGCCACCAATAGTGGGTTTTTATTCGCTGAATAGTGGCGTTTTGTCCCATATGTCCGCTAAAGGGAAGAGAGTGCCCCATCTCTAAGATCTGGCTTCGGTACTGCGTCGGAACTAGGAGCTGGTTATTCCCCGTGTCCGGGTTTCCCGTTCTACGATACAATACGCCATCCTTAGAAAAGATGTCTCCGTTGTGTCTGGGGTCCTTAGCCATGGGCAGTTTTTTAAAGCAGAGCTCCAGAGTAGGGTCCTTTTGTTGCGCCTCCTTCAGTTCGTTCGGCAACAAATTTGGCGCAGGCTCCCTCTCCTTCTTGGCTTGCCCTCTTGTGGTTACCGCTGCCACAATCGGCTCCTTTGGTCTCCCAATAAACACATATCTACATCCCAGGATAACTGGGTAGATAGGATCATCCATAATGGCCGCTTTTATAACTCCTCTGACAAAGTCAGAGTGTATTTCTACCAGTGCGATAGGCAGCGTCCTGGGCGCATCACTCTTAAACACTCCACTAAGTTTGACGGTTTCCTCTGTCTCCTGACCTGGTTTGACTAGGTGTCTAGCAACAATACAACTAAAACTTAATCCAGTGTCAAAGAGACAAGTGGTTGAGGTACCATTCAAAATTACAGTTCCTCGAGTTGAGGGTCGGTCCCCCTCAGGTTGAGAATCACTGACATTGATTCTACCTTTCGAGGCTGTATGCAAACATCCAACGCGGTTTGAACCGGTTTGTTTGCCCTGATCAGACGTTCCTGGTGTAGGGGTCTTTCCTTTTCCTTGACCTTGGTGGCCGCGCTGCCACGTAGGCTTGGTGGGTTGATCAGAATTGTTGTTGGGGGGGTATCGGGTTTTGTAGAATTTCGATTTTTCCTGGGGAGGTCTCTGGGTATTATTTTCTCGTTGGTTATAATTCTGAGAGGAATTAGAGGAATAGGATGACTGCTCTAGATTTTGTTTACGAGATGGCTCATCTGTGGGTTTACGTTTAGTGCTGGGAAGTTCGGCCATTGCATTGGTATAGCGTTCGGCCTTATTGAGTATGTCCTCAAGCCTGACTGCGCCCTGTTCAGCCAAAAATCTACGGGTTTCGTTTGACAAGGTTGCCTTTATCTGTTCCACAAGAACAAGTTCAAGTAGTCCCTCATATGTAAGAGGTAGGTCAGATAATTCAATGCACTTTGTCAAATAGCCCGTGAGACGTGAAGAGAATTGGGGGAATGTTTCCGTGCTCTCTTTTCGGCTGTTTCTGAACATTTGCAGAAATTTTCGGGCGGTCATTTCGAACCGCTCTAGCAAGGCCTTCTTAAGCATGTCGTAATCATGTTGGTTCGGTCCCAGCTTTGTGTATACGTCATAAGCATTCGCTTTTAGTGACGTCGAGAGTTTAAGTGCCCAGCGGGAACTCTCTAACCCATACAGATTTGCGAGCCTTTCGAATTTTTCTAGGTAGCTGTCAATTTTTTCGTTAGGGCTAGGAAAAGACTCTAAAGCAAAAGACATCGCAGTTAATTGGGCAGACTGAGTGCTGGAGAGATCCATTGTTTGAGAATGGGGCGAAGACGGCTCTCCATTATTTGAAGTAGAGGCACTCCGACTCTCTAAAGCCTTGAGCGCTAATTCATGCTGTCTTTCCTTGTCTCTCTCTCTTTCCCTGCGGGCGTCCATCTCTGCCTCAATTTTCTTCTGCTCCAATTGACGATCGTCCGCTTCTTTCTTCCTAGCTTCTGCCCTCTCTTCCTCCGCGTCATACCTTTGCAGTTCCTGGTTGATAAACAGATTCGCGGCTTCTGTGTCTAATCCTGAGTCTTTCGCTTCCTGTCTCAAAATGGATCTTATCCTAATTCTCTCAGCCATTGTCAAAGAACTGGATGCTTCTAAGACTAGAGAATAGTAAGATGGAACAAGAAGGGGAAAAACTCAAAGCCGCTACGAGAAAAACCAAAGTAAAATAAAAATTTACTGAATGACCTCGTGTGTTAACTTATCGCCGCTATTATTGTCACTTAAGACTCGTAACGCAAGCAACTATGCCAATTAAATGGTAAGTTACACTAGAAAAGAATCTACTCTTACTAACAGTAGAGAAAAATTTATATTAAACAATTTAAAAGGAAAAAAAAAAAAAAAAAAAATTTCCCAGAAAATGTTAATTCTCTAACAACAAACTCCGTCCCTGAAGACAATTTTTGAGATGAGACGTAGTTAACTTAATTTTTAAAAATCAGAACAATCCGTCTTTAGCTTAGCTCAACTCAAACGCTTCATAACCTTTAGTGATTGTAAAACAATCACGCAGTCCCAGCAATTATATAACCAAAAATTTTCAATTCCCTCTGCCAGAGAATACAAATGTGACAATCTTTTATTATCACTAACTGCCTGTTCCTGTGGAAAAACAAACCTGTCTTAATTATTGTGTGGTTGGCCCAAAATACTGAACGGCTTGGTCTAGGGGAAGTAATACTTTTAAAGATTATACCCTACTTCACAAAGACAATCAACCACACTCTATTTTAACTAAGTTCAGAATCTCGAACGAGCTAACCATATATTGTCGTAATTTTTATCTGAGAGGGTGCTGATGAATATTGGTCCCTTTAGAGTGTAAAGTGATATTGAAGGCTCTGTGAGAATAAGGATTTAGGAGAATGAGGTAGTAGATTCACAAGCGCTGGGAAGGAGCAAGGACAGTCTCTTATTACGACAATATCTGTTTTCTTACAGACTACTCCTATCTCTCTTCTGCACAAACAATTGTTTGTCAGTTCCAGTCGCTCAGGCGCGCTCACCGATTTGGTGATTCTGTCGCTCAACGTACATGAATACAGCCTACACAGATGGAAATGTTTGGAGTTTTAGGCCAACCGACAACCAACACAATTAATGATTAATACCTTTATTATCATAAAGGACTCACACATAATTGTACATTTACAGTCAAAAATCAAAGGTTACAGAATACAAATATAAAAAAGGAAGAGGGGGTTTGTGCGGAGAAATATCCCATCCACCGTTTCCCGTTTATATTTACTAACAGACAAAACCCGGTCCCAAAGACAAGAAAGGGGGGGGGGGGTGATCAGAGATAGGCAATTTAACCCACTGGTAAATTTATTACTCTGAGGCAAGGGGTTACAGAAAGAAGGGGGGGGGGGGTGTAGAGGAAAGCTAGGGTTCTCAATTGTCTCCCTTTAAATCAACAAATTTTACGGGAGGGGGGAATGAACACAATTACCCAATCCCGCTAGGAGAGATCCCGTACAAGGAATATAATGCACCTTAGTACAAGGTCGAACTAATTAAAAAGGTAAAGAAAAGATAAATCTCCTTTCATTCAAAAAAAACACACTAGGGCTGGCCATCCCCACAAACACACACGCAGACTTACCGAAAGGTGAATTCTGGCACTTCATAGGAAATACATTAAAAAAACAGCACTAAACCTTGGCTTAGGTAAAAGTATTTTCTTCCGTGTACAGCCCCAGATTTTGCGGGTTGTTGAAGTTAACAAAGTGTCCCGAAATCGCTGGACGTTGAAGTTTAACGGTACTGTTTGTTTATTAGATAAAGTTCCTAAAGAAAGGCACAGGCACTTGGCTAAGCGTGAGGTATGGTGTGGTTCCTAAAATTGGCACAGCTGGTGCAGATAACTTCCTTTTTCCGTAATGTCACAAGTTAAGAAAACACTGAGATAAGTTCTTCTTCGGGATTGGGGGGGGGGGGAGGTAAAATCCACTGAATATACGTGACAGACAGGGTTCAGGTAGATCGGTGTTTTTTCTTCACAAAGAGGGGGCAGTGAATAAAATATGTTCTGCTTCCAGTTTTCTTTAAGGACTCTATATGAACTAGTATTTTTAAAGTGTTTCTTGAATGGCTTTTTTCTCAGTTACGTTCAGAGGAGCGGGGCCCATTACAGGTCGCCACAAGTTTAGCTTTAAAAAGTTCATATGTTACTGGAGTTATCGAATTGAGTTTGGCAGAACTCTGTATATAATTAATAATTGCTGGGATGCAGGTTGAATGATCGTTCTGAATGAAAGATAACACTGACTAACAAAAAAAAACTTTTTTTTTCTTTCTCTAACATTTCTATGTTTTTCTGGTCAATTTTAATGCGCTGTTTTTAAATCTGCAAACCGTTTTTCTCTATCAGGTCGGGATCTCTAGAAATACGCAATTGAAGTTTTTTTTAACAACGCATACAGTATTACAACATCATTCGTACAGGAAGTTTAACAGTTATGTAGGCTTGAATTTCTTTGCAGTCAACTTTCGTCGGTGAATGGCATGTGGTACATCGCGATAAAGCATCCAACAATAATCGGCAAGCATGGTCACACTCCACCGTCCTTGATAACGTGACTCCATTACGGCGATATCTTGATGGAATCATTCTCCATGTTCATCGCTGACTTCGCCAAGGTTGTCAGGGAAAAAGTTAAGATGCGAATCGAGCAAATGGATTTTGAGGGACATGTTACAGCCCATAATTATGTATGCATCTATGCACTGCTTAACAATATGCAACATAGTCGACAGATTTGTGATTTTCCAGAAAGTTATCGACGATCGATTTGAATGCCATCCATGCGCGAAGTTCACTACCATGTAACAAGTTCTCGAATTGTTTGTCTGCAATAACTTTCCTAATCTGAGGTCCTACAAAGATACCTTCCTTTATCTTTGCATCGCTAACTTGCGGAAACTTTTCTCGAAGATAAGTGAAAGCTTTGCTCGTTTTATCTAACGCTTTTACAAAATTCTTCATGAGCCCCAACTTTATATGTAACAGTGGTAAAATGAAGGTGTCTTTGTTAACTAATGGCTTGCGTATTACATTTTTATGCCCGAGCTGCATACGATCCCGGATAGGCCACACCTTTCTTGCATAATGTTCCTGTCTGTTGCGGCTGTCCCATTCACATCGGAAGCAACAAAATTTAGTATACCCAGTCTGCATGCCCGTGAGAATTGCAATGACCTTTAGGTCTCCACAAATCCGCCATTGGTAGTCACTGTACTTTATTTTTTCCAAACGTATAGCCATATTGTCATAAGTTTCTTTCATATGAACAGAGTAGGCGACTGGAATTGATGAAAAAAAATTTCTGTTATGCAATAACACGGCTTTTAGACTAGTCTTGGAAGAATCGATGAAAAATCGCCATTCGTTGACTATGTGCTCATGACCGTTTACATCTTTGCAATAGCAAATGTCATCATCCATCTCAAAGTATTGAACAAGTTCTCTGTGTCTATGACGAAATTTAGATATCGGAGTACTGGGCGCTAAAAGATTCCATTCTTTGAGTCGCGAACCGAGTAATTCCGCTTGTCCTTTGGTAAGAGCGAGATCACGTATTAGATCTGAAAGTTCTGAATGGTTAATTAAGTAAACACCATCATTCACCGGTATGTAATCTGAGTCAGAATTAGTTTCTAAAGCAGGTAAACTATCACTTTCTGATGGTTCATTTACGTCCAACGGATATTGTTCTGGTGGTACTTGGATCGGACACGTGATTGGATCATGAGGCACTGGTTTCGAAACCGATTCAATATTTGGATAAACCACAGACTTTCTAGTTTTAAAAGTGAAACCATGGATATTTGTCAAGCAGAAGTAACAATCAGTAGTGTGATTTGTATGTTCACGCCATATTACTGGCACGCCAAAAGGCATCGACTTATGCTTCGGCGATTTTAGTAACCAACCTGCCAATGTATCGAACAAACCGCATTTGGCTTCCAAGATTTATTTGCATCATCAACTTTCGAATCGAAATAAAGTTCATATGCTATCTTTAGTAATGGTGTAAAGTTTTTCTGGTCAACACGATCGGTAAAATATCCGCACACGTAACAGAACAGATCAGCCGAATTTCTACAACTTCTAGAAGCCATATTTTGCTCAGAATTATTTCAAAATACAGTAACTATTTGAAAAATCGCGTAACATATGTCATGCATCTTTTAGCAGTATAAAAAGTAGAATTATGTTGCTTTTTATTAATTTTTAATAAGTTATATAGTAAAAATGAAACGGAGCAAATAACGGTTTCCCAAAAATATATTTATTCACAAATATCTTAAGAACCCGACGTGATAGAGATAAACGGATTTCAGATTTGAAATCAGCGCAAGAAATTGACCTAAGAACACTTATTCTTATATAAGAAAGAAAAATGTTGTTTGTCAGTGTAATCAAAACAAGAAATGCATTACAAATCATATTATAATCTGACGCGATAAATTACAGTTAGCCTATTTACTTATTAGCGTCGTCAATTAACAAATCAGGAAAACTTCCCGTGAGTTAAAAATAATTAAAAGCACATCTATCTATACAGAACTAGACTGTATTAAAGTTATAATTCTCTTTAACGTCTGCAAAATAAATTTACGCGTCAATTGTATTAGGAAATACTTTTAGCTGTAACATTAGTTTGCACTAGAACTTTGAAAATGGGTTTATTTAATAAGGTTAAATTTACACCACAATCCATTGAAATCAATTGAAATAACTCGACCACTGATCACTCGAAGCTAATGTATAAATTACCGTCTGCACAGAAAGAATACACTCCAATAGTCACGAAAGTAGCTGAAATCCAGCAGGAATCCGACTATGCTAGTGCAACTAGGATTCTGTCAGAGCGAACGATAAAATGCAGTTTATCGGAGTTCTCTATTTATACTTCTCGAATGTAACTTGAATGGGGCGTGTTAAATTTTCGCACCTTTCTTGAACTTGAGCAAAATCCGGGGTACCTCGCCGATGTGTTAATCGTGGCGATTCCTACGTTTTCCCCGGTCTACCGATTTCCTTCCGTCTCAGGCTGCTCGCATAAGAGTGCGAAAATTTCCCGAGAAGCTAACTCTGTGAGCTGAAAGTTCCTGATTCTTTAGATCGCGGCCGCTCCACGTTGAATTCTGAAGATCAGCCTGTTCTTTGATGGTACCGCTGTTCTGAGAGCTTTGGCAACTCCCACCAGGCGGGGTGACAGCCAGGTAAGAAAATGATCTGCTGTTATTGCTCTAGAAACAGGAGTGAGTCTGTGGCCCGTCCTTTTTTTGGGCCGGCGTTAAGGAAAAGATTGCTATAAATCGTTCTCAGAAATGGTTGTGGGCGGGATTTAATCTCCCATCAAAGGCCATGCGATCTCAAACGTTCGCATAAGATAGCAGGCTACATATTAATGATCCAGCGTGTAAGGTTCTCGTGGAAATACTGCATGCCGGTAAAAGTTACAACAGATGATCAGGGGTTCTAAAGTTATGAGAGGCCAATATTCTGTTATCATCCATCGAGTCAGGGAAATTCATTTGTCATACTTAGACGTACGTCACAGCCACAGTCACTATTATCACTGTCGCCACAGTCACTATTACTACAGTCACTATTACCACTGTCGCCACAGTCACTATTACCACTGTCACCACAGTCACTATTACCACTGTCGCCACAGTCACTATTACCACTGTCGCCACAGTCACTATTACCACTGTCGCCACAGTCACTATTACCACTGTTGCCACAGTCACTATTACCACTGTCGCCACAGTCACTATTACCACTGTCGCCACAGTCACTATTACCACTGTCGCCTCAGCCACTATTATCACTGTCGCCACAGCCACTATTACCACTGTCGCCACAGTCACTATTATCACTGTCGCCACAGTCACTATTACCACTGTCGCCACAGTCACTATTACCACTGTCGCCACAGTCACTATTACCACTGTGGCCACAGTCACTATTATCACTGTCGCCACAGTCACTATTATCACTGTCGTAACAGTTACTATAACCACTCAATTCCTTAAGGCATGAGTTCTTATCTCCTCTAATATATTCTGAAGGTGAATAATGTAGAAGAAAACAAAGTGGGCTTCTTACTGAGCTCAGACTGTTATACTGAGTACTGTCAATCCTGATCTTTTTACAGTTTTAGTTTAAATTGCTATTACCCCATATGGTCATATCTACGGCATGGCCAGCCAACTCCTGTGCAGAGGTGGAATCTATGTGTTCTCAGATGTGTTGTGCACCGATTATGTCTTGCCACCTTGTCCTAATGTACCTTCATCTTGTCTCTCAAGCAGAAGTCACCAGAAGAAAATGGGTGGGTGTTTGTTTTACTGCCTGGCATCTATAACTACTCACTCCTTGTTCATTAGTAATTTTTGTAAATAATCTCATCCACCTTATGTTAATTATATTTGTTGACTCCAAAGCCAATTCATCTTTCTGATGCATAAGTTTAGCCTTTTAAAAGACCTTTTTCTTAAGAATGGTCCAAGATAGTTCTATGCCTTTCCTGTTTGATGTAGTAATACTTATAATAAATTTGGGTTACAGTTTTTTGCCTATCCTCTAAGGTGACAAAACGAATCCCTCCAATATGTTCCCTTTTGAGTACCATCGGCTCAGGACTCAAATTAAATACTACAATTTTAAGAGACTTCAAAATTATTCTGACTGCGCTGTCTCTCACTCACATAAATATTCAAATACCGTACACATTAAAAAAAAAGAATGACCAATAAAAAGTATTTTGGAAGATTTCAAATTAGAAAAGTAGGTAGATTCGTTGCAGTTTTACCAAGAAAGAATGAGATACACCAGCAACAACAAGCATTGTTTTAGTGATACCATACTCAGTTTATGATTAGTGGATGTTGGTTGGAGATAGTTTTCTCGCTAATTCTCATAAAATTTCATCCATTTCTATTCTTTGGCCTTGTCTATCGATAGTAAATGAATCCAACTCTTAAGTTGTACTTTTTTGTTGTTGTAGATGAACTTCCAGAGCGTTATAAAATTATAATTTCTTCTCATATTCTTCGTTTTATGTTGAAACACCCACTTTCATCAGAAATAAGTTCAACAATTTCCCTCTTGGTATCAACTGCTTTCTGTACTTACTCTACCTGTTATCATAAAAATTTTCCTTTCATGTTGATAGTGTGTTATATAGAAACCAGTAACACAATTGCCCTCAACCTTTATGCTGTTCTGTACTGGCCATCTTATTTCTCATAACACTGATACATCCTGTTTATTTTCTTATTCTTATCTCATATTAAATTAACTCTTTTGAAGGTTTTTGACATTCCATTTTTTATTGACATTAATCACACACACAATTTTTACATTTGGTCATAAAAAACCTTGGTAAAAGCCTGAGGTGTTTATAAGTAACTTGTTTTATAAGAACGACAACTAGGCCTTTATTTTCCCCACCAATCACTATATATTAATCTTTATTCTTCTTAAATACTGTTTGACTATATTATGCTATATGACAATGCAAGATGTTGTGTTAGAACAAATAAAGGGAATACAAAATGGTTTACAGTAGAAACAGGGGTGAAACAAGGCTGTTTTATGTCACCACTACTTTTTGGAATAGCTATTGATTGGGTTATGAGAAACTATACCCACAATGAACAATTAGGTATAAAATGGACAAATGGAAAATTCCTGGGGGACCTGGATTTCGCAGATGATGTAGCATTCTTAAGTTCAACACCAAGACAATCCCAAGAAGCAATAAATAATTTGTGTCATCTCTCGGTTAAAATAGGTCTCCAAATAAATGCCTCTAAAACTAAAGCTATGAACTTTTCTAACGAGACCTTTGATATCATCTTGAACGGGGAAAAAACTACAGAAAGTTGAAAGTTTCAATTATTTAGGCAGTAAAATGACTCAGGATGGTGACACAACAAGAGAAATCCATACTAGAATTGCTTTGGCAGCTAGTGCCGTCAATAGATTATCTAACATTTGGAAATTACGATCATTGAATATACATACCAAGCTTCGTCTGTTTAATTCAAATGTTATCTCAGTGTTAACATACGGCTGTGAGAGTTGGAAAATAACAAAATCATTGGAGAACAAGCTGAATACATTCGAGAACAAATGTCTTAGAAAACTCATGAACATCAGTTGGAAAGAATTCAAGACTAATCGACAAATAAGAGAAGACTAGGCAGAAATATGTCTCCGACTATATAAGGAAAAGACGATGGTCATATATCGGTCATGTCCTATGAATGCAAAACAACAGAATACCACTACAGGCGCTCACTTGGGTTCCTGAGGGTAAGAGGAAAAAAGGAAGACCAAAAGAAACACTCAGAAGAACAATAATAAGAGAAGGAAGAACGTTGGGCCTAAATAATGTGCAAGAGCTAAGAGGAGTGGCGTCACAACGAACAACCTGGAGAGCACTGGTTTCTGCCTTATGCGCCGTGTTTGGTGCTTAAAGAATTTATTATTATTATATTATGCAGTTCCCTAAGTCTGTCTATTCTTAACACCTATTCTATAGTTATGGGTGATTTTGATGCCTGCAAATAATCTAATAATGGGATTCTCTGTTGTTTATACCTCTAAAATTTAAACACTAAATGCTCTATATTATTGTCTTGAGGACATTCTGCACAGTAATGTTCTTCTATTCTGATATGGTCCTTCCAAGCTGTAGTCCGAGAAGTTTCTTGTTTCTGGGAATTCTCGATTCCCTAGATATATGGCATTTTCTTGTTGGAGCCTTAATCAGCTTATATGCAAGTTTTCCTTTCAGATATTTATCCCACTTAGCTGTCCATTCATCTGTTATTACTTCTTTAATTAAGCTTTTAATCTCTCATTTATTCATCCCTACATTTATTGAATTATTATCAGATCTACCTTTCTTGGCTTCTTTATTTGCCTTTTCATTTCCCTCTATGCCAATAAATGGAGGCACATAAGCTATTAAAACTGAACATCCTCTGGAAAATTGGCATGTAGTAGCCCAATATATCTTTTCTGCTAAATTCTGCTGTATTCTTGTAAGTTTTTGTAGTGCCTGGACTGTTGAAAGTGAGTCTGTCAAAATTAGTGGTTTCTGAGGAGGGTTGTTAGAGAAGATTTCTAGTGCATTTAGTAATGCCTTGATCTCTGCAGTGAAAATGGATGTATAATTCTGTAATACAATATCCCATGGGTGTACTTAAAGTATTTGGCACACTGGGCTGATCCCACTTTTGGCACTTCCCCCTCGTTTCTCCACCCTTCCCCCCAAAAAAACACCCCAGAAAAATATATTGTGCTTGTAAGTGGATTTTAACAGTACAGTACTGTCATTATAGTGACCCGCCCCCCCCCCCCCCCCCCCCCCGACTGTCAACCGGGGCAGGCTTCCCCCTCTTAATAAGCCATTGCTATATTATTTCACCATTTTCCATGACGGAATATATAGGCCTATATATATATATATATATATATATATATATATATATATATATATATATATATATATATATATATATATATATATATATATATTAGGGTGACCAGACGTCCGGATTGAGCCGGATTTGCCCAGATTTTCATGCCGAAACTGAGCGTCCGGCCGGATTTTTTTAAATGTTGAAATATCCAGATTTTATGTGAATGGCTAAATTACTCACGTGAAAAACACCATTTTGAAAAATCTTTATTGGAATCCGATTTCCGACAGAATTAAGAATTTTTATCTCCGCAAAATCGACGGATTGCGCAAATTGCCAACAACACTACCGTAAGTTGTCATGTTGTTTGATAGTTTATAATAGATTACTATCATATTTTAACCTAGGTTAAACACCTTTTAGGTTTATTGGCATTTGTTAGGGGAAAATATAAGACAAAACGGCCTGAATAAGAACTTAGGGCTGGATTAAGTCAATTATAACTTCGTTGTCTATTGCAAATTACAAATAATATTAACCTTAGTTCGTACTGCTTTTATATTTATTGCAATTAGTTTATTATGAAAAAATACACGAGTAGTTACTAGTATAGTAATGGGTTTGTTAAAATTAAAACCTCGTCTGTTGAATTTTACAAATAATTTTAAATTTAACATCGAATGTACGATTGATTAATGGCATTATATTATATTTACCTAACAGATACCTGCTCAAAATGCCGAAAGGGAAGTTTGTGTTCACAGATGAATTGAAAAAACAAAATTTCAGTGCTTTTCCAGTGGTCGACAAGAGTATGAAGCAGAATGTTTTGTATGCAGAGGCGGCACATTTGTATCAGTAGCAAATTAAGGTGTTGCTGATTTTTAAAATAAAAAACATATAGAAACAGAAAAGCACAAGAAATGGACTAAATATTTTGAACAATCGAGAAATGTCGAATTGCATTCAGAATTCTTAAGACTTGCACAATTTATTTTTGCAATTCTTGGGCACAACGCCAATGTTGAGAGACTTTTTTCACTTATGCAGGGTCAATGGACAAAAGGAAGGAACATTTTGAGTGCAGATTCCATTAAAGGCACTCTACTTGTGCAGTACAATTTCAAGGAGCTTTCATGCTTGAATTTCTATGCATATTTAAAACGTAGCCCAACTTTGTTGAAGAAGATTTTATCATCAGAAAAAAATAAGGAGGCACAACATCAATGTGATTTTCTAAGCTTATTGTTTGAATGTAAAAAAATATATGTTTCAGCGTCTTGTAGTTATTGAATAAAGGTGTCCTACTTTTCAATAATATTGTCCTCCCTCATCCTCCTTTTTATGACCAAAAAATGGCATTTGTCCTCCTTTTTGTGTTGAACAATATGGTCACCCTTATATATATATATATATATATATATATATATATATATATATATATATATATATATATATATATAGATATATATATATATATATATATATATATATATATAGTCCTATACTTAATCTGTCATCTTCTTCCTTGGATTCATCCGTGTATACTGTAATGCTGTCCTTTGATATCTGTTGTATATATTCCTGGCTGTATTTTTTGATACTTACGGTAGCGCGTGCTTCTCAAGGCAAAGCTAACGGGCTGTAACGTCACGCTCCAGTCACCCCAGCTGTAAACCCTGACGTAGGCTAAACCGTTCTTGAGTCAGGGAAGGCAAAGGTAGCGAGGAAGTGAATTGGTCCTTCCAACTCATAAAGCTGAGATCTAGTATACTGAAGACTCCTACATCTCCCTCCCTTACGTCGGTGTCGGCTGAGACACTACCTTTCAAATAGGCCCTATCCTCATATAACTAACCCATCGGAGGCTGAACATGATATTTTTCTTCATTAATAAAATAAATTATTGAAAGGGAGAATCGTTGCAGTAAGGTAACCTACTGAAAGTTAAAGTGTTTTGCACGTCGGTATCGCTGCAATGAGTATATAATAGTAGCGTTATTAGTTACTTACCATTTATCCACAGTAACGATAACACATTTTTATCTGTCCTGGCTTTGTTTACCTTTCAAGTGGCGTGCCAGGTTTTGTCATTTTTAGGTCTTAAAAATTAGAAGCCAGATGAGTGTTTAAATAGGCCTAATGATATAAACATTTTATCATGTCATTGTGAACATTATTAATATTGTTACTCCTTAAATGTATAGAAAGGTAATAAATTATGGAATCCACAAAAACAATAAAAACCAGTGCTGCTAATTTTCGTAACATTTTCTTGGACGAACAAGTAGCACAAACAGGTATTGTGGCTGCAGAGAGCTGGAGCAGGGACCCCAAAGTGTTGATAGACCCCCATGGGACGGACGATTTCGACAACTAAGGGGTTGATAAACCTCAGGGGTTCGTTCGAGGGTCGATTAAACGTTGTGGGTATATTTTTTTTTTTAAATTAATGAAGAAATATATCCCGTTCAACCTCTGATGGGTTATAATTAGGATATATATTGTTTTCAATTCCAAATAATATGAACAACTGCCGATATGAGAAAGTGGCATCACATTTGTCAAATCATTTTGGGACCCAAAGATGCAGCAATAGAGAATGCAGTCAGCGACCCATAGCTTGACTGCTTGCGTCAGGGTCAGCGAACCAGAGCTGACCAAGACCCTACTCCACCTCCACGTGGTGGTCCTGGAAACAGGCTGCATCACTGCAGTCTGGCTGAGAGAGTAGGGATCGAAGAGGGAAGGCAAACCCGGTCCCAAAAAATGCCGTGCTGAAGTCGGATGTGTCGGCCAAAAGGCGCAGATATCGCAGCTCCGGTGTAAACAGACACAACGCAACCAACGTCCTTTTCAGGACGAACGAGGAGGAAGAAGAAGAAGAAAATCATTGTAAATAGGGACAATCACAATTGTGCTTATACATTAAATAAATAAAAACCAACCAACCAACCAACCAAACAAACAAACATACAAACTCTGAACAAGAATAATATTAAAGTGAAGGGGTGTAAAGGCCTGGCGGTTCCAGTTATATAACTGACTTTAACAGATAATTAATTGACTTTCATCTGTTAAAAGTCATAAGCATTGTAATAACAGCATCAGACCTTCACCTTCCCAGCCACTATATATTAACATTTGTTCGTGTTAAATATTGTTTGACTATA
>JAMPIV010005835.1:135000-335000 GCA_024509875.1 Oreohelix idahoensis
AATAAACTACCCAAACGTAATAAAAGTGGGGACTAGAAATAGAAGAGGACAGAATGAGTGGGAGATAAATAAATATGAAATAAAAAATCAAGACAAATTAGAAACAGTGTATATTCATACATATTATGGAGGATGGCATAAAAAATAGAAGAATAGGATAAGAGTGGAAAGAGTCAAAATAGAGCAAGAGAGGAAAGGGTGACCTCAGACAAAGGTGTGTAAATTGTTGAGACCGGCTGGTTTTAGAACCCCATGCGGTGGATAAGACGGTTCTCCAGCTGTTCTCGGCTGGCAGTGTCAGAGGAGCAGGATCGGATCGCTGTGACCTGGATGTCGATGGGACCATGGTGGTCAGGACCATTGAAGTGTATGGCAACTGGTGTGGACTTTTGCTTAGAGATGTCATTTAAGTGCTGGCTGAATCTGTCCCCAAGTCGTTTGCCTGTTTGGCCAATATAGGTTTTGCAGCAACGTTTACATATGATCGTATAAATGACATTGCGCGATTCACACGTGAAGCTACTAGTGATGGTGTACGTAGCCTTAGGAAAGGACACCTTCTGGGCTGAGATGACATACTTACACGTGTTGCATCGTGTCCGACCACAGGGTAGTGTGCCAAAGTGAGTGGCATTCTCCTTTGGGAGACGGCTGTGAACAAGAAGATCCTTCAAGTTCTTGTCGTGTCTATATGCCACCAAAGGTGCTTCACCGAATACTTTTTGGGTCACAGGCTCTGCTTGGAGGATAGGGAGGTGGCGGAAAAGGATCTGTTTGACAGCAGTACTGTGAGGGTGAAGGGTCAAGATTAATTTGACTCTATCCGAAGTGGATTTATAGTGAGGTTTGATGGCCTCCTGACGAGAGATGGGGAGCACACGTTGGAGAGCACACGTTGGAGAGCAGAGGTGAGAACATGTTCCGGATAAAGTCTGCTACGGAAGAAATCCAACATCTCATTTGCTCGGAAGTGGAAGTCATCGTCGTCTTGGCACAAACGGCGGAGGCGGAGAAGTTGTGAAAAAGGAAGGGAGTCACGACAGGCCCGAGGATGAGAAGAGGTATACAGGAGGTAGCTGTGGGCATTTGTCGGCTTGTAGTATACTGAGGTATTAAGGCCGGAGGGCATGATAGTAATAGTAATGTCAAGGAAGTTGACAGATACTGTGGAGACGAGGGAGGTGAACTTGATGGTGGGGTGAAAGTGGTTGACAAAATCGATGAAGCGGTATAAATCAGTCTCAGACATATCTGTGAGACCTATGCCATCATCGATATATCTGCGGTAAAACCCGGGAAAGGACTGGAGTATTGTTGCCATATCTGATGCTCCAAGTGGCCCATGAGCAGGCAGGCATAGCTAGGACCCATCTTCGTTCCCATGGCAACACCACTAATTTGGTCAAAAAACTGACCATTGAATTCAAAAGAATTCAGTTGAAGGACCAGTTCAGCAAGACGGAGAAGAGTGTCAGTGGATATAGAAGGGCAAGTGCGCTGGTCAAGAAAAAACCGAAGAGCTCGGAGATCATCAGAGTGGGGAATAGAGGTATACAAAGAACAGACGTCTAACAAGAAAAGACGGTAGGAGCGGTCTGCTGGGAGTCGGATAAAGTTGTAAGAGCATGATTGGTGTCTTTGACAAAGGAGGGAAGATTCTCAACGATAGGCTGGAAAATGCTATCGAGGAAGTCAGAAATGTGTTCAGTAGGACAGGAACAGGCTGAGACAATAGGTCTGCCAGGGTTGTCGATCTTATGAATTTTGGGGAGCATGTATAATACAGGCTTGCCCAAAGAGCTGTCATGAATCCTAAGACGAGATGCTTCGGGAGGAAGAACATTACTAGTGATGAGCTGTTTAATAATGTTGTGTACAATGCGATTGTTAGAGACAGTCGCATCGCTGGTCCTGGGCCTGTAAAAAGAGCCATTGGTCAACTGGTTTTTACCTTCCCTTAGGTATAAGTCCTTCTGCCAGACGACAATGGCTCCTCCCTTGTCAGCCAGTTTGACGACAATGTCGTCTCTACGGCGAAGAAGGGAGAGAGCACGGGACTCTGCCGAAGTAAGATTGGAATAATGCAATTTACGAGGGCGGAGCTGCTGAATGTCATGGATGGTGTTCTTAGTATATAGGTCCAGGGCATGAGAGGCCCCAGGTTTAGGTGTAAAGGGAGGTTTCGTATAGTCAGAAAAGCGTGCGAAGATGTCGGATTCAGCCTGAGACTACGGAGTGCTGTCTTCCTCTCTAAAATGGAACTTAATCCTCATGCGACAGTGAAATCGATGAACATCCTGGAGGAGATTGTATTGGTCTAGGGTCGGACGAAGAGGAACACATTTTAGGCCCTTACTGAAAACAGAGCGCTCTCCCTCAAAGAGGGGTAGATCTGGGGGGATGCAGACTACCAGAGTGCACGATGGAGTGGAGGATGGAGGGGTAGCTTTGGGGGTAGGGATGAGACGGGATAGTTTATGGTGTTTAGACGTGGAAAGGGACTCATGCAGCTGCCGGTTCAGTGTGTGGATAGTGGTGCGTATCATAGAATAGAAAGGGAAGTTGTTGGAGGTGGGACAACGTAAGCGAAGCAGAAGCTGGTACTGTTGGGCACTGAGGTCTGATAAAAGGCGGGAGTGACTGGCGGCCACTACGCGCATACGTTGAAAGCCACATCTGGTTTCAATTCGTTGTAGGAGACGTTGTTCCCTAGGGTTGAGTGTACCAGCAGATGGATGAAAATTGGAAGAGAATCCATTAGGAAGAATTTTGTGGTGGAGGCAAATGTGAATAAAGTGGAGATGAGAGGTGAATCTAGTTTTCTTGAAAGTAACGAACGCAGTCAATAGCGGCACGGGATATATCAGGAGGTAGGGAGCTAAAGCTGGTGGTGACCGACACACGGAGAGAGCTGATAAAATATTTAAGAGAGGGCATAGTGGGGAAAAGTAAAACGTCCAGGAAATAAAAAACGTAAAATATAAAATAAATAAAATATAAAGCGCTAAATGAAAATAGAGATTAATGAAACAATAAATAAATAGGGTAGAGTGCGGTAATATAAGGTATGAAGGAAGAGTAGGGAAATACGAAAATAAATAAATAGGATATAAAATAATATGCAATGCTGAAAAAGAAGAGATAGGATAGGATCAGGGAGATAAGCAGGATAGGTAGATAGAGATACGAGATAACAGAGACATGGTGCAGTAAAAAAAAATGTATATAAAATCGAGGAAGTTGAGGGGAACTGCAAGATCCCGTTATAAGAGAAGTTATTAACCCCAAAGAGTCAAAGATTTATACGCTATGGTCTAGAATTTCCCTCTACAGTAAAGAACAGAGTTATACGTTAATCTATTCTGAAAAGGAAACGGTATTAGCAAAACTTTGCATCATCAAAAAATTATAAAGTGGGTACATGAATTTATACGATCAAAGAACCATCTCATTCCTGCTTTCTTTCTATCCATACAACAGTGGCCACTGACATTCGTTCTTACCTACAAACTTGATTTTCACCTTCTGGCGCAAACTTTAGGACCCACACCTACAGCACATCCAGTGTTCTTTTGGCAAAGAGAACCCCAGCTCTACAGAAACCGGTTAAATCCAATTTTTTTTTTTCCCGGGGAGCGTTCTCTTTATGACTATATTTTCTCTGGATTACTGTTTATGTCACTTAAAATCAGTTCAGGTAATATATGTCACCGTGCTCACAGTGTCAGAATATTGAGGTTTTCAGTACTTAGGAAATGTCAGGTCGGCAACTTCTCTCAGTATAAAATTCTTGGTCACACCACAAATGATCAAACGTCAGAAATGTTAAGGTTTATTAGGTCGCCATGATGGGACTGCATGTAAATGAGATTGGAACAATAAATCTGGATCAAATTCCAGTTACCAGGTCACTCTTAATGTTCTTAGGGTTGGTATTCTGTCTCTTTTCTGGGTGTAAACACAACCTCGGACAGGTTTATCTTGAGAAAAACCCCAGTTACTAATATAAGAAATGTTCTTTAGTATGATTACTCTCAGGTTTATATGGAAGCCGCTGGTAGATTTTGGGTTTGACCCAAATACTGTATAACGGAAGAGAAAAATACAATGCTTAACCATAATATAGTATTCTCACTCCTGTCCTACCTTGCGTAAAATATAATATATTCACTTCGGTTATTTAACTTTAAATTACAAACTACAAGCTTACAGCTAGTCTTATCGTTTAAAACTCCTGTGAAATAAATTCTAGTCAATAAAATAAACGATTATCATGAATTAGAAATAAATACATATTTCGTCAATACTCATGATGAACGGTGCCTTTACTAGTTGGTTAAAATATTCTCTGACTGGTTATTAGCAGTTAATTAAATTTTATAGCTGGCATAGTTTAGCTAGAAACTATTGTTTGTTCTGCTAGCCACTGTAACACAGTAAAATCTAGAGAAATATAAATTACGATTTACCACTAAAATCACTCAAAACTACTAGTATAGTATTTACCACAAGCCAGAAGTAAAACGGTCTCCAATCGAAAACTAAGTGATACTTCTATTATAAGAGATCTTTAGAATCGAAAGCTAGATGTTCTCTGCAATTCTGGCGGTACTGGATAAATTAGAGTTAGAATGCTCTAGTATATATATATCTCTGAAATCAAAGAGGATATTACATTATAAGTCGAAAACCAGACTATCTGCCAGATGTTAACACCTACGGTGAATCTTCGTTCAGTTTTCGGCTTTCGCGTAAATTAAAGCCATTCTCCACGCTGGTGCCGAAAAACAGAACTCACACTCTTCCTTAGATCAGGGATAACGTAATATGCTAGTCGGTGCAAATTTTACACGTCTCTGCTTCGTATAGCCATTTCTAGCGAGCAGTGTCTTTGAACTCGACGTTCTCACCGTGGTTTAATTAACTTACAGGCAAATGGACTCAGGAAAAGTTAATAGAAATTATCTCCCTTTTGATCGCTGTCTGATCCTATCCAACGAGATTCAATCGCTGGTGTTAAGAATAAATTACAGATTAACGTAGCTAAGTGGTCTGCTGGTTGAACATCATCAAAGAAAAAATAGCGAGCAGCAATAAAATATGCGTGCTAATGAGAAAGAGAGACAGATCTCAGAGTGTATAGAATGGTTTCAGTTAAAACGTGCAAAGGTGGAAGAAAAGGTAAAAGAAAAGTGTAGATAATGAAAAAGATATATGAAGCTATTTTCATAATATGTCACACTAACAGTCCTTGTTAGGACTCATATAACTCCAACCTAAATAATAACCTAACAGTCCTTGTTAGGACTCATATAACTCCAACCTGAATAATAACCTAACAGTCCTTGTTAGGACTCATATAACTCCAACCTGAATAATAACCTAACAGTCCTTGTTAGGACTCATATAACTCCAACCTGAATAATAACCTAACAGTCCTTGTTAGGACTCATATAACTCCAACCTGAATATAACCTATGACTTTATCATGTATAATGATTGTATTTTATAGTATCATGTATAATGATTGTGTATGACTGTTGAAGAAGGAAACCACCAGAAAATAGCCTACACCTGTATATATTTAATAAAGGATTTTAGTTTTACTATGAATGTATCAGGTATACTGATTATATCTTAGGGAATTAGGTATAATGATTGTATTCCCTGGTATGACTCCAACCTGAATAATAACCTAACAGTCCTTGTTAGGACTCACATAACTACAACAATATTGTTAGGGTATATTTTACCAGCCAGTATAGCACTTATCAGAGATGGCCTGGTATATTATAGGTGGAAGGAAACGGTTGTATCATACGGTGTACAAATTATTGGATGTATTCATGTATTGAATTATCAGAAAGAATGTTTTGCAAGTACACACCTGTCATGTCTCGCTATTGCTAAATCATACTGAGCCATGTTGTCATTCATCCTACATGCAGACACCTGAGACATGCTCATCTCATATACACTAGAAATAGGTGGGCTTGATGACAGAAATTAGCCCCTTTTTTCCTTGTTACAGGTTTATTCGTGTCATCCAACCTGAGGTCGTATGTTCGGGTCAATCCAGCTGCCTGGAACTTCGCAGGAGCATAGTGGTTGTATCGAGCTACATCCTTAGTCCCCCTCAGTCTTGGTTGGGCTAAAGGAACGATCATCAGCGGGTGTTGTTTAAACAAGTCAGTAGACTTAAATACCTGGGAGAGGCATCTCAGATGTGAAGTGTAGATTCCTCATCGTTTTCCTTTTCGCTTTGTATGGAGTGTGAAACCACCACTACAGCTGAGCCCCATACCAAAAATGTGAATAAAACTTCACATGCTATTTCAGCGGTGGTTTATGTGTCAATTTGTGTTACATGATTAGGTTGTCAGCGTCATACACAACCTCATATTAGTCGGCTTATACGACATGCCTGACGGTGCAATGGTCCTATTTTTCTATGTCTCATCAGACACCCCCGGGGAACTATACGGGGGAAGAGTAAATTAGCCAGATCGAAAGACAAGCATTCCATAAAATGAAAAGCATTCTTTGGAACAGATCTTTGTCAAAGGAAGAAAGAAAGATCGTTCTTCAGTTTTGTAAATAGACCCAATCCTATCATATGGAAGTGAGTCAGGGACAAACGGCAAACAGGCACGAAGGTCCCGGAGGCCGCATAAATTTATTTTTACAGAATAACGATAATACTACAATAGACGGCTAAAAAGGGTAAAGAGGATGTCCCGAAAGATGCCAGTGAGCAAAGGAAGCTTTTTTCTCAGATAAGAAGGAAGCTGGTTGGGACTATTATGAGGAAAAAAGAAAGATGGAGTACCTTATGATAAATTTTTTTAAAAGACGACAAAGAGAGAAGACTCTGGACAGTTTAACACTGTGGCGTGAAAGAATTCGATAAGAGAAATGATTAACACCTCTGAGGAAAGGAAGGATGTCAAGAGATCCAATCGCCTAAGCCAGCCGGCGCGGTACATGAAGTTGTTCGTGAACGACCGTGATAACGTCGACATTAAATTGTATTTTTCTCTTTGCGGCTGTTCTCACTCCTTGATTTGTTGTGCTGACTTTTACTATTCCTGAATTTTTTGTATTGCTTTGATATGCTGACTTTTATCACTCGTAGATTTGTTATGTTGCTGCTTTGTTGTGTTAACTTTCACCACCCCTCGATTTGGTGTGTTGCTTTGGCGTGCTCATTTTCACCACTAGTACCCGGTATATATGATTGTGTTGCTGCTTTGTTGCTGACTATCATCACTCCTCAGTTTGTTGTGTTGCGTTGTTGTACATACTATCAACACTCCAAATAATGTTACAGCTGGATGCATAACAAACCCCATTAGTAAAATGAGCGGGAGCCGCGCTGGCGTAATGGTTACCACACTGCGCTGGCGATCGGGTGATCCAGGTTCGCGCTCTGGCGAGTACATTTGAAGAAGTATTTTGGGAGTCGCGCTGGTGTAATGGCTTCGGCGTTGTACTGGCGACCAGGTGTTCATGGTTCAAACCCGGGCGTCAGCGTTTGAAGAAATGTTTACGGCCGGAAATTTGACTGAATAGCCTGAACGGCTCCTGTGATAAACCCTCTGTGGATGGGAAGGAGCGAAGCTCCTGACCGGGTTGGAAGGAAAGTCCTCAGGTTCCCCAGCCTCGCAATGACACGTCATTGGGCCGAAGGGCTGAAAGCCCAAGTGCCGCTGGTTAAGGAAAAAAAAAAAAAAAAAAAAAAAAAAAAGAAGTATTTTCGACCGGGACTTGGACTGGATTAATTTGAGTCCTGGCGAAGACATTTGAAGAAGTACCTTCGACCAGGGGACTGGAATAACTCTGTGGATGGGAAGGAGCAAAGCTCCTGACCGGGTTGGAAGGAAAATCCACAGGCTCCCCAGCCTCGCAATGCCATGAAATTTGTTTAATCTCATTGGGCCGAAGGGCTGAAGCCCAAGTGCCGCTGGTTAGGCAAAAAATAAAAAGAAGTAAAATGGGTATTCTCTTACATGTTGATCTGATGGCGCAATAGAAGTAGGCATGCAAAATATTTTAAAGAAAGTCTGAGAAGCCACAGAAAAACAAAGTATGCTCAACAGTCATGAAAAGTAATTTAATACTTAGAGTAAAAAGGTAATATGTAAAACAATTTATCAGCGAAATTAGAATAAGATCATCCGAGGATAAGGCGGGAATATCTATGGTAACCAAACTATATCACGCAACAAACATTGAAACAAAGACGTTAGCATAAATAGTAAGACAGAAGCGATTGCGATTCTTCAGAAAATAGCATCGTTGTAAACTGGGCATCAGTGAATAATACCCACCGAGATTAAAAACTAGATAAAACTGCAACTCACTAATTACAGAAATACACCAGACATCCCAGAAGACGAAGAACATCCAGCACATGAAATCTCTGTTAATTGGAATTAGAACCGAAGTTCCCTTCACAACCAAGGCAATTAGGTACAAGATCCAAACAACTGAAAGTTTCTATGGCCATCTGTTTGATTACATGATAAGGCTGCCAGCCTCATGCACAACCCTCATATTAGCCGCCTTGTACGACACGCCTGATGGTGCAGTAATCCTATTCTTTATCTTTTCAGACACCCCCGGGGAACTTACACGGGAAAAAATTGACATTTGAAGTTTAAAAATTTACTCCGACGTTCACATCAGAATTTTTATGCTGGGATATCTTCTTCTTCTTTGTTCGCCCTGACAAGGACGTTGGTTGCTGTTAAGTCTTTTTTAGCGTGGGAGTTAAGTGTGTGAGATCCTAACATGCCTGTCTAGTCTTGTTAGACACACATGTGAGCGCATCTGAAATAATTATATATTTTAAATATTGGTGCGTACTTTTCTGCATTATCGTTGAATGCAGATGACGCATTTTGCGGTGTCAATTTGTTGCCATACAAATCAGACTCTTGAGGCATTGTGTTATTTAAGTCGTCAATGATAGACGTACTTCTCTGTGGTCTTACTCTAATGTAAAGAGAAGGCTCATTCATATTAACACGATGATGAAGTGAAAGATGATGAAGGTTGTTCCTGCTAAACCTTCTCAGGAACTCGTCGGAATTTATAATATTTGCCAGATAATGGCTTATTTCGGTGTCTCACGCCTAAGAGACTTGTAGCCCTGTGTGCCACGGCAGAACTTTCATTGTATTCGTTAGGATCAATGGCTAGTGCGTCCCTCTAGCACCAGGAGCGGAATTAGATGTCTTAAAGATAAAAGTATCTACATGAAGAAGATGATCGTGGTCCGTTCGATAGACCAATATATATTTATCCAGCCGTTGACCTGGAGGTCATAACGACTAGTGAAGTCAATCAACGGGCAGGTTGATTGTTATATTTACCGCTGCATTTTGTCATGAAATCCTTTCGATCATTATGAATATTGATGAACTGTTTGCTGCCACTGTACCTGCCTATGATGTCGACGTCCACATATTATAATAAAAATCGTGTTGTCATTATCGTCAAAAAGGGAGTCCAGTATACTTTACTTGTCAAGTGGCCAGGCTTATGACCCGACCGTTTTCCGTGATGTTCTACTTGTCACCATTAATCGAATCCAAGAAACAGCCCACACATTAAGCATTCGCACCAACCACAAGACGACAACATTCACCACCCCAACCAAACACGCTTGCAACAGTTGCGTTGTGTCCGTTTACAGCGAAACTGCGATATTTGCGCCTTTCGGCCGACACATCCGACGTCAGCACGGCATTTTTGGGACCGGGTTGGCCTTCCCTCTTTGATCCCTACTCACTCAGCCAGACTGCAGTAATGCAGCCTGTTTCCAGGACCACCACTTGGAGGTGGAGCAGGGTCTTGGTCAGCTCTGGTTCGCTGAACCTGACGCAAGCAGTCTAGCTATGGGTTCGCTAACTGCATTCCTCACTGTTGGCGCGACTTATGTCCTTTATGCTGAGATTAAGAATATACTTCAAAAATTCAGAATGAATTTCTGCAAATTATCAGGCAGAATGATTGTCTAAATTTACAATAACTTTAGTTTTATGAATTTTTAAAACTCTTTTAATCACATGCGTTGTGGGTTACAGTCACGTTTTGAGTAAGGCTCTTTCAAACATTTCTGTTTTATTTCTTTTAAAGATATTATCCATAGCAGATACTGCCGTTGGCGAGGGAAGTGTTAGAGACTTCACCATACTAGATCCAACATCGAGAGGCGGGATGACCAGTTCCCTTCCTCGCTGCCTTTTCCTTCCCTACTCAAGAGTAGAGTCGGGTACCTATTTACGGGTAGGTAAACTGGAGCTTGACGATACTGTGATTCCAACCCAGCACCTTTGGCGCGAGAGACCAGAGCTCAAACCACTCTGTCAATCGGAAGTTATGTATTCCTATACAGCTTTACATTTTCTGTAACGTTTTGTGCGTTGTAAAATTTAATTCTCAGCGGCCACACATATGATGAGGTAAGTATATCAAGTGACCAACCCATGGTGAATAGAGTACGTGTTCAACCAATGACCTAATTATCTAAGGGAGATAAAACAATGGATGACTGAGTGTGTATTCTTGTATTGGCATTTTAAAAAACCCTCTTTGGTTTATTGAATTCAATGGCTTAGACACATACATTGAATTAAAAGGACTCCATTGTGTGCTAATTGTAACATAACCAACTGTTTAATGGAGATAATACATAACAGTTTGCTAAAAAAATTTATACAAAAATATCACAAGAAAAATTATACAACTGTATAAACCAAATGGTCCACGCCAAACTATGGTTTGACTGTCACAACAAGGTCAATTGGGAAAAATTATTACGATGCTGGCTTTTACCACACATCTTGACATTTTTAGTGTGTGGACAAGGACTACTTTCAGGTGATAATTAAAAAAGCAAACCACACACGCAAAGAGTATTACCCTGCCAGTACGTCCACTTACCAAAACAAAAAACAGACATACACACAGAGTACTACCCTGCCAGTACATCCATTTACTAAAACAAAAACACACACACAGAGTATTCTCCTACCAGCACGTCCACTTACCAAAAACGAAAACACACATACAGAGTATTACCCTGCCAGTACGTCCACTTACCAAAACAAACAAAATACACACACACAGAGTTACCCTGCCAGTAAGTCCACTTCCGTCGGGGCAGGTGTCGACACGGCTGCAGAGATGTTATATGGATTGCTTGGTGGGGTCTGGGAGGGGGAGGGGATGCCGGCGGAGTGGAGGGGGGTGTCTGGATGGGTTGCCTGGGGTGGGGGGGGGGGGAATTTACGGGAGTGCACAAATTGTAGAGGAATGGTGTTGCTATCGGTGCCAGTAGAGATGTTGAACGGGAATGTCCTCGGGAGATTGGAGGAGTCCATGGGCAGGAGGCTGGGAGATGGACGGGCGGGTTTTCGACGGGGCACATCCTGTGCAGACCAGATGGCCACTTTGAGAGTGGTGGTTGAGCGGGGTCTGGAGTGGAGTTCACCACTGTACATCGGATTTGTGGACTGCGAGGGGGCATTTGACAGTGTGGACGGAGGGTCACTTTGGAAATTGATGGGGCATTGTGGGGTTCCCCTGGGGGTCATCAATTTAATGGAGAATGCGTGTGAGGACATGACGTGCGGGGTTCTTCGTGGGGGACAGCTTGCACTACAGCTTGGGATGGGGGCAGGAGTGCGGCGGGGATGCCTCTTGTCTCCACTTCTTTTCTTGCTGGCAGTGGGCTGGGTTGTGGGAGCATCGACGGCACACAACGGAGGTGGAATCCAGTGGGCTCTGACTGGGCGGTTGGATGGTCTGGGTTTTGCTGATGACTTGGCTCTTCTGTCCCATGGCCGTAGTCAGATGCAGGACGGGTTGGGGGCACTCGATGAAGGGTCACGGCGATTGGGTCTGGGGATGCGCAGGGAATGGACAGGGATGGTGGGAATAAATGCGGTTAGTGATGGCGGGGTTGAGCTTGAGGGGGCGCCAATGCAGGATGTGGGGTCGTGCACGTGTCTTGGCGGCGGTGTGGACAGGGTTGGAGGGACAGACAGTGGTGTCAGGGTGGGAATGCGGGGGGCAAGGGGAGATCGGGAGAGGTCGGATCCGGCGCGAAGGTGGGAGTCTTCGGCTCGGGTGTGGGGTCGGTCCTGTTGTGTGGGTCTGGGACATGGAGAACAACAGAGACAACGACCAAAAAGCTGCGGACTTTCGTAGATGGGTGCTTGCGTAGAATAGAGGGATTAAAATGGTATGATAGGGTTACCGGCGTGGAGCTGATGACGAGAGCTAGACAGGTGCCGGTGGAACAAGAGAAGAGAAGAAGACGATGGCGATGGATAGGACACACACTGAGGAAACCTGTTGATAGCATTACAAGGCAGTCCTTGTTCTGGAACCCCCAGGGCAAGAGAGACAGAGGTAGACCAAGAAGCACATGGAGAAGGGAGCTGGAAACAGAGGTGAAAATGATAAGGAGAACGTAAAAAGAACTTGAGATGATGGCACGTGACAGGAGGACTTGGCATGTGTTTGTTGAAGGTGTATGCTCCTTTAGGAGTGGAGGGTTATGAATGAATGAAGTCCACTTGCCAAAAAAAAAAAAAAAATGTAAGTGAACATATACACAAGTTTAAACAATTATGTTAACTGTATTCCCACAAAGTTGTGTAGAATGGCCAATAACAAAAACAAATGGAATTCTGATGATTAGAAAATTAATTTGATCATTATAATTTTTTTCTCTGTGCTCCCTACACGGCATGCAGCAACCGCCACAGCAGGTCCCCTTGAAGGAAGCCTGCACCAAGCAGTCATATGTACTTGCAGTGGTGGCTTCTGTGGTAATTTGTTTGAAATGATGAGGTTGCCAGCCCCGTGCACAAACGTATATTAGTTGCCTTGTACGACATGCCTGAAGGTGCTGTATTCCTATTCTTTTCTCGTCTCCTCTGAGAACTCTGGGAACTATACAGGGGGCAGAAGATTAATCACATTTGTAAATCTTCTTCTCATTTTTTTAAAAGCTAGAACATAGCACCAACTTATACCACAGTGGCATAACATGGTTAATATTTTCTTATATGCTCAGGTGCTTGTAACTGGGTATATCTACATAGCTATTTTATGATTAGTGAGGAGGACTGACATTAAAAATCCCCAGCTAGCATCATAAGAGTCTTTGCTGTAGAATCCCCAGGATAAATGGAAGACAGTAAAGAACATGGAACAACAATAATGGCTGATAGAAACATGAACACGGTGGATTTTGAGTAAACACCAGAGTGGAATGCTCATGATAGGAATGCTAGGAGACAACGGGTGAAGGATTAGGCTTCACAGGAAGCTGAAATACAAAAAAAAAAAAAAAACAGGAGTATAATAAAAATCATCAATAATGTGGAACTTGATGATAAGAACCAGAAAAATGTCAGTGAAACAAGAGATGAGAAGGAGATGCTGGTGATGATTAGGACACACATTGAGAAAACATGCTGTTAGCATTTCAAGGCAGTCCTTGTTCTAGAATTCCCAGGAGAGAAGAGGCAGAGGAAAACCAAATAACAGATAAAGAAGAGAACCTGAAAGGGATGAGGAAGATGAGGAAAGACCCTGAGTGGATGGCACGGGACAGGAGGACTTAGTACATGTTTGTTGAAGGCCTATGCTCCTTGGGAAGCTAAAGGGTGATGATGAAGATAATAAATATCCTAGCTGCAGTTGTAGATTCTTTCTTCATCAACTGCTTTCTATTAGATTCACCATAGAAGAATTGAAAGAGTTCACACACTATAATCTTAAAACAGATGCAAAGTTTACCTGCAAGAAAGTACAAATTATCTACACAAATGTTCTGCATCATTATGAAAAATGTACTGAGCACAGAGGAATGGTAATTTAGTGAAACATTTTAATATAATATATACAGCACATGAGGAAAAGGTGATGCATTCTCATAAAATAAAGTAATATGTCTGTGTTTCTACATTAACAATTTTTTTTAAAGCCAAAAAACTATACTTAATCCATTTTAAGATTTCAGTACTTAAAAATTATTTAACTTCCCTGCTATCAAATGGTATAGGTCACAAAAATAAGAAATGATGCTCAGTGTGTTTAAAATGTACTTGAATGTAGTGACTTTATTTTAAACCATTTATGAAATACTAAATTTTAAAACCTGTTTTTTTTCTTCAAAATGTGATGATGCAGATGTAAATGGTTACCTGCCTCTGCTCTTGAGTTAGGGAGGGCAAACGTAATGAGGAAGGGAACTGATCACCCACCTCATAAAGCTAGACCTAGTGTAGCAAAGTCTCTAACACTTCACTCCCCTATGGCAATATCTCAATGGGACCATCTTTATCTTATTTTTACCTCACACTTGAATGCATGGAGGCATATCTGCAGTCATCCTAATATGACCACCAGCTATGCACAATGCTACAATATACATACGTGGATGTTCACCTCTGTCTGTGAGGCTAATTACACCCTCACTGACTCTTGAAATCATCCAAACACTTCCAGGGATTCCCCCTGCGGTGAAACTTGTTGAGAACTCAGCATTGCACACTAAGCTTGGAGGAGTCGCTTGAGCCCCAGACATGATTCTTTGGCATTGACCTCGTTGACTGCATGCAGGAGGATCTGACTATGAACATAGTGATAAGCAAAAGCAGGGGGAGCTGAAAAGTGGCTCTGTGCAGGACGTGACAATTCCTAGGGAGAGCCCAGAACCAGAGCACAGTATTTTTGCTCTGCATAGTTGGAGAAATGAAGCTCAAGAGATATGCAACAATGCAAAGTTATAGACAACAATTTAATGTAGGACATCTAAGAAATCAAGAAACAAGAGACAAATTTGCAGTCACAATATCCTACAAATTCCAAGTGCTCCAACAGCTGGAAGATGTAGTGAATACAGAAGACTATTGGCAGCAAATCAAAACTGTATGGAATGAGACATGTCAAGAAATACTGGGGAAAAGGGAACGACAACAAAAAGCATGGATAACAACAGAAACCATCAATAAGATAAAAGACAGAAAAAACAAGAAAGCAGATTTAAACACAAGCAAAACTAGAAGTTCCTAAGCCAAGGCTCAAGAAGTGTACACAGAAGCAAACAAAGAAGTTAAAAGAAGTATCAAAAGAGACAAGAGGAAGTATATTGAGGAGTTGGCAAGAGAGGCAGAAGATGCTGCAGACAAAGGAAATATGAGAGAACTGTATAACAGCAAAAAGAAGCTGACAGGGAAATACAAGCAAACAAGTTGCCTCATAAAAGACAAGAATGGAAAACTGCTCAGCAATATACAAGAGCAAATGAAGAGGTGGATAGAATATTTTGAGGACCTTCTCAATAGACCAGCTCCACAAAACCCCCTGAACATCCAGCCAGCAGAAGAAGAGCTACAAATTAACGGTGAAAGACCAACGAAGGAAGAAATAAAGAAAGCCATAAAGCTTCTAAGAGATGGAGAAGCGGCTGGACCAGATGTCATTCCAGCAGAGGCCATCATAGCAGATACTGACACGGCTACAGAGATGTTATATAAATTACTTGGTAAAGTCAGGGAAAAGGAAGAGATACCAGCAGAATGGAAGGAAGGATATCTGGTTAAGTTGCCTAAGAAAGGAAATTTACAAGAGTGCACAAATTATAGAGGAATAATGTTACTATCAGTGCCAGGAAAAGTATTAAACAGGATTATCCTCGAGAGATTAAAAGAGTCCATAGACAAGAAACTGAGAGATGAACAAGCAGGTTTTCGACAAAACAGATCCTGTACAGACCAGATAGCCACTTTGAGAATAATAGGTGAACAAAGTCTGGAATGGAATTCACCACTATACATTGGATTTGTGGACTACGAAAAGGCATTTGACAGTGTAGACAGAGAATCACTTTGGAAATTGATGAGGCATTATGGAATTCCCCTGAAGATCATTAATTTAATAAAGAAAACATATGAAGGCATGACATACAGAGTTCTTCATGAAGGACAGCTTACAGAACCGTTTGGGATAAGAACAGGAGTGTGGCAGGGATGCCTCTTGTCTCAATTTCTTTTCTTATTAGCAATAGACTGGGTTATGAGAACATTGACAACACACAACAGAAATGGAATCCAGTGGACTCTGACTAAGCAGTTGGATGATCTGGATTTTGCTGATGATTTGGCTCTTCTGTCCCATAACCGTAATCAGATGCAGGACAAATTGAAAACACTCGATGAGAGGTCACAGCAACTGGGTCTGAAAATACACAGGGAAAAGACAAAAATAATGAGAACAAATGCAGGTAATGATAACAGGGTTGAACTTGAAGAAACACCACTACAAGATGTAGAATCGTACACATATCGCAGCAATATAGACAAACTTGGAGGGACAGACAGTGATATCAAAATAAGAATACAAAAAGCAAGAGGAGCTTTCATTGCATTGGGAAATATATGGAGGTCAAGAGAAATCGGATCCAACACGAAAATAAGAATCTTCAACTCAAATGTGAAGTCAGTACTATTATATGGCTCTGAAACTTGGAGAACAACAAAGACAACAACCAAAAAGCTACAGACTTTCATAAATGGGTGCTTGCGTAGAATAGAAGGATTAAAATGGTATGACAAGGTTACCAATGTGGAACTGATGACAAGAACCAGACAAGTGCCAGTGGAACAAGAGATGAGAAGAAGATGATGGCGATGGATAGGACACACACTGAGGAAACATGTTGATAGCATTACAAGGCAGTCCTTGTTCTGGAACCCCCAGGGCAAGAGAGGCAGAGGTAGACCAAGAAGCACATGGAGAAGAGAGCTGGAAACAGAGGTGAAAATGATGAGGAGAACGTGGAAAGAACTTGAGATGATGACACATGACAGGAGGACTTGGCATGTGTTTGTTGAAGGTCTATGTTCCTTTGGGAGTGGAGGGTTATGAATGAATGAATAGTTGGAGAGCCTGCTTGGATGCTGGGGAATGCACAGTATGCCACACGCTTCTTACTCCTAGCTTGGGACCAGATGTGACGATCTTTTAAATGCAAGTCAAGCTGGAGAAACTGGAGCTCATGACTTCAACTCAGCACCTTTCGGAATGGGAGATAGTTAGTTGCTTATCCTTTACAGGACGTGGCAATCAACCCCAGCTTTTATTGGCTGTTTGTGATTTTTCTAGGCAATTTTTTTCATTCAGTAGTTTGCCATTGCTTTCTGAACGGTACGGCGCTTATACCATTGTTAAAAATCCACACAAAGCGATCTGCTACCAAACCGCCTGCAGCAGGTTTCGAACCTGGTATATCTGGATTATGAAACTGCGTTCATATCCATTAGGCCACAGACGCCGACAATGGGAGATAAGCCACAAGAAAAGCCAAATCTACAGTGTAGATAATACCCAGGAGTCTTCAACTTGGTATTAGCTGCAAAAGAGGGAGAAGCTCAGCAGCCCTTGTTAAACAACAACAACCTCACACTTGAACTTTGGTAATTCTATGAACATAGTTTTCAGTGAAACAAAAATTTGGGGCACTAACAATTTATTTAAAAGTGTGTGTGGGGGAAGGTGATGGGAGGTAAAAGGGGAAAAAAAAAGGGGGGGGGGGGTGGAATTAGAAGTCTCTATCACTCAAATCTAAATAACCTCAACTCAAGGTGCCACAATAAACATTTCAGTGCTTCATCAGCATTAGCAGTACAGTACAAAATATTTTGCTAGGATGGCAGAAGACAATAATAAAGATAATAAGCAATACATTTCACCTTGACAGCAGATTTGACCAACATTATGTTCCCATAATGAATTCTAACCATGTTTTGTCAGATGACATCACAACAAAGATCACAATTTTCAATTAAAATGTCAAGTCAGTCCTATTGTATGGCTTTGAAACATGGGGAGCAACAAAAACAACAGCCAAAAAGCTATGGACTTTCATAACTGGATGCTTGCGTAGTAAATAAGGATTGAAGTGGTACGACAAGATCACTAATGTGGAACTCATGACAAGAACTAGACAAGTGCCAGTGGAAGAAGAGATGAGAAGAAGACGCTGGTGATGGATAGGACACACATTGAGAAAGCCTGTTGATAGCATGACCAGGCAGTCCTTGTTCTGGAATCCCCAGGGAAAGAGAGGTAGAAGAAGATCACAGAACACACAGAGAAGAGAACTGAAGACAGACGTGAAGGGGACGAAGAAGACTTGGAAAGACCTTGAGTTGATGGCACCAGACAGGAAGACTTGGAAAGACCTTGACCTGACGGCACGGGACAGGAAGACTTGATATATGTTTATTCAATGCCTATGCTCCATGGGGAGTTGAAAGTTGAAGATAAAATAAGAAGATAACAAAAAAGATTACACCTCTACCAGGCAACATAAGCCACATAATGGCTTCACATCTAATCAGTTTTGGCAATCTGATCCATGAACTCTGTACATGATGCAGAAGCTTCATCCACACGCACAGGATTAGTGATCGTAACTGGTAAATGGTTGTTGTCATCAAGTGGTGGAATCATCAACATATGTCCACCAGAAGTTTTCACAATGATGTTATGCATTTTATTTGAGCTTGCAGAATTCAATAACTCAGGTTGGTCTTTTGTGGTAGTACCAGAAGGTATCAGAATGAGCTGTTTTTTCTTGGTCAAACTTGAGACATCCTTTGACAACACTATTTGCTGTATATGAATGATGGAGCTGTGTGGTGATGCAGCATTCTGATGTTTTTCTGGGGATAATGGAATTGTAAGTAGAATTCTCTTCCCATTTACAGATAATATATTCTGCTGACAAGCGCTGTCTGATTCAGATGGGGCAGACTGACACAAGTGTGACTGTTCACTCAATGTATCCACTAGAATCACTTGCTGTTCTGACCCTGCTGAGCTGGTCTCACTGTCTGGTACCACAAGGATTTGATTTTGAGAAGACGGAACATCTGGGGTTAAACTTATATTCTGAACACAGATCTGTTGACTGCCATCTGAAGATAATGTAGTTTTCATGTCCTGATGATGAGATTCTGCATCAAGTGATGTAGTAATGGGTTCAAACAATGACCTCTGTGAATCAGAACTGACCACTTCTTGGTCTGCTAGCAGTATGTTGTGATTACCATGTTCAGCTGTCCATACAAAAGGACCTGCCTTGAGTTCAGAGCAATTTGATTTGACTATAATGGTTGGTGAGAAGGGTTCACTTACGGGAGGATCTGGGTGAAGTGTTGATTTTTTAGAGTAAAGTTCTTGGTCTGTCTCAGTATGCTTGCTTAGAGCACTGCTAATTAACTTGATGAGATTTGAACAAGTGTTTGTACTTACATCAGTAGAGGCTTCAGAAACAATTTCTTTTTCTCTGGCTTTTTCTGTAAAGGCACCATTCCTAGACATACTTGAAGGAGGCATCTGATTACTGACGTAAGTATTATTAAAATGTTCAGTCACTACAGGTGTCTGTGTGCTTGAAGTAGTTTTGCAGTCGTGAATTGCTTGGTCAATAATTTCAGCCAGAGATGGGTCACTTGTAATCCCTTTGCTTTTTCTATTGCGTGCCATTCTTTTAGCATCAAGGATGGCTTGATCTATCATACATGCTAAAACTGCACCTGCACAAGCAGCTGGTTGAGATGTGGTTGATTCTTCAACAGCTTTATTTAGAGTTGCCTTTATATTAGCAATAATTTCAGCAGAATCTCTGTGTGTTCTTAAATGTCGGATTAGGCTGTTCTCTGCTGTATACTTTCGAGGACATAAGACACAGTTAAAGGGCCGTGGCAGCATACCTTTGGATGTAGTATGGCAGCGTTTGTGGCGAGTAAGTTTGCTCTTGGCTATGAATCTTTTATCACATAGGTCACACTGATATGGACGTTCTCCACTGTGAATTTTAACATGTACTTGCATATTGACCTCTTGGGAAAAGCACTTAGAACAAATCTGACATTTATATGGCTTTTCCCCAGTATGCACTGTCAGATGTCTCTCGAGGTCTCTTCTAGTAGAGAATGCTTTGCTGCATATATCACACAGTATATTCTTGGGCAACCGAATACCCTGATGTCTCTTTATATGTGCAGTTAATTCAGATCTGTAGATAAATCTTTTACCACATTCACTGCATGCAAACGTTGCTTCTTTTGTATGCCTCCTTTCGTGCATCATAGCATCACTCTTTGTAACATACCGTTTGCCACATAGACCACATGGATAATTTCTTTCACGGACATGCCTCTGAACATGATCAACTAACCACTTAACCATTGCAAATTTCCTGTGACAGAAATGACATTTGTAAGGCTTTACAGAATTTGAATGCCTCTTTTGATGAATCCAAAGGTTTCGCCTGTCTCGAAATGATTTCCCGCAAGATTTGCAACTTAGAGGCACTGATGATTTTTTATTAGTCCCTTGATGTTCACTTGCCAGGTGTCTGGACAAAATGTATTGATAAGGAAAAGATTTTTCACACAAACTGCATGGAAATGTGAAGCTAGAAAAACTTCTGTGCCTAATCAAATGCAGCTTTAGCAAGTACCGTGAAGAAAATCTCCTTTCACACTTATGACAACAGTAAGTTTTGCTTGGATTGTGAACATTTCTCATGTGTGTTACATAGCTAAAAAATGACAAGAATCTTTTCCTGCAAGTTAAGCACTCAAATGGTCTTTCATTTGGATGCACTTTCAGATGATCAAGGAAAGGCCATTTCCAAAGGTAGCAACCTTTGCATGTCACACACCTCAGACATGTTGCTGACCAGTTTGTTCTGGTTCTGACCTGTCTGCTTTTCATTGCATAACCTGAGCCTTCAGATCTGATGCTTTTATTTTTAGTTATGTTACTTTCTGCCACTGTTGTGTTTTCTAGACCAGAATAATTATGTAGATGACCAGGACATTTATAAACACTGCAATCTCTGAATAAACAACTTTTTATGTTGGGAGTCTTGATTTTCTCTTTGACAACTGCTTCAGTTGGGCAGGTAAAGTTTCTGCCTTTAATCTTCTCATTCACAAGTGAAGAATTTTCAAGTTTTACAGCATTTTCAGTAAGATTGGATTCAGTGTTTAATCTACAGTTCATACTAGGAATCTTGGTAGGTTTCTTTATAGTACATTTATCCTTAACTACTCTATGTTTGACTTTAACTTCATTGTCACTTGTGATACTATATTTAATTTTACTCTTGTCATATGTCTTCCTTTTACTCAGTTCATACCTTATAAAGTCATCATACACTCTCTTCTTTGTTTGTCTTTTCCCAACACTTGCCATGGCCTTTCTTGGAGTCTCTGCTCCTTCTCTGTCTGAATGAATATTTTTAACTGGACATGGCAGAAGTGTTCTTTCCACAGATTCTAAATTAAATTTATTATCTTCACTTTCAATTATTGCACACTGCAACTGTAATGACTTTGTTCCTGTATTCTGCTCATTAAAGTTTTTTCTTTTTGATTTTGAAGTTTTTAAACTTGGCAGTCCTACCTCTGAGCTCAGTTTACAAACAGCTGTGCCTTTTCTTGCTGGAGGTGTGGAAACACTGCATTGCTTGAATCCCTGTTCTGACATCTTTACAACTGTGATTACTCTTGGCATATTGTTATTCTTTCTGGTATATTTCACCCTGGGCTTGTCATCCTGACCACTGTTCTTGTTTGGTTTGCTTGGCTGATATGACCTGCTGTTGTGAGTCAACAAGTGGATGATCAAAGTACCCTCATCAGAAAAAACCTCTAGACAACGTCCACATTTTAAGGTACCTTTCAAATCAGTGTCTTTTATATTCTCTATTCTTTCCACACTCACTTTCGTTTTTCTGAAGATACTTTTCCTTTGCACCAGCATTCTAAATGCGTGCTCATTTAATTTGTTATCAGCTAAAACATTTTTTCACAACTTACCCCAGCTTTGGCATTTTCAATCTCCCTTGGTAGTTCTGAACTTTCAATTTTAATAAATGCTATTGTTTAAAATCTCTAGATCAGCTGATAAACACATTTCCTTCGATTTCTCATACTTTATCATGTTAGAACTCGAAACATTTATGGCAACAAACTCTTTCATTTCTTCAGGTGCTTTAGAGTTTCTTACATCCATTTTCATATTTTTACCTGTAGTTTTGCTGGCCATTCCTTTTTTCTGTAGTCTATTATCAGTACATGAATTCAACATATGGTTTGTTTTCATGTTATTTACTGGAATGTCACAAACAAGATCTCATCTAAAAATATCTATTACTTGGTAACCAGTGCTCTCTGTAAATGTATTTACATACAGGTCATTCGTGATGGCTCCATCCTCTGTAGATAGTGAAAATAAAAATGATGATGATTAGCTACTGCAGACTGTTCCAAAACAATCTCTGCATCTCTTCTTTATTCTACAAGGTTTCCAGTTAGTCATCTTGTAAATAAGGCATGAGATGACCAGTCCCTTCTTTGTAAGATTATTTCTTATAATCAGTCCCATTCTAATCGAATCTCTTCATTATAGGATGCCGTCTTAAATATATATATACATATATCATTTCAATAGTGACACTCTGGTACTAATGTTTCCAGTTTAATGGTTCTGCTCACAATTATTTTGCAATATCCAAATTTAAACTCACTGTGAGATCTGGATTCATATCTGAGAAATCTGTTGATCTGTTTCAGCAAAAGGATTATCGTAACTTTCTGAAGACTTCTGTTAAAAAAAAAAAAAAAAAAAAATCAATTATACCAAAGTCAGTCTAAATGACATAAATACAGGAATAGTAACCAAAGATTTCTTACTTCTACTCCCATAAAAACAAATGAAGAGATGGCCTAACATGTTTGTGAAACTTTGAAATAAGCCAGATCAACAAAATCTCCCAAACATCCAGATGGTGGAAAAGGAGTTATAAATTAAATGTGAAAAACTATCTAAGGAAGAAATATAGAAAGAAAGAATTGGCCCAAATGGCATTTCAGCAGAGGTCATCAAAGCAGACACTGACACAGCAAGAGATGTTTTAAATATTACATGTACTCTTAAAGTTTGTGAGAGGGAAGAAAACCCCAGCAAACTGGAAGGAAACATGGTCAAGTTGCCAAAGAAGGGAGATATGAAACAGCGCACACATTACAAAGGAATACTGTTACTATCAGTGCCAGGAAAAATATTAAAGAGGATCATCATTCAGAGGTTAAAAGAGAACCACAGCCAGAATTTTGACAAAACATATTCTGTACAGACCAGATAGCCACACAGAGCATAACAGCTGAACATAGTTTGGAACTGAACTCACCTCTTTACACTGGATTTGTGGACCATGAAAAGGCATCTGCCAGGGTAGACAGAATTATTTTGAAAACTGATAAGGCATTATGGAGTCCCCCTGATGATCATTAACCTTATAAACAAAATATATGAAGACACGAAATGCAGAATTCTTCATGAAGGACAGCTTACAGAACAGTTTCATATAAGAAATAGAGGGCAGTGCCTCTTGTCCTTATTTCTCTTCTTATTGGCAATAAACTGGGTCATGAAAACATTGGCATAAGCCAATGGAAATAGACAAAATTGCTTGATGATCAAGATTTTGCAGACGACTGGGCTCTTCTGTACCATAACCGTAACCAGATGCAAGACAAAATGAAAATACTCGATGAGAGGCCATAGCCATTGGGTCTAAAAAAGGCACAAGAAAAAGATGAAGATTACGAGAGTGAATGCAGCTAATGATAAGAAGCTTCCACGTAAAGAAGCATCCCCTCAAGATGCATACATGTACGTATATGTATATACATATACATTGGCAGCAATACAGACAAAGTTGGAGGAAAAGACAGTGATATCAAAATAAGAATACAAACTGAAAAATTAGTTTTCACTGCACTAGTAATTATAATCAAATAATACACAAAATTATAATCTTCAACTCAAAAGTCAGTTCTATCGTATGACTCTGAAACATGAAGAACAATAAAAAAAAACAACAATCAAGAAATTATAGAATTTAATAAATGTGTGCATATAACAGAAGGATTGAAATAGTATAACAAGATCACCAGTGTGAAACTGATGACAAGAACCAAGTGCAGTGGAATAAGATATGAGAAAAGGAAGCTGGTGATGGATAGCATACATGCCACATGCTATGGTTTACCCATAAACTGTACAAGGTGTTTGCATTTTCAGATGTGTACACCCTGTACATAATTTCTGTACATGTTTTCTAATCCATTCCCTTTATTACTGTATCTCAGAGTTCTTTTATTAGGTCCTATTGAACACAGGATTTCCCAGTCTGTTAGTGATAATTAAGCACAGAAATAGACTAAATGATGACACCATCACATTATTTTTACTGTGTAAAATAAACTCAGACATTTATTGTTTGGGTTTTAAAATAAGTGAAGACCTGCTTTTAAAGGCAAAGTCCCCGTGCCTCATTTATAATGCAGCCCACTGTAATTGAAAATATTTTTACACAAATTAACTCTTTTGAAATGTTTTTTTCAGTCTTTGTTCAGGTTTTGCGGGTCTTTGTACAGGGTTTTGGATTGTTTGTACGGGTTTTTCATCTCCTAGGTGTGGCATGTATGGGATAGGGTACATACTGAAGAAACCCCTTGATAGCATTATAAGTGAGTCCTTGCTCTGGAACCCCTACAGTAAGACAGGTAGAGGGAAACTGAAAACACCTGGAGAAAAAACTGGCAACTGAAATAACATGACGAGAAAGACATGGAAGTATCTTGAGCTGATGGCAAGTGACAAGAGGACACGTATGAGTTTTTGTAACTTCTATGCTCCTTGGGAAGCTGAAAGGTGAATAATTATTAACATGGTCTTATGCCAAGGCAACATATCTTGTACACAAGCAGAATCAACACATCTTGCATACAAGCGGAAACAACATATCTTGTATACAAGTAGAAACAACATATCCTGCATACAAGCAGAAACAACATATCTTGTATACAAGTAGAAACAACATATCCTGCATACAAGCAGAAACAACATATCCTGCATACAAGCAGAAACAACATATCTTGGATACAAGCAGAAACAACATATCTTGCATACAAGCAGAAACAACATTTCTTGCATACAAGCAGAAACAACATATCTTGCATACAAGCAGAAACAACATATCTTGCATACAAGTAGAAACAACATATCCTGCATACAAACAGAAACAACATATCTTGCATACAAGCAGAAACACAACATATCTTGCATACAAGTAGAAACAACATATCCTGCATACAAGCAGAAACAACATATCTCGTATACAAGCAGAAACAACATTTCTCCACTGCAATTAATGAATAAGCAGAAAGGCAACTGAAAAGCCAAATTTTCAAAACGTCCATGATCAGGTATCAAGTTAGTTTCAGCCAGTGTAAAGAGTAAGTTACAAGAAGTCATGTGCTCTATTCCATATTGGGAGTTGTTCTTATCATTTGGAATTGAAAACAATATATATCCTAATTATAACCCATCAGAGGTTGAACGGTAGGCTATATTTTTCATCATTAATATAAAAAAAAAATGTGCTCTATGATTTTACAGTAGTAAACAACCTCATAGGTATGTAGGCTAAAGGTAAAGGTAGTCCCAATGCAGATACTGCCGAAGGGGAGCAAAATGTTAAAGACTTCACTATACTAGGTCCAGCCTCATGAGGTGGGGTAGCCAGTTCCCTTCCTCACTGCCTTTGCCGTCCCTTTTTTTTTTTTTTTTAAATTAATGAAGAAAAAATATCCCGTTCAACCTCTGATGGGTTATAATTAGGATATATATTGTTTTCAATTCCAAATATTATGAACAACTGCCGATATGAGAAAGTGGCATCACATTTGTCAAATCATTGTAAATAGGGACAATCACAATTGTGCTTATACATTAAATAAATATATTAAAAAAAAAAAATAAAAATCAAGAAGAAACTTTGAACAAGAATAATATTAAAGTGGAGGGGTGTAAAGGCCTGGTGGTTCCAGTTATATAACTAACAGATATTTAATTGACTTTCATCTGTTAAACGTCATAAGCATTGTAAGAACAGCATCAGACCTTCACATTCCCAGCCACTATATATTAACATTGTTCATGTTAAATATTGTTTGACTATATTATGCAGACGAAGACGATGGAGATGGATAGGACACACACTGAGGAAACCTGTTGATAGCATTACAAGGCAGTCCTTGTTCTGGAACCCCCAGGGCAAGAGAAGCAGAGGTAGACCAAGAAGCACATGGAGAAGAGAACTGGAAACAGAGGTGAAAATGATAAGGAGAACGTGGACAGGACTTGGCATGTGTTTGTTGAAGGCCTATGCTCCTTTGGAGTGGAGGGTTATGAATGAATGAATATTATGCAGTTCCCCAGGTCTGTCTATTCTTAACACCTCTTCTATATTTATAGGTAGCCTAAGCTGGATGCTTGCAAATAATCTAATATTGGTATTCTATTTGCTGTCCCTAACTCAGGAGCAGCCAGGTATCCATTTACAGCTGGGTAGACTGGAACGGATGAGAATGTTCACTAAACGAGACTTCATTTGCTATGTGGCAAAATCGACGTGATTCAATTACAATTTATTACAGTAAAAAGAAAAAAACCGGTTACTTTGATTAGGCCTAGTTGACACACAGTCAAAGTGTTCGAACATAGGCTAACTATACACTAGGCCTATAGCCTACAGTAAGCAGCACTCGAGACATGCCAATATAACTGTAAACGAACCTGGGTAAAAACGAGCGTTTGTGCATTTAAAATATAATTTAACAGCTTTTTGTAATCTACCAACTTTGTTTATAATGGATACTGTAAACACAAGAATGTGCAATACAATTTAGTAGTCTTTCACCACTTTCCATCGAACGCCCCAGCATAATCGTGACGTCATTTTCTTCTAGCAGTGTTGCCAACTCAGGAAATTCTCCCTGGCTGTTGATATCTCCGTAGATTTTATCCAGGAATGGTACTGGTGATGGCCATATGCGTTTTCTCTGTTCCTCATATGTTGGGCACCTTTGAAGCAGATGTTTGGCAGTCATTTTATCGGTGCCACAGTCACACTCATCAGTAGTTCCTATCTTTAATTTGTTGAATGGATGGTATCTCAATTTGTTATGACCTGTGCGAAGTCTGAAGATTACCACTTGTTCACTTCTGCTGAGCTGATAATATGGATCATTTTTTGTGTGGCCTGGATGCTCTTCTTCCCACTTGTGCCTGTACCTGCGCTTGATAAAACTCTTGGACTCCTCATAGGTTATATTTGTGTCAAGTTGAGGAAGTTTTCCCCCTTCCTTTGCCAATCTGTTAGCCTCTTCATTTCCAGGGATGTTGCAGTGAGAAGGGATCCACTGTATCACGACTCTTTTGTACTGCTGACATAGTCTGTGAAGTGTTAATCTTAGGTCATCCAGTTCAGCATTACTTTTACTTTTCAGCTTTGTAATCACTGACAGCGCATCTGAGAAGATAGCCACTGGTCTCTCTGAGCTTTCTTCTGTCATTAGAATTTCTGATGCAGTTTTTAATGCCTCTGCTCTGAAGTTACATGAAAATGTCCCTGTTGCGACTGCTATCTTTTTTTTTTTTGTGTGCCATTGCTTAAGCTCAGGAAGACTCCTCCACCCCCATCTTCTGTTGCATTAGTTGCTGATCCATCTGTGTATGCATGGATCCAGGTGTTGCTTGGGTAATGTTTCTCTATATATTTTGTGGTTAGGACTCTCCTTTCTGTTTCATTTTGGCTGTTCTTTCTCTCAATACCAGGAATATTTTCTATCATTTCAGGGAAGCACTGTTGTTTCCAAACTGGTAGCTTGTGTGCAGTACATATTGGCGTAGCTGTTGATATTGCATTTATGGGGTCTGCTCTCATCTTTGTTTTGACTGTCTCTACAAAGTTGCTTCGTTCCATTCTTCCCCTTCCAAGTCCATTTATACTCTGGTGTATTGGGTGATCTATCAGCCTCCTGAATTTCTCAGCTTGTTGCTCGGCTCTGCTATCTCTTCTATCCTCCATAGGCTGGAGGTGAGTAATCTTTTCCAACTCTTTTATGGGTGTTGACTTCATGCCCCCTGTTATGATTCTCATTGCTTGGTTTTGGGTTCTGTTTATTTTTTCAAAGTTCGACTTAGCTGCCGTTGACCATGCTGCAATGCCATATTCTAAGAATGGCCTCACTCGCCCAGTATATAGCTTCTTTAGTACTCTCTCGTCTGCTCCCCAACCCGTGCCAGCAAGTTTTTGCATGATTGCCATTCTCTGCCTTGCTCTTGTCCTGTTTTTCTCAATCTGGGTTTTCCAAGTCAAGCGGCGATCAAAGGTAATGCCTAGGTAGTTTGGGTTGTCATCCAGATGTAGATTTTCCCCATTTAGCACCAATTTGGAGATCTGTGGTTTGTTTGAGAGAGAAAACACTGTGAATGATGTTTTCCCTTCATTTATCTTAACTAGCCATGCCTTGGCCCACTCCTCCAATGATGTTAGGGCTTGCTGCATCCGTATGCTTGCCGTAGTGATATATTCCTCTGAGATCCACAGGGCTAAGTCGTCTGCAAAGGAGGCATTATGGGTTCTTCTCTGATTTTCTGATGTCATTTATATATGTGAGGAACAACGTGGGTGACAAGACTCCCCCTTGGGGAACACCCTGCTCTAATACCATCTTCCTACTGGTCTGTCCTTGTAGTTGGACTCTGGCCGTTCTATTCTCAAGATAGTGGCTGATCCATTTGAACATTCTCCCACACACTTCACTTCTTTGCAGCTTGACTTTCAGTCCATCTTTCCACACTTTGTCTAATGCTTTTTCTAAGTCCACCCAAACCACCAGTGTGTGCTTTTTTTTCTTGGAAATCGTCCTAAATTTTCTGAGTTATATAAGTGATCTGGTCTTCAGTGGATCTGTGTTTTCTGAATCCTGTTGCTGTGGGGCTAAGAGATGTTTTCCCTCTAGATGACACATTAGTCGAGTATTAATTATGCGCTCCATCAATTTTCCAACACAACTAAGTAGACTGATAGGTCTGTAGCCATTTGGTTCTGTCTGAACTTTGTCTTTCTTAGGTATTGGAATCAGTATGGCGTCTTTCTATGCCTGTGGTACTATTCCTCTTTTCCAGCTGCAGTTTAGGATGGTCAGAAGAATTCCACTTGCTCAACTACTACTGTCCGAGCGACCGCCCACTGGCACTAGATACAATCCCAGCAAAAGAAAGACTGATTGTATGCGGAGACTTCAACAACCACTCACAGAGCTGGGGCTATGATCACATGGACAGGAGAGGTGAGGAGCTTGAAAACTGGCAGGATGACAATGGGCTTATCCTGATTAACCAGCCAATCCACCCACCAACCTTCTACTCGAGATCATGGCACACCACCTGTACACCAGACCTGGCATTCCACTCATCCGGCCTGGAGTGGAACACCACACGCGTTGTAGGGAAACAACTTGGAGGCAGCGACCACCGGCCAGTCTTCCTAATTGTGGAAAATGAACTTGTCAAGGAAAGCAGCACTCTCGCTAGGTGGAACTACAAGAAGGCAGACTGGACAATGTACCAGCATCGTACTAGTATACTGGCTAGAGATGTGACTGTAGACAAAGACATCAATAAGCTAGTCGATGAATTCAGCAGATGCATATTACAGGCTGCTCGTGAAACAATATCTAGAGGGGCTCGTAAGCACTACAAACCATATTGGAATAGTGAACTAGAGCAGCTGCACAACGACGTGGAAACATCTCGAAAGCAGGCAGAGACCAGTCCATGCCAAGAACACCACAATAACTACCAGCAAGCTAAGGCCAAATTTCAAAGGGCCAAGTTGCAGGCCAGGCGAAGAAGCTGGAAGGAGAAAACAGAGTCCTTGAACTTCGAAAGAGATACAAGGAAACTGTGGAAGCTGGTAAAACAACTTAATGATGAAGGTGCAGGGAGAAACTCAAGGATTGCTCTGTACAAAGGTGGAAACATCCTCATGGGAAAACAGGCAGCTGATCACTTTGCAGACTCCTTTGCTAAAGACAACAACATCGAAGTTAGCATAGAGAAGCAACAGGAGACTCGTGAGAAACAACAATACGCGGGACGAGATGGAACCATACCTGAAGTTATGGAGGCACCAATCACATTCAGAGAACTGGAGCTTGCGATATCCAAATTGAAAATGAGAAAGTCGCCAGGAGTTGATGGAGTGTCCAATGAAATGATTAAGAACTTGGGAACCGCAGCAAAAACAAAGCTGCTGCAGATCTTCAATATCTGTTGGAACTCAGGCAGAGTTCCACAGACCTGGAGGGAAGCAATCATGATACCACTCCTAAAACCAGGAAAAGACAGTGTGATTCGCTTGATAGCTAGGCGGAGTTGTCGTACGGAAGGTATGGGGTTCGAACCCTGGGTAAGCCACTCACGTCTGTTGTTTTTCTGTTGTCCAAGTGTTCTACTTCTTTATTTCTTACGAGTGCCTGAAAACATACCTTTATGTTTGTCTAATATTAATTTACTGTTTACAGGCCTCGGGTTTCCCTTCCTTATGTGTTTTTCAGGGTTATATTGCCTATTACTTAGTGGTGGCAGGAAACCTGGTGCAGGCAGACCTTGTGTACTTTGAAGCCTCAGTAAAGCTGCATGCTGCATCAGTGGTCAGAAGACAAATCTTGTGTTGACATTGCATAGTGTACAGTCATCCATCTCGGACAGGCTGTCAGGTCAAGTCCCTTTAAATGGGCATATGAGATCTCATCTTAACAATTCCCACAACCAGAGCAGAAATTCCTGTGGGCGTGATGATACCAACAGACCCTCACTTCATTGACTTTTGGTTATAGGCAGTATTAAATCAGACTGTGGGATACACATACAGTGACACTTTAATATACCAGTTATGGACAAAGGGTCCTTTTTATTTATTTATATGTTGTAAATAAAATTTTCTTGATTTGAAAACATTCCTGTCCCAAAAGAATTGAGGTACAGGAAAACAAAAAATTGCAATATATTAATATAACTTTACCAACAGTCTTACTTCACTTTTATTGAGTTAAAGTTATGTTTGACATTGTTCATACATCACAATAGATACATTACCCTAGACACTTGCCACACAACATCACAGAGATTATTTTACACAGAGTGAGATCTTAGAGAGGTAGCGGATAGGGACCCTGACATCATCATCATCAATTAGACTCAGGGAACTTACACAGCTGGACCTCACTTTGTTTACCCTTAGTGTAGTAACATCAATAACCTCTCACATTACCACACATCATTAGAGGAGGAACCAAGGCATGGCTAGTAAAGATAAATGAAGGGAAAACAATCTTACACAGTGTTTTCTCTCTCAAACAAACCACAGAGCTCCAAACTGGTGAAGAAACATTGCAAAATCAGATACCCCAGTCGAATTGATGCTTAAACCAATTGTATATAATTTACGGGAATTATACAGATATTAAGCATTTCCATAGATCAGACGAATGTAACAACGGAAACTACTGCAAGAAACAAACCAGAAGATAACAATATATTAGATAAACACGAATTGTTCAAACCTGTTTGCTGCCTTATTATTTGGTATGATTTTCTAAGGCAAATAAACATCACCAGTGGATACGAAATGTAAACATGTTGCACGCAATCCCAGTGCTGTTAACAGCCAATCAAATACCGTGAAGATCCTACAACGGTTGACGAAATTCAAGAATGTTTTAGATGAGGCAAAAAGTTGGAAGCTGGACTAGAATTTGCGCTAACAATATATCTACAGCAACATAGAAAAAGAATGCTGAATTATTATTATTTTTTTAATAAAGAAAGAAAAAAAAAGAGGACATTGTAACTGATAATGTCCAGGATTTTAAAGTTCACGTTTTCAGTACGGTAATATTAGACCCCACCCTTCACATCACCTAAAGACAGATTTGAACTGAAGGTAAACCATAATGATCGATTCAAATTCATACATAATTTGAATAATGCCTCAATAATCAGCGATAACGAGTTGCGTGAGAGCTGCTTTAAATTAGGTATTGTAATAACAGACGATGATTTAAAACAACAATCTCTGGAATTAATTTGCATGAAGAATTAAAATATATGAGAAATCATCTGGAAGAAATAGAGGGTGATTATTCTCCCTACAAATTGTTACAACTCAGATGTTCAAATAACCTTAATCTGGTGTGGCCTTATCTCTTTTGTGGCAATAAGAACTTGTAACAAAATTGCCGGTATCTGCGGCAACACTGTAGAATGCGGTTCTCCGCGTCAAAAATTAGTAACAATTTATTTACATATTATAATGATACAAGATTGTCTGGATGGACTGGCAGTATTATCAACTGGACATGCCATTGCCAAGAACTTGGATCAAGCAGAAGTAATCTAGCAATTTGCAGCTATTACAGCTCGAAGAGTGACTCTTATGCACGGTTTCTTAACTTGTGGCCCACAAATGTAAAATTTTGCTTTTATATACCCCACCCCCACCCCCAAGAATGGGTCTATTGCTTTCATTTGACAATAAAAGGGGTCCATAGCCTTCACTGAATAATCAGAGGGGTCCACTGCACACACATATACACACACAAAGTTAAGAAATCCAGCTCTGAAGTATGTAAACGATAAATTTTACTATTTATTACACTTGAACTGATCACTATATATTTAAGATTATTATAAACTACTAGTGTAGTCATAAGACGGGAATTAAATTCAAAAGCACCAATACCTAACGGCAATTTTACTTATTTAAAAGTATTTTTAAAAAACCCACTGTGCATCATCACAGTTCTATAAATATTTTTGTGCACACCGTCATTTGCGCACTTTTCTTTGTCGAGTGTTACTATTTTCAGGAGAGTACATATAAGGGAAACAATACAATTAGACATTAATTGTGTCAACTTTCAACCAAAGTTAGCATCCCTTAGCGTTAGTGACAGAAAAAGCTGGGATTATATATATATATATCTTGATGATATTTAGTAAATTAATAATTTAAATCTTTAAATATTAGATTGCAAATTAGCATGCACAACACTTTGGGAAATATTTTCTCTTCTGATATTAGGAAGTCTTATCGCAGATACGGTCGTACTAAGGTTAAGTGTTAGAGACTTCACAATATTAAGTCCAGATTTAAGAGGTAAAGTGATCAGTTCACCACAGAGGCATATCCCTTCTCAGTGTCCCTGGTAAAATCTACTCTAGAATCCTAGAGCAGAGACTCCGACGCCTAGCTGAGCCACAATTGGATGAGATCCAGAGCGGATTCCGAGCAAACCGAAATACTCAAGACCTAATCTTCACACTCAGACAGCTGAGTGAAAAGGCTCTGGAGTATAAGAGTGAGATCCGTCTTTGTTTCATAGATCTGGAAATCGCGTTTGACAGGGTCCCCTGGAGCAAACTTTTGGACTGTTTGGCAAGGAAGAACATTCCAGCACCTCTGATTCGTGGTATACAGAGCTTCTACAAGTCTTGCAGAAATTATGTGAGGACAACAAACCATAAGTCAGAAGAGTTCAGGACCACCACTGGTGTAAGACAAGGTGATATCCTGTCACCTTATCTTTTCATACTCCTCATGGACGATGTTATCAAGGCATGTAAGGAGAGAACAAGAAAATATTCAGTGGGGTACTGGAAGATGAGAAGGTCTGTATTTCAAAGCTGGCATTTGCTGATGATGTTGCCTTGATTGCTAAATCAGAGGCACATCTCCTATCCAACCTGCAAGTCTGGAAGGAAGAGCTGGAGAAGAGAGGGATGGTCATAAGCAGCTCTAAAACAAAATCCATGGTGATATCACGAGAAGAAAAAAGACATCAGATTAAGCTGTGAGAACAGGTCCTGGAGCTGGTCGACCACTTTAAATATCTCGGAGCTATTATAGACCGGAAGGGAGGCATCAAAGAAGAGTTGGTCACTCGAAAAGCAGCAGCTGGAGACTTTTTCAGGCCATAAATCGAGGATTCCTCAGCAAGAGAGAGGTTGGTAAGAAAACGAAGATGGCTGTATACCGCTTCACCTATGTCCCAGTCTTGACATATGGATGCGAGTCATGGGCAATGACTACAACCCACAAAAGCCAGATCCAAACCTCAGAAATGAGGTATCTGAGGAAGGTGGTTGAAGTAACAAGAAGAGACATGGTCCGCAACCAGACGATACGTCAAGGCCTAAAATCCCACCCCCTGCAGACCCAAGTAGAACAGTCCCAACTAAGATGGTTTGGCCATGTCTGCAGAATGGGAGAAGATCGGCTACCACGACAAGCATGGGAAACAAAGAGCCAGGGATCCAGACCCCCAGGACGACTGTTACGAGGAGATTGGCGTTGTTGTTTCTTCTCTTCTTATATATATATAATGTCACCACTGTTGCAAAACCTCCTCTGTTTAAATGTGTGACCGTTGAAGATTTTCATTGAACGAAGGAAGCTTCCGCTTCCATTGGCCAGTGCATCAGTTCATTCATTTTATTTCTGTATCGTGCTTGATGGTGTATTACGCGAAGATGGGTGTATAATCTTGTGACTATCACAACTGTTGGAACTAGTCAACCTCAATGAATGTGATAAGTCCCTTTTGAGTCCAAACGATTTATTACACATTTTCAGACATCGTACGTTGATCATGAATACATCACATATATAATTTAGAATCCTATATTGAATCAGCTATCTTTGCATATCAGTCCTTTGTCCCGTAAATCTGAATTACTGTAGGCAGAACGACATAACTATATGCACGCGTGGTTGGTGATCCCAACGACCGACAGTGAGATTATGCGTCTGGCACTAATATAACTAAAACGGACTGTTAATTCATCTCGACTAGGTTTAGTCAATTACTAACCTGTAACATTCATCTTTCTTCATCATAACAGTGGACTGACCCATGTCCATAATAAAATACAATATAACTGTGTGGCACTCCATGCCCGACACTATAAGACTACAAGGACACGTCTTCTCAGTTCGACGGTCATTCAAGAAAGGGTCCCGTCTCTTGGTCACGGTGCGTGACTACCAACGCTGAAACGTCACAGCGTTCAATAGGCTAATAATATTTTTACATTACATTAAACGTTGTAACCCCTAAAATCGCATGCTGCTAACCTCTAGCAGACAATGCCAATTAAACTACCGTAACAATTCCCTGTCCACCGGGGGAAAAAAAATCTATCGAATAGATTTTTTTTTTCCAAAAACCTATCTGAATGAATAATATCAAAAATTTAACAAAAATGCGACATATGGCCTACGATGTTCTGTCTAGAACAGTGTCGTGGTCATGTCGACTAACTAACAGTCATCTAATATATTAATGATCATATTATACATAAATGTTATACATAAATTTTATATGAACTAAAAGAGAATGTCTAATGTTGATATCTAATTAATTAATTAACTTAAAATATGTCGCAATGAAATGTCACGTCAAACTAATCTAAAGAGTTAAAATTAAACTAATTAATTATAATGAGTGTGTAATAATAATAAAGTTGTTGAAAATCTAATGCAAGAAGATGTTAAAGAGAGAAATAAATAAATGAGAAATAAAGTAGAGAAAGAAAATAATATATAAATTTAACTTAGTTATGTGTGTTGGACATTAATTAAGTTTAGTGTTAAGTTGTTAATACCTATCTAAATTAACCAATTAAATAATAAAGTAGTATGTAATGTGTCAACATAATTATTAACTATATAATATAATAGTTACATCCAATAATATTATCTAAGAATCATGTGAGTTTTTTTTTTCTTTCTTTCATTTTTTTCCAAATTTCATTTCATTTTTTTTTCTTCATATTTATCTCACATTTTATTTTAATTTTCATTATTTCAACGTATTAATTAAAATTAATTAACGTTGGATATGATGATCCATCCGTAGGCTTGATCCTTGTGAATTCCGATTAGAAAAAATGTTTAAGTGTTCCAATTCATAAGTATCGACGTTCTTGACAATAGTTCATGTCACATCCTGAATTAGTTCGATAGAATTTCAATTATTTTCACTTGATTCACGAAGTTGTTTCAGATAGTTTTATCATGAATGGACACCAAGCAAAGTCCTGGCGTAAATACGAACATAGTGTCACTTGATTTCGTTCATTTCGTAAATAACATGTCTTTAGTGAACAGATACGTGTATTGTAGGCAATGGTTCCTTTCTATGTCGAAAAGCAACGATAGTGCTATGTCTTTTGGGTTAGTTTCTGCGACGTTATGATTGTTCATGACTCGACATCAGAAGGGTTTCTAGAGAGAGTATCTGCCAAGACGTTCTCTGATCCTGTAATGTACTCGATGGAGAAATCAAAAGGCTGAAGCAGAATAGCGAATCTGGTGAGCTTTGGACTTTTATGATTCGCCCGTCGTAGTGATGCTACGGCTTTCTGATCTGTCTGTACCACGAATGGGGCTCCCAGCAGAAATTTCTCCAACTTTGTTATCGCCCATACAACTGCCAACAATTCGCGGTTGACAGTGGAGTATTTCACCTCTGGCGGTTTCAGTTTCCGTGAGACATACAAGGATGGATGGAGGATGTCGTCATGATATTGGAGCAAACATGCGCCAATTCCGTAATTACTCGCATCTGTGCGGAGAATAAACTTTTTGGAAGCATCAGGTAGTCTCAAAATCGGTGGGTGTGAAAAAATATCAATAATATTAAGGAATACTTTATTACACTCACCAGTCCATGTCACCTTCACTGGCATGTCCTTTTTTAACAACGATGATAAAACAGCCGTGATAGATGACAAGTTAGGTACGAATCTGCTGTAATATTGGACTAGACCTAACAAGCTTCTAACCTGTTTCTTCGTTTGAGGAACGGAAACGTTTAAAATTTTAGAAACCGTACTAGGTAGTGTTTGGATATATCCTGCTCCAATGATGTGTCCCAAAAAAGTTATTTCATGAAACGCTACTTGTAATTTTGTGGGTTTAGCAGTTAAATTATTCATTCTTAATGTGTCCAAAACGTATTTAAGACCCGAAAAATGTTCCTCAAATGATGAACTAAATAAGCATATGTCGTCTATGTATAATTCCTAAAGATAACATCTGTTCAAGTTCCTTAGTAGTTTTAGTAAGATAGTGTAGAGGAACAGAATATGGATGTACCCGAATTGGAGTATCATCGTTAAGAGTGATGTCATGACTAATGACTGATGTGCGACCTGGAACGTCGGTCAACACATCTGGATAAGATTGTAGAAGTTCAGCAATCTGTTGATGCTGTTGCGGTGTAACCAACGAAGAGATGGTTACGTCCCGCCAAGATTCAGTAGGGTGTACTACAGGTACAGGTAATGCCAACTGTACCTCAGGAAAAGAAGATTCTTCTTCCTGGATAACAGACAAATTAGAATAGTGACATGTAGGTACGAAAGTGTCATCTAGTTCATGAAAAATAGCTTGTAGATGTTCAGGACGAGTATGAAATTGTTTGAGCATATTTATGTGAAATATTTTGTGATGTCCCTGTTGAAGGACTTTCGTGTGGGGTTACTGGTTGTGTTGCCTGAATTCTGATCGTGCTAATGTTCTTACGCGAATGGGGTGAACCTCACCTTCGGTTTGTCGTAATGCCTGAACTTGGCATCAAGATGTAAACAACTGTTCATCTTATTAACTCAGCAACTTGACATAAAATACGTAATTCATAAGGTTGAATGGTGTAACGTGATTCAACGAATAATGCCTCCGGTTCGAGTCCTTCACAATTTAATATGGATTACACACATACATAAACAGTTCAATTCACACATGAGGTACATGCATCAATCAATCAATAGCGTAGACTGCTGTTTTACGTGTCAATGTCCGTTTAAGGATACAATGCAGTAATTGTCGTCAGAACATCACAGCTATATGCACGCGCAGATAGAATGGCTACCTGCCGACAGTGAGACTGTGAGTCTAATTACTTCGTATAAAGTAGACGATTATCTTTCTCCTTCCAAGGATTTAGTTAATCACTAACCTCCATAAGTTTCCTCTCTCGTAGAGTTCTAGGACTGACCCTGGTCCTGCATAAATACACATATAAATGGCTATATCATGCCATTAATTTGGAAGGCTAGAAAAACGCAGCTATTCAGCTTGACGGTCAAATAACAAAGAGTAGCGTCTCCTAGTCACCAACTGTGACCCAAACAACGCTAGACACGTCATAATCGATCGTGTATGGAGCGTTCAATAATTGAAACATCTATCGCAATATATTAAATGTCTTAACCTTTACAATTGCACGTCTGCTAACCTTTAGCAGACGGCGTTAATAACATATACCGTAACAATTCCCTGTACACCGGGGGAAAAAAAAATCGATAGATTTTTTTTCAAGATCTATCCGACTTAACAATTTTTCAAAAAATTTAACACAATTGTGACATATGGCCGACGATGTTCTGAGTAGAACCGTGTCGCGGTCATGTCAACTAACTATTTGTCATAGTCATCTAACATTAATCATATTATATATCAATATTATGCATATTATTATATCAACTAAATAAAATGTGTAATGTCAATAGTGAATGATAGAATTAAATTAAAGTAAGGTCTGTCGTATTAGTATGTCATATAGGAATTAATTTGACTAATTAAAATTAAATTAATTAATTAAACTAAGAGTTAAATTATTAAGATTCTAATGTAACACGATGTTATGAGAGAAGAAAAGACAAATAAGTGAGAAGAAATAGAAAGAAATTCGAATATAAGTTTAACTTAATTGTGTGTGTTAAGTGTTAGTGAATAATAACTATCTAATTTAACTAACTAAATAACGTATAGGTACATTAAAAAAAAAATTAATCTAATACTTGTGTGAGATTTATTTTCTCTTTTCATAATTTCTTCTTTTTATATTTCGTTCTCTTTTTTGTTTTTTTCATTTCATTTTTTTCTCACATTTCATTTTATTGATATTAATTCAATTAAGAAGTTAAGTTAACTAATTAATTAGTATAGGATATGATGATCCATCCGTAGTCCTGATCCTGATGAATTCTTTTAGACAAAGTGTTGAAGCATTTACGTCGGACAGAAATGTCAATTATCCTAGGATCCAAGAATTAAGTGCACATAGGATAATAAGTTCGACTTGTCGTCAGATATTGTTCCATGATTGTTGAACGAATATTCATATATTGTGTATGGACGTTAGACGAAGTTTCAATGTCAATATGTATACCTTGATTGTCTTTAGTTCAATTCTGTGATGCATATAGTGTTTATAATTATTAAATTGAAGTCAAGGTTAGTTCCCTTATAGTTGATACTTCGTTCTATCCAATGTAGTGATGATTGACGTAGTTTAGGAATGTCAATGTTGATTATTCGTCGTCAATAGGATTACGTGACAACGCATCCGCCACAATGTTTTCAGTGCCAGGAATATGTTCAATGGAGAATTCAAATGGCTGCAGGATGATCGCGTATCTGGCGAGTTTTGGACTTTTGTGGTTTGATCTACGCAAAGATGCTACAGCACGCTGGTCAGTCTGAATGGTGAATGGAGCACCAAGCAAGAACTTTTCCAGTTTTGTGATTGCCCATATAACTGACAAAAGTTCCTTGTCCACTGTGGAATACTTTGTTTCTGCCGGCTTTAGCTTTCTTGAAATATATAATGTAGGATGTAGAACGCCATCATGGTTCTGGAGCAGGCATGCACCGATGCCGTAGTTACTAGCATCTGTTCGTAAGAAAAATCTTTTGGAAGCATCGGGAAGTCTTAAAATTGGTTCATGCGAAAACAAATTTATAATTTTGTTGAAAGTTTCATTGCATATACCAGTCCATGTCACCTTCACCGGCATGTCTTTTTTTTAACAATGAAGACAATACAGCCGTGATGGATGACAAGTTTGGTATGAATCTACTGTAATATTGAACAAGTCCTAACAAACTCCTGACCTGTTTCTTCGTCTGAGGAACTGCTATGTTTAGAATTTTGGAGACCGTACTAGGTAACGTTCGGATATATCCCGCTCCAATGATATGTCCCAAAAAGGTTATCTCATTACACGCGATCTGCACCTTTGTAGGTTTAGCAGTTAGATGATAATTCCTTAGAGTGTCGAAAACATATCTAAGTCCCGAAACATGTTCCTCAAACGACGAACTAAACAAGCATATGTCGTCAATATACGTAATAACGTCTAATCTACCTGATAAAATTTGTCGCATCAGGCGAATGAAGGTAGCTGGCGCATTAACAAGCCCAAAAGGCATCACATTCCACTGGTATAGACCTTGTGGAGTGGAAAATGCGGTGTAGTACTTAGCCTTTTCGGTCAGTGGTATCTGCCAATAACCTTTAGTTAAGTCTATCTTACTAAATATAGTTGCGTTGGATAGACGTGGCAGTAAGTCGTCGATAAGTGGATGTGGTTCGCTGTCAACTATAGTCTTAGCATTTAATTTTCTATAGTCAACACATAGTCTGATGTTATTGTCCTTCTTCCGGACAATCACTAATGGAGAAGAGAATGGCGAATTACTAGTCTCAATGATTCCCAGAGACAACATCTGTTCAAGTTCCTTAGTAGTTTTAGCAAGGAAATGTAAAGGAACCGAATAGGGATGTACACGAATAGGTGTATCGTCATTGAGAGTAATGTCATGACTGATAGCCGATGTGCGACCCGGGACGTCGGTCAACACATCTGGATAAGATTGTAAGAGATTAGCAATCTGTAGACGCTGTTGCGGTGTAACCGTTGAAGAGATGGTTACATCCCGCCAAGATTCAGTAGGTTGAACTACTGGTACCGGTAACGGTAACTGTACCTCAGGAAAAGAAGATTCTTCTTCCTGGATGACGGATAAGTTAGAATAATAACAAGTAGATACTGTGTTGTCATCTAGTTCATGAAAAATTGACTGTAAGTGTTCAGGACGTGTATGAAATTGCTTGAGCATGTTAATATGAAATATCTTTTTGTGTCCCTTGATATCTAAGACGTAATCAACGTCGGAAATTTTATCAATGACTTTGTAAGGACCATTCCAAGATATCAATAATTTATTGTTGTTGTGAGGAAGTAACACATAAGCCTCATCGCCTGGGAATAATTGGCGTAATCGTCGAGACCTATTTTGTAGAGATCGAGCCTTAGCTTTTGCAGCCTCAGAAGAAGCTGTTGCCAACTGGCAAGACTCAATAATGTTCTTCCGAAGATTAATCACATACTCGTAAGATGACTGAGTGTCCTGAGTCATCTCCGCGTCAATTAATAAGTCTTTTATTAGTCCCATAGGACCTCTTGGGGAGCACCAAAAACTAATTCAAAGGGAGAGAAGCCAGTTTGTTCATGCGGTACCTCCCGATAAGCAAATAGAACAGCTGGGAGTGCTCTGTCCCAGTCATGAGGGTGCTTAACAGTAACCTTATGTAGTAGTTGTTTAAGTGTACGGTTAAGTCTTTCAACTGCACCATTACTCATAGGATGATAAATACTACTTAAATTCCTATCAATGTTCCAGGTTTTCATGACTTCCTTCATGGTGTCAGATATGAACTGTGACCCATGGTCTGATAAAAGTTTTCTAGGAAACCCTATTCTAGAAAAGATGAGATGTAGTGCATCAGCTACATCTGTGGTAGTGGTGGTCTTTAATGGGATAGCTTCTGGCCATCGTGTGCACAAATCAATGCACGTAAGGACGAATCTATGTCCTCTGGCCGATGGTAGCAATGGACCAATAATATCTATGGCCATCTTGTCAAACGGTCTTACTGAGATATCGCAAGCCTGAATAGGCGCCGTGTGAAAAGCTCCACGTGCTTTCACTTCTTGGCATGTAGTACAGGAACGTACATACTGCGAAATATCTCTTGACACTCCTGGCCAAAAGAATGAAGACAGTACTCGAGATCGTGTTCGAGTATATCCCATATGTCCAGCACACTGTGAGTCATGCGCATGTTGAAGAATGTACCGTCTAAAAGTATACGGGACCATAACTTGTTGTTTCATTTGTGATTTGTCATTAAAACATCTAATCAATAGGTCATTTTTAATAACAAACCAATGTTTGTTATTATTACCTGAGGATAGATTGTCAACTTTATCAACCAGCTTAAAAATTTTTTTTTAAAGATTTATCCTCTTTTTGTTTGGTTGCAAATGTTTCCCTGTCAATAGGTGAATTGACTACAAATTCCTCTTGGTTGTCTACATCCATTTTATTATCACCAACTTTCTCCATGAGTTGAGTCTGCGCTCTAGTCGTCACGGCGTTTCCAGTGCATAGGTTATGTTTCTCCCATTCTATGATCTCATCTGGAGTACAATCTTTACTGCCGTGTATACGACCAACCATCAGATCAGCAATAGGCTTTTTTTAGCATACATACTTTTACATTCCCTGTGAAAAAGGGTGTTCTAATATGAACAATAGCTGTGGGGTAAAACTCAATAGTTCCACCAAATGTCATGCAGCGGACGTATTCTCCTGTCGCACAGCTAGGATGTACCAGCGACTGACGTACACCAATCGTCGTGGATCCTGAATCTCTCAGCACTGAGACGACGGATCCATTAACGATTCCCCTGTTAAAAATTAGTAAGCCTGTTCCATCGTTGACTGCAAGACCTACCTCTGGTGTAATATGTCCGCAGTTAAGCACTGTTTCTTTCGCCTTCTGAAAAATAAGATTGCATTGTTGGCAACTATTTGCCACATTATAATTAATAGCAAAACATGCAGCAGAAGACTGTGTTGTATTATTGTCAAGTGGGACCTGAGCTATAGGGGTAGTATTATTTGTAACTGCCGCCCCTGTATTATGGTTGTAATGAGATGATCCCCGAGAATGAGATCGATTCCGAGTATAATTGTTAGAATTATCTCGTCGTCCTCTATAGTAACTATTATCTCGATGTCTCGAGCCATGATTATTACCATTCCAGTTATTGTTATTTTTCGGGGTATGTGATCGATTATAATGAGTGTTATGTTGACTATTGTGGTAGTTTGTTTGAGGTGAATAATTTCTATCTCGTGATCTACCTCTGTTGAACTCATTTTTATTGTTGAAATCATTATTATGTCCCTTCTGAAAGTTAACATTGTGATTTCTTTGGAACCTACTTCTGTCTACACTGTGATGTCTTTGTTTGTTATTATGATTGTAGGCCATATTAGACGCCACAGGTAGAGGTTCTCTTAATGAGGAGTTAGAAATGGTTGCATTCGGATGTGCCGAACAGTAGTTTAAAGAAATTTTTTCCAACTCGTCAATAGTACCTGGTTTACGCTCCTGCAAATATGCAAAGAATGGCTGGCTAACCGAAGATAATACCGTATCCCGTAGTAGCAAATCAACTAATTTGTCGTACGATTTGTTGACTTCTGCCAGTTCAACCCATCTATTAAATGTATTGCATATGTTCGCAATGAATCCTGCAAAATCTTTTGGAGATTCAGGTAAAATTCCCTTAAATTTCAACCTACAGTGTTCCTCGTCCAGGTGAAACCTTCGTAAAAGCAAGGACTTAATAGCACCGTAGTTATTTACTATTGATGGGTCAGCATTTTGAGAAGCCGTCAATGGTTCTCCAACCAAGAATTCATTTAACTTGAGTACCCATGACTCTTCGGGCAAATGATTTGTTTTGCAAGTCTGTTCAAAACGTGACAGGAACGATGAAAGGTCGTCCACGTTTAAGTTGAAAGTGGGTAATTTAAAGTTGTAGAAATGTTTAGTTTGGCTGGATGACGATCCATTTTGTGCATTATTATTCTGGTTTGCATCAGCACTTTGTGCTTGTAATCTTGCTGTCTCCAATTTAATACGCGCCAATTCCATTTCTTGTTGTAAAATAATTTCCTCTCGTTTCAATTTATTCTCTTCTTCCTGTTGAGCAATTTCTCTTAATCTATTTTCCTTGGCAATTTGCTTCATCTCACGTTCTGCTTCCTCTTTCTTTAATGCAGCCTTTTGTTCCTCCATTTCTGCTTTATGTTTTTCCAGTTCTGCCTCAGCAAACTGACGAAGTTCTTGGGATTTATAACCATATTCTTTACCAATTTTAACGAAATGGTCTATAGTAAGCATTTTGACTTTTATCTGTAAGTAATTATTGATAATTACTGATTAAAATAGTCAATAGTAGCTTCAGAGTAATTATTATACTTACTCAACTTAGGAATATTCAATATAAATAATCACAATAGTACTGAACTCTTATGTCTAAGTTCAACTAATAGACAATATTTTGTAACAATATTGTATCTAAGTACTAACTATATCATAAATAGTTATGATATCTGTTAACTATAATGTAATTACATCACACAATTAATCTTAATATCCAATAATGTTGGGTATGATTCCTAGTAATTATATTGTTCAATGTACTAAGTCACTCTCTTAGTACCAGAAAAGTATATTAAATAATATACAATGGGTCTGTCACCTCAAAGGTAGACTATAAGATCACAATCGTCAAACGACAGCGGAAGATTTCAAACGACAGCAGATTTGGACAGGCAGTCCATTCGGCAGAATCTTCGATGGAGCTCCCAAAAAGTGCGATCGTTTAACTGCCCTAAGAAACGACCGAAATCAATTCAGGCATCGTGAGAGCCACATAATCTAATTTCGGTTCATCCTCCCTACCGCCCACTAGTTAACAACACCTTAAAACAACAAAAAGTACATTAAACATAGGTAAAAACATGCCTATGTAGGCAGAAGGCATGGACTCAGTTAGCACTGTCACGTTAACGACAATAGTTATTGAGCTAAACTTATCTTTATTTGCTGCTTCACTTGATGCTCGTTGTCGTCGACGGCTAGGCCTGTGCCTTTGACTGTCTGCTCCTGATGGGCAGGCAACGGTAGTCCATCTTGTGCATCTTGATAAATTTGAAGCGAACTAGAAAGGCGTTGAAAAGATGTCTTCTTCACGGCGACAATGCAACAGTGACGTCATGTTGCTATTCATGATCACGTGCGTCACGTCAGCTTCGTAATGGTCATGTGATTTTCATTCAAACGTAAATATCGTGGAGGCGTGTGGAACACAGAAAATTTTTTTTCTCTTCTGTCGATCCCCGCAATCGGCCGCCAGTTTTGTTGAAGGACTTTCGTGTGGGGTTACTGGTTGTGTTGCCTGAATTCTGATCGTGCTAATGTTCTTACGCGAATGGGGTGAACCTCACCTTCGGTTTGTCGTAATGCCTGAACTTGGCATCAAGATGTAAACAACTGTTCATCTTATTAACTCAGCAACTTGACATAAAATACGTAATTCATAAGGTTGAATGGTGTAACGTGATTCAACGAATAATGCCTCCGGTTCGAGTCCTTCACAATTTAATATGGATTACACACATACATAAACAGTTCAATTCACACATGAGGTACATGCATCAATCAATCAATAGCGTAGACTGCTGTTTTACGTGTCAATGTCCGTTTAAGGATACAATGCAGTAATTGTCGTCAGAACATCACAGCTATATGCACGCGCAGATAGAATGGCTACCTGCCGACAATGCGACTGTGAGTCTAATTACTTCGTATAAAGTAGACGATTATCTTTCTCCTTCCAAGGATTTAGTTAATCACTAACCTCCATAAGTTTCCTCTCTCGTAGAGTTCTAGGACTGACCCTGGTCCTGCATAAATACACATATAAATGGCTATATCATGCCATTAATTTGGAAGGCTAGAAAAACGCAGCTATTCAGCTTGACGGTCAAATAACAAAGGGTAGCGTCTCCTAGTTACCAACTGTGACCCAAACAACGCTAGACACGTCATAATCGATCGTGTATGGAGCGTTCAATAATTGAAACATCTATCGCAATATATTAAATGTCTTAACCTTTACAATTGCACGTCTGCTAACCTTTAGCAGACGGCGTTAATAACATATACCGTAACAGTCCCTTAATGTCCAGGACATAATCAACATCAGAAATCTTATTGATAACCTGGTATGGACCATTCCACGAGATGAGTAGTTTATTATCGTTATGTGGCAATAACACATAAGCTTGATCTCCTGGAAATAATTGACGTAGTCGTCTACTACTGTTTTGGAAAGTTCTAGCTTTCGCTTTAGCAGCCTCAGATGAAGCTGTTGCCGTTTTGCAGGCATAAATAATGTTATTCCGGATATTAATTACATACTCATAGGATGACTGGGTATCCTGAGTCATCTCGGAGTCAATCAATAAGTCTTTTATTAGTCCCATAGGACCTCTTGGTGGAGCGCCAAAGACTAATTGAAATGGAGAGAAGCCAGTTTGTTCATGTGGCACCTCTCGATAAGCGAATAACACGGCTGGGAGTACTATGTCCCAGTCCTGTGGATGGTTAACTGTCACTTTATGTAACATTTGTTTGAGTGTGCGGTTAAGTCTTTCTACTGCACCATTACTCATTGGGTGATAAATGCTGCTGAGATTTCTATCTATATTCCAAGTCTTCATTACTTCTGTCATAGTCTCAGATATAAATTGAGATCCATGATCTGATAAAAGCTTCCTAGGAAAACCTACTCTAGAAAAGATCAGGTGTAGTGCATCAGCTACATCTGTGGTGGTGGTGGTTTTCAATGGGATGGCTTCTGGCCATCGTGTGCACAAATCGATGCTCGTGAGAACAAATCTATGTCCTCTTGCTGATGGTAAAAGTGGGACAATAATATCAATGGCCATCTTGTCAAAGGGTCTCACAGATATGTCACAAGCCTGAATAGGCGCCGTGTGAAAGGCTCCTCGTGCTTTCACTTCCTGGCATATCGTACAGGAGCGTACGTACTGTGAAATATCTCGTGATACTCCCGGCCAAAAAAAAGAAGATAATACTCGAGAACGTGTCCGAGTATATCCCATATGACCTGCGCACTTAGAATCATGTGCGTATTGAAGTATGTACCGTCTAAAAGCAAAAGGTACCACGACCTGTTGTCTTACTTGAGTTTTATCCATAAAACATCTTAATAATATGTCATTTTTAATAATAAACCAATGATTATTATTATTGTTCATAGCAAGATTGTCAACTTTGTTGACCAGTGCAAAAATTTTTTTTAATGATCTGTCTTCCTTCTGTTTTGCAGCAAAGGATGCTCGGTCAATCGAAGAATGAACCTCAATATTTTCATGATTGTCTGTTTCCCTTTTTTCAGTGTCCATAGTCTCTAATTGTTTCGTCTGTGCTCTGGTTATCACTGCATTTCCGACGCATAGATTATTTTTTTCCCATTCAATAATCTCTTCTGGTGTGCAATCCTTACTTCCATGTATGCATCCCACCATAAGGTCGGCAATTGGGTTCCTTAACATGCATGCTTTAACGTTGCCTGTGAAAAAAGGTGTATTAATATGTATAATAGCAGTTGGATAACATTCTATTGTTCCTCCAAAAGTCATGCACCTGACATGTTCTCCAAATGCACAATTAGGATGAACAAGTGACTGACGGATTCCGATCGTTGTCGATCCAGAATCTCTTAAAACTGAGACGATGGATCCATTAACTTTTCCTCTGTTGAAGATCAGCGAGCCTGTTCCGTCATTGACTGCCAGACTGACTTCTGGGAGAATGTGTCCACAGTTCAGAACCGTCTCTTTTGCCTTCTGAAAAATAAGATTACATTCTGGGCAACTATTTGCCACATTATAATTCATTGCATAACATGTAGACGAAGACTGTATTCTGTTATTAGTAGGTGAACTCTGAACCCCAGGGGTTGTAGCATTAGTAACGGCTGCCCCTGTATTATGATTATAATTTGTCGATCTACGAGAATGAGAACGATGACGAGAATAATCATTTGAATTATCCCGTTGTCTCCTATTGTAACTGTTATCTCGATGTCTCGAGCTATAATTATTGTTGTTGTTCCAATTGTTACCATTATTATAGTTATATGACCGATTATAACTTGAGTTACGTGGATTATTGTTGTATCTGGACTGAGGTGAATAATTTCTATTTTGTGGTCTTCCCCTATTAAAGTCATTGTTAAAACTATTACGTCCCTTATGAAAATTAATGTCATAGTTTCCTTTGAACCTACTTCTATCTACACTATGTGTTCTTGGTTTGTTATTACTGTGATAAGCCATATTGGAGGCTACAGGAAGAGGTTCTCTTATCAACGAGCCAGAAATGTTCGCATTAGGATGCGCAGTGCAGTAATTTAATGAAATTTTTTCTAACTCATCAATAGTATCTGGTTTACGTTCTTGCAGATAGGCAAAGAACGGTGGGCTGACAGAAGATAACACTTTATCCCTTAATAACAAATCAACTAACTTGTCGTAAGATTTGTTGACACCTGCCAGTTCAACCTATCTGTTAAAAGTATTGCGTATGTTAGCAATAAAACCTGTAAAGTCTTTATTATTATCTGGCAACAAACTTTTGAAACGTAATCTACATGCCTCTTTGTTCAAATGGAACCGACGCAATAACAAAGTCTTAATGGCCTCATAGTCTGTGGCTAATGTCGGATCAATATTTTGTGCTGCACTTGCAGGTTCGCCATCCAGAAATTCCTTGAGTTTAAGTGCCCATGCAGTTTTGTCAAGGTTGTTGACCTTGCAAATATCCTCAAAGCGCGATAGCCATGATGACAAATCGTCAACGTGTAACTTGAACGGCGGTAGCTTAAAGTAATAATTGCCCTTAAGTCGGTTGGATGAAGATCCAGATTGAACATTATCATTTTGGCTTGCTGCAGCACCTTGCGACTGAAGTTTGGCTGTTTCTAATTTAAGCCGTTGCAATTCAATTTCTTGCTGCAGTACGATTTCCTGTCGTTTCAATTTATTCTCTTCTTCAATCCGTAGGATTTCATCTCTTGCCACCTTTCTTTCTTCTTCTTGTCTTAATTCTTCTTTCTCTGCCTTAGCAATAGCTTTCTTTTCCGCCTCTTTTCTTTCAAGTTCTTCCATCTCTGCCTTATATTTTCCAAGTTGTTGTTCCGCAAATTCCAGGAGTGCATCTCCCTTTTTATTACAATCTTTTCCAATTTTAATGAAATGATCCAAGGTAAGCATTCTTGACGTTAATTTATTTAAGTATTCAATCACTAATGTCTAGTAATCACCAATAGAATCTATGTAGATATTTGTAATTACTCAAAGTATGAATAATTAATACAAGAAATTGCAATATTCTTGTACTGTTATTTGTAAGTTCCACAAATCTATAATATTTTGTAAAAATATTATATGTACCCACTAATATCTAACATAAATAGTTATGATATTTATTTATCTAAGATGCTGAAATTATATCATGCACTTAATATTAGTATTCAATAATTATGGGTATTATCCCTAAATAATTAGGTTATTTAATCTTTAATAGTTACTAAGTTCACACTGTAGTACTGAGAAAGTGTACTAATTAACATTTAATATGTCTTAATATGTTATAAATTTATAATAATTAATCATTGTATATTATGCCATAATCATGAGCTATAAAGTGCATTGCCCATTTCTTGGACTACCACTGCAAATTGGTGCAAAGTCCCTAATTCCTCCTTAAAATTCATAAAAATTTAATCATATTCATCTACACTCTCATTAATGAATAAATTACAGTATTAATATTATATTATAAATGGATGAGATGAAGACAAACAACACAATTTGTTAACCAAGGATTACAGAACAGTATTACAATACGACAAAGACATTTTCACAATAAAAATGCATTTATAACTAAGTAGAATAAACCGGAAGTGAGAGATCAAAGAGTGAACTGAATAGAAAATTAACCTGCGTACACAAAAATTAGTGACGTATACATGGACTCATTAACGGTTATACAAATATATAAACGAAATGATAGTCAGATCAGAAAAACACGATAGATTACAAACATAACTACAGAAATGAATAAAAATTAGAACTAAATACACTAGAATACCCCAGCTATAACTAGACTAGACACCTAACATGCAAGGTCAATTAATTGCAAATACGAACGAACAAAATCACCGGAAAGTCATCGATGGGTTCTTCGTTAAAATGCAATTAACTAACGGCCTTAAGGAACAATTAAAATCAGTTCGGGCATCCAAGGAGCCATAGCATTGATTTCAATCCGCCGCCCATCCTCCCACGAATAAGTAACAACAACAACGGTAAAAACAGATATAACATAGATATATGAAAAATAGAATAGACATGCCTGCACAGACGAAATGGACTCAGTATTGTGTTATCTGAATGACACCAGTCATAAAACTAGACTTTTCTTTAAAATGCTCCGGCGATGTCAAGTTCATCAACGGACTAGATTAATGCCTAGTACTGTTTGCTCCTCGTTGGCTGATAACAGTATTCCATCGTCTGGTCTTCTTGATCATGTAATCTTTTATCAAACTTGGAATGCGTTGAAGGTTGTCGTTTGATCTGCTGGCATGTACGCACAATAGTATGACGTCAGCTTTGTGTAACTATGCATCTGCATCATAGGTCACGTTTTAGCATATCACGTGATTGTTCATTGAAAGGAAACAATTCCTTCGGAGTTCAATGAAAAAAATTTTCCGTTTTTTTTGTGTTCCTTCGTCCCCAAACAATGGCCAACCACTGTTACGAGGAGGTTGGCGTTGTTGTTTCTTCTCTTCTTATATATATATAATGTCACCACTGTTGCAAAACCTCCTCTGTTTAAATGTGTGACCGTTGAAGATTTTCATTGAACGAAGGAAGCTTCCGCTTCCATTGGCCAGTGCATCAGTTCATTCATTTTATTTCTGTATCGTGCTTGATGGTGTATTACGCGAAGATGGGTGTATAATCTTGTGACTATCACAACTGTTGGAACTAGTCAACCTCAATGAATGTGATAAGTCCCTTTTGAGTCCAAACGATTTATTACACATTTTCAGACATCGTACGTTGATCATGAATACATCACATATATAATTTAGAATCCTATATTGAATCAGCTATCTTTGCATATCAGTCCTTTGTCCCGTAAATCTGAATTGGTTGGTTGGTTGGTTGGTTGGTTGTTCGTCCATCACGGGTGATGTAGACCACTCTGTTCATCCAATTATTTAAGAATATGTTAGGTTAGTCTATGGGTACGAAGGTGACTGAAGAGCCCGATGCGGGCCTGGAAAGATCTTGGACAGTGTGGGCAGGGAATGTTTGCTTCATGTGAAGGTTTTATTTCACGGTCCTTTCTAGCTTGTCTCCGCTGTTCCGCTGCTGCTCTTCTGGATGATTCACATGCTGCTGCACCTTTACGAAGAGATGTGCGCCAAGCAGTTCGGTCTTGCGCAGCAGCTTCCCATGTGTCTGGGTTTATGTCAAAGGTTTTTAATGACGTCTTTAACGTGTCTTTGAAGCGCTTCTTTTGGCCACCATGGGAGCGTTTACCCTTCTGCATCTCACCATAAAAGAGTATCTTTGGCAGTCGATGGTCTGGCATGCGGACTACATGACCTGCCCAGCGAATTTGTGACTGCATCAGAATAGTATCAATACTAGGGATACCAGCTCTGTCAAGAACGGCGGTATCCGGGATCTTGTCTTGCCATTTGATGTTCATTATCTTCCTGAGACAGACTGTATGGAAGTGGTTTAGCTTCTTTACGTGGCGCCTGTATACAGTCCATGTTTCACATGCATATAGCAGCACTGGAAGCACCGCAGCTCTGTACACCTTCAGTTTTGTCTGTAGACTAATGCCACTTCGATGCCAAACGTTGGTGTATAGTCTGCCAAATGTGCTGCTGGCTTTGGAGATCCTGGTGTTCACCTCATCATCAATGACAATGTTCTGGGATAGTGTGCTACCAAGGTATGTGAATATGTTCACAACATTCAGTTTCTCACCATTAACCTTGATGACTGGCTCAGTATAAACTGTGCCAGGAGCTGGTTGGTACATGATTTCTGTTTTCTTCGTGTTGATGGTAAGCCCAAAGTTGGCGCAGGCTTCGGAGAATCTATCCACACTATGCTGCAGATCAGCCTCTGAGCCAGCATTGAGGGCACAATCATCAGCAAACAGAAGATCTCTGATGGTGTGTGATTTGACCTTGGTTTTTGCTTGAAGCCTCCTAACGTTAAACAATTTTCCATCAATTCGATAACTAATGTCGATTCCTGTGTCCCCGTCTCTAAAAGCATCAGTCAGCATAGCAGAAAACATGATACTGAACAGAGTCGGTGCAAGTACGCACCCTTGTTTAACTCCATTTGAGACGGGGAAAGGCTCTGATAGCTCACCGTTTTCCTGAACTCTAGCCTGCATTCCATCATGCAGTTGCTGCACTACTGTGATACATTTCTTTGGGCAGCCGTATTTTGCCATGATCTTCCATAGACCCTCTCTACTGACCGTGTCGAACGCCTTTGTCAAGTCGATGAAAGCTGTGTACAGGTCACAGTGCTGTTCTTGGCATTTTTCTTGTAGCTGTCTTGCAGCGAACACCATATCTGTGGTTCCACGTTCTTTCCGGAATCCACACTGACTTTCAGGTAAAAGACCTTTGTCAAGATGAGCCGTAAGGCGATTCAAAAGATTTCTGGCGAATATCTTCCCAGCGATTGATAAAACAGAGATGCCTCGATGATTGTTGCAGTCTTGGCGATTACCTTTACGTTTATATAGATGTATAATTGAGGCATCTTTAAGATCGTGTGGGATGGTTTCACTCTGCCACATTTGCTGGAAGATCATATGAAGTTTCTCTATCAGAACTGCACCGCCATCTTTATAAACCTCAACAGGAATTGAATCGGAGCCAGGGGCCTTTCCACTAGACAGTTGACGAATCGCTTTTTTAGTTTCCTCCAGAGTTGGTACATCATCTAATGCTTCATTTATAGGAATTTGGGGCAGGCGGATGATGGCTTCGTCGTTAATAGATGATGGCTGGTTCAAGATATTATTAAAATGTTCAGCCCAGCGTTGGAGCATTTTTTCCTTGTCTGTAATTAGTGTTTTTCCATCTGCATTAAGGAGGGGAAATGATCCTGATGATGTTGGACCATAGACCGCTTTGAGTGCAAGGTAAAAGTTTTTCAAGTCATGGCTGTCAGCAAAGCCTTGGAGCTCATCTGCTTTATTACTCAGCCATGAATCCCGCATCTGGCGTAGTTTATGTTGGACGATTCTACGCATGTTGTTGAAAGCGTCTTTCTTGGATGTAGATTTTGGATCATTTAAATATGCTTTATGGAGATGGTGTTTCTCAGCCAACATCTGCTTTATATCATCTGAGTTCTCATCAAACCAGTCATTTTGTTTCTTGATGGAAGGACCCAGGACCTCTGTAGCAGTGTTGTAGATCTGCTCACTTAGGGCTGCCCAATTTGTTTCCACACTTTGGCCGTCTAGCGAGATAGATTTGAGACGGTCTTCTAAGGTGTCAGTAAATGACTGTTTGATTTTTGTCTTCTTTAGTTTGGTAACATCCAGCCTCTTTTGAGTTTTCTTCCCCTGAGGGCGCCTGGCTGGTTGGATACGAATTTTAAGTTTAGATACAATGAGGCGATGATCAGTCCAGCATTCGGCACCACACATGGACTTGGTCACCCGGACATCTTGCCTGTCCTTCTTCCTAACAATTACATAGTCAATTAGGTGCCAATGCTTTGAGCGAGGGTGCATCCAGGAGGTCCTGTTGCGGGTAGGAAGTCGAAAAATGGTGTTGGTGACAAGGAGGTCATGTTCTGCGCAAGTCTGGAGGAGACGAAGTCCATTACTGTTACAGCGACCCACGCCGTACCTACCAATAGTGCCGTTCCAGGAGATGTTATCTGAGCCTACTCTTGCATTAAAGTCACCAAGAATGATGAGCTTATCTGCTTTAGGAACTGATGCTATGACTGCATGTAGTTCTTCGTAAAACTTATCCTTGACATCATCCTGGTTTGTCATAGTTGGTGCATACGCGCTAATGATGGTGGCATGTTTTCTTCCATAGAACAGAGGGATCTTGACCGTCATGAGTCGGTCATTTATTCCCTTTGGGGCCCCCGCTAACTTGCTGACAATTGCTGTTTTGATTGCAAATCCAACCCCTGCTTCTCGTCTTTCTTCAGTTCCTCTTCCGCTCCAAAAGAATGTATAACCTGCACCCTTTTCGCAAAGTTGGCCCTCGCCTGCAAGTCGAGTTTCACTCAGTGCTGCTATGTCAATGTTGTACCTGGCCAGTTCTCTCCCAATCAGGGCAGTTCGTCTCTCAGGTCTGTTTGCGTTAAAGTCTTTGTCAAGTAAAGTGCGCACATTCCATGCGCCTAGAATGAGGGGGGGAAAAATCTGTCCTTTCTTTTTCTTATATGTCGACCGCCGAAGTAGGGTACCCACCAACCGCGGTAAGCTGGTTAGGTAATGGTGAAGCAGGCAATGTTTAGGGCACCTTTTCTAGCCCCTTCCTCATGCCATGGAGGTGAGCAGTGCTTTCCTAAAGAGGGCTGCTCAGACACTCAGGGGGCTGCCGAATCCCACTGCTGCTCCGATCAGTGGAAGACGACCATATGGCCTGAGCCGCCTGTGTGTAGGTCTGCGACTACGACTGCCAGCGTACCCACGCCTGCCGCTTCGCCGCTCGCCCATCGCCACAGGACTTGTTGTGAGTGGATGGATGAATGGATGAATGGATGAAAGAGTGACTTGCGCGGTGATTTGGATTAAAGTGAGGAAGAGTTGCGCAATTCGTCGACCTCACTCTCTCGCCTGGGTCCATCTCAATCCAGTGGCAAGACAAGTCAAGACGACTGGAGATGAAGTCAGGTGCAGTGGATGACCAGGGCTTTCTACGTGCCTCGCCGTGCTCCTTACGCTCCACAGCGCGTTGCTGGTAATCGCCGTCATGCCCGTTGAACCAACAGGTGGTTTCTTCCGCGCAGTCTATCGAATCCAGTCTTCGCATGCATGGGTAGGCAGACCCTAACTCACCGAAGGTTTATAACCATTCGGCTACCCTCACCTAGTTTAGCCGGCCTGTCAAAGCCGTTGTCCGGGGGTGGTCGCTGTCGCATGCTGACAGCTACGAGGAGCCACAGGTGAGAGCTGGATGCCAGGTTTGGACCAACGGTGGCTGAGCTGCCCTGAAAAGGGCATGACAGCTCCTTCACCAGAGGTACTACCAATACCTGACTTCCCAACACCCCCATCTGAATTACTGTAGGCAGAACGACATAACTATATGCACGCGTGGTTGGTGATCCCAACGACCGACAGTGAGATTATGCGTCTGGCACTAATATAACTAAAACGGACTGTTAATTCATCTCGACTAGGTTTAGTCAATTACTAACCTGTAACATTCATCTTTCTTCATCATAACAGTGGACTGACCCATGTCCATAATAAAATACAATATAACTGTGTGGCACTCCATGCCCGACACTATAAGACTACAAGGACACGTCTTCTCAGTTCGACGGTCATTCAAGAAAGGGTCCCGTCTCTTGGTCACGGTGCGTGACTACCAACGCTGAAACGTCACAGCGTTCAATAGGCTAATAATATTTTTACATTACATTAAACGTTGTAACCCCTAAAATCGCATGCTGCTAACCTCTAGCAGACAATGCCAATTAAACTACCGTAACAACGACCCAGAGTCCGCTAGGAGGATGTAGTGAATTTCTAAATACAATATCTAAATTAATATATATATATATATATATAACAATATCGAGCATAAAGGAAAAGATAAGAAAGTACAAAAGAATTTTCTACTAGAACTGTTGGTATCGCCTCCGCCGTCAGATTATTATTTGCTAACGCATAAGACGAACAAAACGGTACCAAAATTTTTTAATTCGTCCTTGACATAATCACTTTTCCTAGTTCTAAGAAAATTGTGCCTAAAAATGCATTGTGGAACGAGGAGGGGCAAGGAAAGATAAAATGCTAATACGTTTCGCATTGATTTTAAACTAAAAGCCAACTATAGCAAGTGGCAAGCCTTGCCATAGGGGGTTTCCCCGAAATACGACGAAAAAGTTAGAACATGTAGACACCTCGTGTCACAAAAACAACCTTAGCTCTTATTTCAAAGGACGTAATTAGGACGTAAATAGAGACGACAGCACATGGAAAAGAATTGAACGTGTAGTAGACTAAAAATAAAAACACTAACATAGAAAAAAAAAAAAACTCTGTACTTCTGAACCAAGCCAACTAGTCCCATATAAATTATATATTCGTGTACCTTAGGACTTGCTGACAAAGAATATGGTAATAGTTACGCAAATAGTCCATTAATTAACTAATTATAGCCATAATACTATAGTGGACCCGACCAGACTGTCAAGTAAAGATCATGCCTGCTTACAATTTTTTATGGCATGTTTTGAAAAAACGACTTTGGGTAAATGAGGTTAAAAGGTACGGGATATTTGATTGGCTGGATTTTAAAGGAAGGCGAAGTATGATTGGTTGACCAAAAACTAAAAATATATTTGCCTTGAAACACATTGAGAGTCGTTATTTGAAACGATAGATTCAAAATTAAATGTAAACATGGTCCCATTGGACAAAGCAGTAGATATAGGCACAAAACGGGGACTGTTCCCTGCCATTACAAGAAAATTTTGTGCAACGCAAGATCGATGAGAGCAGGCGGAGAATTTTCTAACATAGGAAAAGCCTGGACATAGGGGCAGATCGAAAATGTGCCATATTGCCTAGTCATCGTTTAATTGTGTTATTTCCTTGCATCTGTGGTAAGATTGATTTTCTTAACATTTTATTTAAAATAAAATTTGAATGTGAAATACTAACATACGACTGTAAGTAAGTGAGTCTATGGCAGACTCAAAACAGAGTCTAGAGATAGATCCAGCAGATGAAAGACTATCAGAGAGGTGTAGACCAACTAAATTATATAGGATTATCATCAGGAGCATAATACCTATCCTATGGTATGGACAACAGATTATTGCTGGAATTGCAGAGGCGTTGTAACTATTAGGGGAGAGGAGTACTGGTATACCTGGTCACATCAAAAAAAACTGGTGAAAGGGATTGTCGTAAAGAGCTGATCTTGCATGTTTGTTTGTAATGTGCCTGTCCTGGTTGTTGAGTATTAGTGTAGGCTGTTGATTACGAAGGAGGCATAGCTTTCTGATTTCAGAGGGTTTTGGTTGCTGTCAATAACTGATGCCAGACTACAGTGGGCCGATATATTCATGCCACAGTCTTGCCTTTTTCGGAGACAACTGTAAACCACCATCATTCTTGAAGAAGTGGGAGCTGAAGGTTGTCGTTCAGCGAAGTGCAGGAAGATTCCTACAGCATATTACCAAGTTAGGTGCATGTTTCGGCACCTGATCGCTCAACTAACGTTATATTAGAAAAGAGACTGGGAATAGTGATATAAACATTCCATCAGTGTCCATAAAAACTTACAAACAACATGCAGAGATGATGATAGTAAACAATCAACCAGTGTATACTAGAAGTCACCTCAGTTAAACAATACAACTACACCCTTATATAATAATATATGTATTATGGACAGAAGATCCATTGTATAAATTGATTGATGTAATTAATTTCTATAATTTCACTTTGATTGTCAGTCCTGATTCCAAATAAATCAGATTCAGGACAATAAATTGAAAAACCTTATTTTTCAACCACAGACTTACTAAAGATAGTCTTTTAAAGTGTAGTTTGTATGTGATTGTCGTGGCACTGTTGTGTTGTAGTAGATAATAAAATAATTTGTGTAATTGTTTATATGTTTAGTTGGGTAATGCAACCTTACACTAACATTTCATAACCCTAGACACCAAACGTAGTCATCTTACAGTCTATCAAGAATAAGTCTGAATGAGATCATAGTGGTGGAAGTAGAAAGGTGCCCTGGAAATTTACTCAAATATTTATTATATTCAGGGACCTTTACAGCTGACCTCATTCAGTACACTAAGATTTCTTAACAACAAACTGTATTAACATCAACCCACCACAGAGGACAACATTAGACAATCTTTGAAGGATCGAGGACTAGAATGGAACCAGGCCAGGAGGAAGACAGCCGATAGGATAGTCTGGCGCTCTCTCTTCCAAACCTCTACACCTCACGGTGGAAGGGGAACGACTAAGTAAGTAGTAAGTAAGTGATCAGTTCTGTTTCTCTTTGCTATTGGGGCAGCATTAAACAAACAAAAGCAAAACCAATTGTTTGCTCGGGGCGGCTGAACCCCTAGAGCTGGCCCTGTCAGGTGATTCAAGAACAAGTACTGCCTTGTAAAGATATTAACAGGCTTCCTCAATGTGTGTCCAATCCAGCGCCAACGCCTTCTTCGCACATGTTTCACTGGCACTTGTCTGGTTCTTGTCATCAGTTCCACATTAATGATCTTGTCATTCCATTTCAGTTTATCTACGCAAGCACCCATTTATGAGAACTGATAACGTTTAGGGCACTGGTTTTGTTGTTGTCCATGTTTTAGATTCATACATTAGAACGGCCTTGACATTTGAGTTGAAGATTCTTATTTTTGTGTTGGACTTGATTTCTTTTGATTTCCATATACTGTATTCTTGAATGGTAAGAAAGAAAGCTCCTTTTGCCCTTTGTGTTATTTTTTAATTTTAATTTTTTATTTAGATCTGTCTGTTTCTCCAACATTATCTATATTTAGAAGCTTAATGGTGTTTCTTATTTCTTTTTTAGTTGTTTATTCCTTATACAGTTTTTCGCAATTAACTTGTAACTCGTTTTCTGCTGGCTGGATGTTTCCAGGATCTTGTGAAGCTGGTTAGAAATGTTTCGTCCATCTCTTCGTTTGCTTTTTTTTTTTGTATTGCTTAAAATGTTCTAGTCTGGTATTTCATAAGTCCTTTAATTGATTGTTTTTCAATTGCGTCATTGTACTGTTGCACAGGTCTTTCACTATTTCTTTCGGCTACAGCTTCTCCTGCTTTTATTGCCAACTCGAAAGTATGTTTCCCTTTGTTAATTCTGATACATCTTCATACTTCTTTATCTGCTTCTCTGAAGATTTTTTTATCCATGGCTCTGTAACTTCTGGGTTTGCTTCTCTTTAAATCTAATTTCTGTACATATATATATATATATGGCTGATCACCCGTTTGCCAGTCACTTTGATTATGGAAACAACGGCAAACGGATTGATTTGTCGTTGCCCTAAAGACGCCATTAGGCGTGATGGGAACAACGGCAGAGAAAATCTATTCGCTGTTGCCCTTAAGACGCCACTAGGCGTAATGGCCACTGACTGCTTTGCCGGTCGTTGGCTAAGGGCGGAAGAAGAAGAAGATATATATATATATATATATATATATATATATATATATATATATATATATATATATATATATATATATATGCGCAGAGAATACAATGTAGATCTTCACACCTGTTTCGTATATTACACCAAGGCCTTCGACTGCTTACAACATCAGAAATTGTGGAATATCATGAGAGGCATGTGGTTTCCAGCGCATTTTGATCCATCTAATCGAAACACTATATCACGAACAACAAGCAGCTGTCAGAGTAGCGGGGGGAAACATCAGGATGGTTTGAGGTGAAAAGGGGAGTAAGACAGGGTTGCATCCTCTCTCCATACTTGTTTAACATCTATGCAGAAAATATAATGAGAAATGTTAGGAGTGACCAAGAAAAAAAAAATTGCGATCTGTTCACAATTGGTGGAAATGCGATCCCAGAACTCAGGTACGCAGATGACACAGTTATTCTTTCAAACAGTGCCAAGGGACTAGAACAGTTAATCCTGTCTGTCAAAAGACACAGCGAGGATCAGAACCTTTTTTCTGAACACACCCAAAAAAAAAATAGATAAATAAACAAAGATAATGTCAACTGACAAAACAAGATGCCAACCAAAAATTACCTTCAATGATGAGGAAATTGAAAATGTCACAAATTTAGTATATCTTGGCTCAATAATTAACAACAATGGAGACTGCTCAAAAGAGGTTAGATTGAGACTGGCCATAGCAATGCAGAGGTTAAATAAAATGAAGAACCTATGGCATAACACCAGCAAATTAATAAAAGTAAAACTTCTGAGAACATGCATCTTTCCCGTGGCAACGTACGGATGTGAATCATGGACCATTACACAAACATTAAAGAAAAAAAAATCGAATCTTTCGAAGCAAAGTGTTACAGAAATATTCTCAGAATATCTTGGACCAAGATGAAGAAAAATATACACATACTACACGACCTGAACATCGAGGAAAACTGGATCATAAACAATATCATGTCCCGGAAACTGAAATACTTTGGCCACATTAAACGTCACAGTGGTTTAGAAAGAGCACTGATGGATGGTATAGTACCTGGAAGGCGAGGCAGGGGCCGACCAAGTCGACGGTGGACACAAGACATTGAAGACACCTTGATTACGACAATGGAGGAGGCGGGAAGGCTGGCTAGAGATCGAGAGTCTTTCAGGCGGGCTGTGATGAGCGCGACGTTCTGCAAAGGACAAGCTACATGATGATGATGATATATATATGTTGCTGTATATTTTGTGAGTTTTTGCTTTATTTTAGCTAATAGAAGATGGTGATAAGACATCAGATCTGCTCCTTTACATGCGTGTACGTCATGTAAAGATGAGCTGAACCTCTTGTTCAGTCATATGTGATTCTGATTTTCTTTTCTGTGGTCTGATGATCGCCAGTTTTTGTGTGGGAACATGCTTCCTCGTATAGCAAATTGATTTGAAGCTAAAACAGGTATGAATACTACTTCATTTTCGATCATTATCTCTTCTTTCTTCTTTGATCCTTAGCCGCCGACCGTCAAAGCAGTCAGTGGCCATTACGCCTGGTGGCGTCTTGTAGGGCAACAACAAATTGATTCCACTTTGCTCGGTCGGCGGCCATCCTTCGTACAGTGCCCCAACTCTGGTTCATTCTTTGCATCTCAGCCTCCACAGTCCTCCACAAAGTTGTTTTTGGTCGGCCTCTCTTTCGTTTTCCTTCAGGGGTCCATAGCATAGCTGTTCTTGTGATGGCATCGGGGTCTCTTCTGAGGACATGGCCAACCCAGCTCCAGCGTCTGCCAGCTATGATGGTGTGCATGTCCTCTTGCTTGCTCCGAGTAAGCAGATCTTGGTTGGTAATGGTATTCGGCCAAAAGATTCGGAGAATTTTTCTTAGGCATGTTGTGTGAAAAGAGGACAATTTCGACATTTCCTTCTCTGTAACTCTCCAGCTCTCCGCGCCATAGAGATGCACAGAAAGCACATAGCTCTGATATAATCCTAATTTTGTGCTTGTGCTGTACTGAGAGGACTTCCAGATGTTGTTTAGACTAAAAAAGGCTGTTCTTGCTTTGTTCATTCTGTTGTTGATGTCTTTGCTTGCTCCGCCGTCTGGTGTTACTATGCATCCTAGGTATGTGAAGGCATCTGTCTGTTCCAGCGATCATTATCACACGTCCATATTTTCCCATTATCTCTTCAAAGCGCTTCTGTCCACGTCTATCTTTTCATCAAGGTCGCTCATCAAGGTTATAATATGTATATTCGTCTTCCATTCATGATATTTTGTAGTTTGTGTCGTGAGACATTCTAAATACACATATATAAATTAAAAGGTAAATGTAAAGCCTAACAAATAACTTCAATAAAAGGAAAGAAGAATGGTAAAGAACAGTGCTGTCACAATGACTGTACTCGAAATCCCCCTTGTTTTCTACTTCGTCTGCAAATTGTAACGTTTCACGTTGATAGTAAAAGCCTACTGCTGCAATACCCGCCTTCTACGATAAAACATGTGCTGCATTTCTAGAAAAACCTTGAGATACGCAGGTTGACCTAGATTTAAAATTCCATTCATGTCTTTTTATACACTACGTTACCTAAAACGAAAGACAGATGGACTAAAGATAGAAAGAAGGGAGGGCTGAAAGCAGGGACGCAGGCAATACTACCACAGTCGCGCGATACACAATTACTACCATCACGCGTGTAAGGCCACAAGCACTAGCTTTTTTTCAAATCGACAGTGAAAAAAAAAACACTACACACAAGAGAGTTAGGTTTTAAAAAACATGATTAATGCTTATTGGAAATATGACATTCTACTGGTTTACGTCTGAAATCCTGACAGAACAGTTAAAAAGGATGCGGACAGTGGAAGTTAAAAATAAACAACTGAGATCGATAAAAGACAAGAATTTTAAATGGGCTATTTGTTCTCATGATAATCATATAATTGGGTACCTTAAGACTAGTGGACTTGGAATATATAATAAATTATCAAAATGGTCCATTAGATACTAAAATATTGGTATAAAACATAGGGAAACTGGCATGGTCTGGTCATATCTGTTAGATAAAATGGCATGATGTTTTGAAAACACGTAGAGGAACGAAAGCTGAAATAGTACGGAGTAAAAGATTGGCTGGAATTTAAAGCAAGCCGAGGTGTGATTGGCTAAAATATCTATACGAATCTAGTTGTTGATAGTAACGCGTAGTAAATGGGATACATTTTTTTTTTAATTCATTCAAAATATAGTAGGCTTTGGGCGATTGGTCGAAGCATTTGAATTGAACGAAATAGTACGCTGCTCGTTGCCAGTTTCAAAAGATTTTCATAAGAGCAGGAGCGATGTCAGACTTGTGCTGTGGTTTATAAATTATATCGACCGAAAGCAGTCTGAAACAGTGGGCAAATCTAGATATGTGCCATTCTCTAGTGCCTTATTCGTCGTAACCTGTGTTATTTCCTTTCTATGTGGTAAGATTGATTTTATTGACTTTTTTAATTTGAAAAATTGGTTGTGTATAAAAAAAGGCCATGACAAAAGGTTGTAACTAAATGGTTCCATGGCAGGCTTGGGCATGGCCTAGTTGTTGATGTATTATACCATGGACCATTTGAGAAAGTGAGAACTATCAATATATATATATATATATATATATGATGATCATGCTGAAACATTACACCTATCTTATTGCATGGTGAAGTATGGCTGGAATGACAGGTGTTGTCTCCATAAGGGAAAAATGAAAAAGAAAACTGGTACTATTGGTTCCATCACATGAAAGTGGAGAAGCTTGGTTGTCAGAATGAGCTGACCATGTTCTTTTTATTACATGCATGTTTACAGGTAAAATTGGGGGAATTAGTTTGATATTAAGACAGGATCATACTTGCTTTGACAGGGGTTTCCTGCTGGTACTTGGCTGATGCTGTCAGAAATATTCAGCACTAGATCAAGTCATCTCTGACAACAGCTGTTAAGAGAGAGATTGCAGACCAGAGGACCTGAAGCGTGTGGCCAAATAGACTGCAATCATTATGAATCCCAGGCACAGATAAGTGATATATCTGGCCTGGAGCAACTTATCATTACTGCATATTTGCTAGGACAATCTCCTCAAGTGAATAAACTTTTCCTCCAAAACTAAAAACAGTACAACAGAGTCCATAAGAGTGATAAAGAGAACAATTGGGATGATGTATATCCCTTACCAGCTTCAAGGAACAAGTAATTAGATAGAGAAAAAAATACCCAGTTGAAGATTGATTTCATGCATTATGGACACATGGTCTATTGCTTGTAAATAATTGCATATACATATTTGTAAATATACAAGATTCCATCACACTGATTATCAATGACTAAAGTCCTGGCCAAAAGAACAGTTAGGCTCAGGACCAATAAAGCTTAACAGAAAATTTTTCATTTTAAAACTTAACCGCTGGAGTTAGTTGATTTTATCTTAGAAGTTAATATTTGTTGGTATATGTTTTGTATTGAGGTTATTCCACACACTCACTTTTGCATTACCCTAGACACTTAACCAAGCCAACATTCATATTGATTAAGAATTAGTTTGATTGAGATATAAATGTGGCAGCAAGTAAGGTCATCTGATTTACACACCAAACCTATTAACTTCAGATACCTTCACAGCTGATCTCAGTCAGTACACTGCGTACTTTATACTAGAATTAAGTCCCAACTCACCACAGTTTGGTCCAACATTCTTCTTACACAATTTCTTCTGTATCATTATTTGACGAATAACATTGGATGATGCTCACCTTTATTTCCTTTTGAAAGTTATGATCGCTGCTGACATCAGTCTAGATCTCATTGCTTCCCATTCTTTTATTACCTTCTGCGTATTCAATACACGTTAAGTACGTAATTTGACTCTAGCTCTTGTCATTCCTTCGTCATCCTAACCCTTTACAGAGCTTGGTGCTTGTCAACGCTACACACGAGTTCACATGCAGTTGTTGTTTAAAAAAAAAAATTATTTTAGATTTGCAATTGTGGTTTGATGTAAACGAAGAACTCATGTCTATTGCATGAAGGAGCTTGTCTTGCCTAAAGAAAGCAACCACCGTAAGGAAATTCACTCATGTACTTTGGGCGCAGGTTAGTCAAACTTAAAACATAAATACATAATACTCAAAATGTTTGAATAAAACAGCGAGAAAACGCACTCCACTGACAAATTTTCATTCCATGAGTTGGTATCTTAAGACCACCAAGCTATGTCGTCTGGTTTCATTTAACCTTTACTCTGACCGCATTTGTACATGATAACAATTCTATTTTGATCCTTTCGTATAAATCCCAGTGCCTGAATGAGTGAATTTGTGTTGTAGTCCCATAGAAACAAACATAGACGTACACGCACAGTATATATATATATATATATATATATATATATATATATATATATATATATATATATATATATATATATATATATATATATATATATATATAATTTTTAATTTCATTCAATAGGCAAGAAAACAGATAAAATTCACATTGAAATGTAGCCTCAAGTCTGAACCTCAAAAATTTATTTCTCAATGTAGTCTCCGTTATTTGTTACAGTTTTTTTCCATCTTCTCACACGGGCATGTATCCCCGTACGGTAAAAATGTGTGTCCTTCTTCCTAAACCACTAACGTACGGCGCATTTAAGGGTCTCGGTGTCCTCAAAGTGATGTCCGCGAAGATCTTCTTTCAGTGGTCCAAACAGATGGAAGTCAGAAGGTGCAAGATCGGGACAGTAAGGGGGATGTGGTAATAATGTCCAGCCAAATTCTGTAATCGCATCAATGGTGCGTTTAGCGGTGTGTGGCGTGGCATTATCGTGCAACAATAGTGCTGTTCTTTGATCTTTTAATGGGTAAAGTCGCCGAAAACGACCTCTAAGCTTCTTCAAAGTTTCAATGTAACAGTCTGCATTCACCGTGTTTCCCTGTTCCAAGAAGTCGAGAAGAATCACACCCTTCTCATCCCAAAACACGGAGGCCATAACTTTCCCTACAGATGGTGAACTTTTGAACTTCTTTCTTGTCGGCGATGTTGTGTGATGCCATTCCATTGACTGCCTCTTGGATTATGGTTACAAAAAAAAAGAACCCAAGTCTCATCACCTGTCACAATATTCGATACAAACTCTTCTCCTTCAGTTTCGTAAGGGTGCAGGAGGTTGATGACTATGGTTTTCCTTGTTTCTTTATGTCTGTCTGTCAACATTCTATGACATAACGTTGTTTTAACCGAACGTCTTTGGCAACCATTTTTAAACTGTTACAGTGGTGCCACCTTTTACTGAAACAGGTTGGTAATGCTATACAATGCAGAAGAGTGTTTGAGGAATCCTGCTAAATTTACAAATTGCACACTGATGCAGTATTTACATACATAAAAAATAGGAGGCATTACTTTTTGACCTTCCCTCGTATATATATATATATATATATATATATATATATATATATATATATATATATATATATATATATATATATATATATATATATATATATATATATATATACACACACACACACGAGGGGAAGTCAGTAAGTAGGTCACAAACTGATATGGGTTAGCTGAAAATTGTAGCTGGTAGTTTCTGTGACGATAAAACTCAGCTGTTCCTGAATTGTTAGATGATATGGTGGAACCCTCGTATAACATCAGTACCCCTGAATATTGTTGTAATTTTTCGTCAACGTGGAACTCTACCACCTGGGTTCATTAGTATGCAGCATTTCCACGTGGATTTTCAACACGTTGGATAATTAATATGTAGACTGTTATCTTCTGTGCATTCTGGAGATCGCATGGCCTTAAGGGGAGGTTAAACCACGCCCACGGCTATCTCTAGAGCAATTGATAGCAGTTAGTTTCCTTCATCTGTGCATCCAGCAGAGCGCATCGTCTAAAGGGGAGGTTAAGCCACGCCTTTTGCTTTACCTCAGAGCGGTCTGAATCAACTACCGCCTTCACCTTTCTTTATTACCGCCTGAAAAGGGCGTTGCCTAAGTCCAAACGAGGGAAGCGGCACACGATCAAAGATCATGAGAGTCTCAGAGACGGACGAAGCAATTTCACATCTCTGTGTTAACCACAGAACCGCTCGCAAGATAGAGACGAACGGGAAAGACGAAGCGGCCAGAGAGTTGGATAACCGAACGGGGACGGGCGGCGTAGAATCTCGAATTTTCCCTGAGTTCTTAAAAGGTGTGAAATTTTAACGTGTCCCCCCGATCTTTCATTCCATTTCATATAAATAGAGACCATTGAAGAAGGCAAGTTATCATTCGTTTGCCAGAGATTTTAAAATTCACTAGCGTATAGTTGAATCCTGCGAGATTTCATATGAATTGTTGGCTATATTGGAGTGAATTCTTTTCTGTGCTAAACGGTATAATATATATTAGTTTCTAGTGATCAGTGGTCTAGTTCATTCATTTTTATTTCACTGGATTTTGTGTTAATTTAAATCTATTAAATTAAACCCATCTCAAGAGTTCCAGTGGTAAATTTAATGATATATCTATTACATTATTTCCAAAGATAATAGATGCTGAAATGCTTAAATTAACTTTTAAAGTCGCGAAGGAATTTATAACTAATTAATTAAGTTAAGTTCTATATATATATATATGGAGCCGCGGTAGCATAGTGGTTAGTGCACTGGCTTCCTAGCGCAGTGGTCTATGGTTCGATCCCCAGATGAGGCGGAAAAATTTTTAGGCCACAAACGGCTCCTGGGTCGACCCAGCCCCAAATGGGTACCAGAGCTACTCTGGGAAGGTTAAGGCGGCCGGCGTGATGCCGACCACATCACCCCTCGTGTGCCGACGGTCAAGATAATATGGGCCTAACACCATATTCCCAATATGCCTAAATGGGCGTGTAACGGGTTCCTTTACCTTTTTTCTATATATATATGCGTGTTTTTAACCATTAGACTCGCGAAAAGTTTTCTTAAATATCTAATTGAATACGCGAGTATATATAATAGTCATAACGGTAAATTTATCGCGCGTTAGAATATTATTGGATTTTTGCAGTATGATTTCATGTTTTTCTATCTTTTCCTATAGAATGATCATACAACCTTTGCGTCCCAGCAATAAATTATATAGAGTCCTCCAGACTCAGTTCTTAAACCTCCAGAACATTTGATGAAACATTTGTAAATTTAATCTTGTGGCGATCTTTGTTTGGGATCCCGCTGCCTGAATTTATCAGAAAGAAAGCAAACCCAAGAACAGTTAAATAATACTCATCAAACAAATTAAAGTCTGTAAAGATTAACTGAAGAAGAACATTGCCAGAGCTATATTTATATTATTATTCCTGCTCTACTGGGAAAGAGAGTATATGTTTTCCTGAACACTGACAGTTGATAATTTTTCTCACTGGATTTTTAAACCCCGAAGAAAAACCTACCTCACTGGTCAGTTGTGTCATCACGCTTAAGAAGTTTTACTATCAGCGGCGAAGACAAAAATACCACACCATCCTCACCCCTGTATCTGTGACCGTGCCATCCCATAGAACTTTTTTCTAACAAAACAGAAGTACACTTAGGCTTCACCTTCCAGCGATTCTCGGGAAATTGTTGCTAAGAGCCTAAACCCGTTAAAATCTGGGGCTGGAAAACGAAGAACAGTATTCAGTTATTGAACACTTACTACTGTATGTGTAAATTTTCTATGGAGTGCCAGATTCCACGATCGGTAAGTGTGTGTGAGAAATTGCGTGTTGGCCATCACGAGCGTGCATGAATGAAGGAGCATTATTTGCAAACATTTTTATTTGCTTTACCTGGTAACTACCTTTTTTTACTGTATTCCTTGTATTGTTCCTCAAGGGGGATTTCTTAACTTCGTTTATTTCCCCTCCCTTAAATCTGTTTAGTAAAGGGAAAACATTTTGAGAACAATATGGTTTTTTTTTAACCACCCATACCTAGTATTGTAACCCCTCTTATCAGAGTAAATTATCTATATTTCTGATAACCACCTGTCTTTTGGACTGGGTTTTGTTCTTCCTTTGTCTATTACAAGCGGGAAGGGCATATTGGATACTACCAGTCAACCCCCCCCCCCCTGGTATTTGTATTTTTTGTACTATGAGTATTGCCTGTAACATAATACCTGTTGTGATTTTGATTTAAATGATAAATAAACATCATAAAACTTTTCTTACTGTGTTGGAAGGTCCAAGCCCAAATTACCCATATTTGTTTACCATAGTTTGTATTCACGTAGCGTCGGTGTGTTTGAAGCACCAAATTGGTGTGTACGTGAGTGTCTGGTAACTGGCAAATAATTGTTTAGCCAGAAGAGTGTAGGAGTCTATCAAAACAAAAATATAGATTGTCGTAAGATAGGCAAATCGGAGGAGATTTTTCCCGATTTACTTAGACTGTCCTTACTCTACCAGCACTTTTTTGTGAATCTACTACCTATTTCTAAACCTTTCTTTCACAGAGCCTTCACCCTCATTTTCCCCTCTAACGGGACGACTATTTCTAAGACCTATCTCAAATAAATTTACGACAGTTTCTAAAGGTGTCATTAGGTGGCAGCAACATTCAGCTTGATGATTACTTTAGGTAGCAGACGCTAGGTGTTGCATGTGCAGCTTAGATAAAAATGGCGACCGTGCTCGTGGAGTGTACGACCGAAGAACAGCGTGTTGTTGTGCGTTTTTTTAGGGGGGCAAAAGGACTTCCTGCAAAGGATATTCATAAGGAAATGTTTCCTGTTTACGGTGAGAAGTGTTTGTCGCGTAAAGCGGTACATAACTGGGTCAATAAATGTTCTCAATAACGCTCAAAAATTGCTGATGAAGACCGACCTGATCGTCCTCTTCAGATTGCGACAGAAGCCTCTGTGCGGCGAGTGGGGGAGATGATTCGAGCTGACAAGCGGGTAACGATAGACAATGTAGCAACTGCTGTAGGGCGTGCTCATGGTTTAGCATACAGCATAATGCATGAGCCGCGGTAGCATAGTGGTTAGTGCACTGGCTTCCTAGCGCAGTGGTCTATGGTTCGATCCCCAGATGAGGCGGAAAATTTTTAGGCCACAAACGGCTCCTGGGTCGACCCAGCCCCAAATGGGTACCAGAGCTACTCTGGGAAGGTTAAGGCGGCCGGCGTGATGCCGACCACATCACCCCTCGTGTGCCGACGGTCAAGATAATATGGGCCTAACACCATATTCCCAATATGCCTCAATGGACGTGTAATGGGTTCCTTTACTTTTTTATAATGCATGATCGTTTGAATTTCTGGAAAGTGTGCTCACGGTGGGTGCCCAGACAACTGACTGAGGAACACAAAATGAACCGAATGGGCTTGTCCTTGCAACATCTCTCTCGGTACGCAAATGAAGGAGAACACATGCTTAACAGCATTGTTACTGGGGGGCGAATCATGGGTGCACCACTATCAACCCGAATCAAAGCGTACTTCACTGCAATGGAAACATCCTTCTTCACCTTCTGCCAAGAAATTAAAGGTTACGCCATGTGACGGTATTGCCTCCCCTGCTTTGCAGTAGTGGTCCAACAGTGGCCAAAACTCAAGAGTATCTAATATGGGCTTCAAAGGTATCTACCTTCGTACAAGATTACTCTTGGCAGAGATGTAGATAGAAGGTTGATGACACTTCTATTACAAAGGAAGTCTTCACAAGATATTCAGAATAAGCGAGAACTATACTGCTTTGGCTGAGTATGTTAACTCTGTAATTCTGCCGACGCTTTTGTGAAGGATTTAAGCAGTTATTACTTTCAGCTCGTTTAAGCCCCCACCCCTGATTTACTCAGTGGAATTCTATCATTCTAGTATAGCTCTGTTTAGAGTGTCTGTAGTAAATTGACTGAGACAAATATGCAGTAACTTTAAAATGATTAAATCGAAGTTAAATTTGTAACATTACAAATAACAAAATTTAATAATCACTTTAGGTTTTAACAGTTGGAAAATAATTTGAATAGTTGTGGATCAAGAAAAGTTATCATCACAATCTTTAGGGAATGTGAGATTTTACAAGAAGTTCAAGTGGCAGCATATATTTGAACTTAGCTGCCAATTACGGTTCTGCTACTTCTTATGGGTTGGTTCTTTTCACTCTGCTCACGCTCGTCTCTGATCAAGGTTGTCGGGGGTAGCTCGTTTCCCAGAAATGTCAAGGAGAGTCAACCACGTGAGTCCTTCGTCTTAAAGCTTAGGCCACGGTTCCCTTCTTGTTCCAGAGATAGTACTTTCTGCTGGTACCACCAATAAGCCAATCCTGACTCACAGACTTTTTGCTCAGATGAATAAAAGAATCTTGAATCGGCCTCTTACACGCGTCTGGGGTGTCGTTAATTTAATGTTCCCTCTCTGACTTCGTGTATGGTCCTTCAGTTTCCTTATTTATAAACTGTTAGAGATTTCCTGGGCTATATTGTAAGTCCTGATAAAAACTCCAATAAAAGGTCTCCGGTATTTTAAGAAGGAATTCTGAATTCTAATTCTTCACTGTAGCAGTCTGGTGTCTTGGCGAGCGATTTCTCAAGCGAAATAGCTGGAGAAAATGATCAGATTATATTCCCTGCCTTCCCACGCCTTCGTTTGTTATGAGCTATCAAAAACTCCAATCATATTCAAACAGGCGGGTTATGGGATATTTTCAAAATATTCAGTCAACGGATAATTTTGAACGTAAGGCAGAGGTCAACTCTCCCATATATGGTAATAAGATGTCCGATGCCCTTGTGTACAAACTTCCAAACACATCTGTAACCGCATATGACCATGTGTTCGAGATGTAGCAATCTTACTTTTATCTAAAGTAATCTTGTCATCCATGTCTTATCGGTGATTAAGCCGATAGCGCTGGCCGATGTACGTGTTAATCTGCCGCGCCAATAGCCAACAAATCTGGGCAGCGCCAAACAAATGTGATTATTATCACCTACAAGGAGTGTCGAATGATGTGATAAAATCAAATATCTGCTACTTAGAAAAATAACGAAGAAAGAAAGAAAGAAAGAAAAGTGCGACAATTGAGAGCAAATAATAAAAAGCAGTACCACAAATGTACCGATACTGCCGGAGTAAAACAAAGATCGATAGGGGCCGCCCTGTTTTGTCACACGCCATCAGCAGGGAAGGTTATGCTTACAGTGTTTTGGGATTCTCACGGAGTGCTGTTAACATATTTCCAGAAGAAAGGTGAGAATGTGAATGCTGCATCATACTGTGAAGCTCTGTTGATGCTTCGGGATGCAATTCGAAGAAAACGTCCAGGCCTACTGGCCAGAGGAGTACTGCTCCATCACGACAATGCCAGACCACATACGGCTAGATTAACCCAGGAGAAAACTGAACAACTAGGGTGGCAACTTCTTGAACATTCGCCTTACAGCCGCGACTTAGCTCCGAGCGATTTTCACCTGTTTGGTCTACTAAAAACTCACCTTGGCGGCTAACGTTTCACGGATGACGAAGAGGTTGAACGTGAGGTGCGAATGTGGCTGAGACAGCAGACCAAAGACTTCTATGCTGCAGGTTCTGAGGCACCGATAAAGCGATGGGATAAGTGTATCAATGTTGGTGGAGATTATGTTGAGAAATAAGGGGAAATGTAAGTGAAATAATAAATGGTTTTCAAGTTCGTATCTCATTTAGTTTTTTAAAATAGCCATTTATGACCTATTTACCGACTTGCCCTCGTATATATATATATATATATATATATATATATATATATATATATATATATATATATATATATATATATATATATATATATATATATATATATATATATATATATATATATATATATATATATATATATTGTTAAGAACGAATTTTAAGTTTTTTTGGTTGTTCGTCTAGGGTCTTCTTCAGTTTCATGTTTTGTAACATGTTTACTTAATATAATTGTTTTTCTCAGTGGTCAACTGGTTTTCAATGTATTCATTCAACTTTTTATGAAAAGCTGGCTTAAACGTTTCTCTGTAATCGTTCATCTTTAAATATGTAATCGTATCTCTCAACTGTATAACTTTCAACTTTTCAAAATGGATAAATCAATAATTCAGGAACGGTTTATAGATTCTCCGAAAATCTCCAAATTCACGACTTTCAACTTTTATTAAAACACAATACTTCCATAGTATTACAAACATGAATAACAAGATGAATTACAACAGTTCGTCATTGGCAAAACTACTTCCTTCAATATCGTAACGACATAAATTCAATCTTTCTATAATTTCCCTTTCGATACTCATGATTATATATCCCTGTGCTTTTCTTGCAAACTTAATTTTCAGTCCGCTAAATTTATTCCTTCATAGTCATAATTGACACCTTGGAATTTTCTATTAGATTCATAACATTATATCCCTGTGCTTTATGCACACTTCATTTGAGTCCGCTAAATTGGATTCTCTTTTGATCCGTTCCAATACATTGTAATATTTCTACAACTGTATATAATTCTATACGAGAGCTTTACCAACCTTGCAATATCTTCGATATATCAACATATTCTGACAACGTGGGTTTGTACTACATTGAATTATATTTATACCCTTAAATTTGAGTCGAATCCAGACTCATTACCACTTTTATAAGTAGATTCCTTTACACATTTCTAGTGGGCCCAAGCACCTATATGCGGACACTTATCAACGCTACCACGCGTAGCCACGGACTCTTTTTTTCGTCATGCTTAGCTACCGTGCTTAGTTATAACTAACGACTATAGTTTTAGCGATTTGGTGAGGCACTTCATGGTACATAGCAATCTCTCTAAATATACCTTTTATCATTTTTATGATGCGCTCTCAAGACACACACACACACACGCACACGCACACACACACACACGCACACACGCACACACACACACGCGCACACACACACACACACATATATATATATATATATATACTGCGTGTGAATGTGCGGAACACAAGCTTACAACAAATTCCCGCCAAGTCCTTCTGTCCTGTCATATTCTCTCAATGTTTTTCCATGCCTTTTAAGATACATTTATTTGGTATCGATATATTTCTGTTATTGTCTGCGCTTTTCCTCCAGTGATTTTCTGGCTGTCCAAGGTATCTTCTGGCTCCAATTTTTTCCCCGTCGATTGTTTCATTGTTCAAATCCTAAAGTCTAGGGGTCGACTTATAATCGGATCGTTTATACTCGAGTATATGCGATATAAAGAATTTTAATGCTTTCTTTTCTTCACTCTGCCACTTTTTGTTTGATTTTTTTGTTTAACCAGTTGCGGAAATGTATTCTTGCCATCGTTTGCTGCATTCATTCTCATAATCCCCACCCTTTTCCTGTGCATTTTTTTAGATCCAATATCTGCGATCCCTTAAGGATTTTTGTTTTCTAATGCTTTTGATTACTGTCACAGCGTTATTTCGCAGTGCAGCTTATGTATTGTGGTCGGCGATATGGCACTCGGAAAGGCCGAGGTTAGCCGAACTGGTGTGTCATGTGACTACCGGAAGTCGGGGGAAAAAGGCGCAAAATTAGTTAGTCAGAAACTAGCCTTTGTCCAGGGAGGACGTATATTTTCCCTTTTGCCAGCGAGATCGCTGTGTGGTTGATATTGTCCACTGTAAGCTGAGTGCCTGCCATATTTTCGGACCTTGGAGATAATTACGTTGTACTTCCAGAACAGTGTAGGGTCTAGATCGAATTATCTACAGGCCGTAGTTTGATAATAGGTCGATGATTTTCGAGTGTGTCATTTCATAGTTTTGCCGCTCAGGTGAGCGAGACTCAGAGTAGTCATTTTGTATAATTTGTACCTTCATGTATGAAGGCGATAGTTTAAGCTGCTTAGGCAAGTTTACAGTGGTTTTCACATTATTGTCTCTGATGCGTTTGATGGCCATGTGAGGCTTTATTGTGTGTATAAAGTATTAAAGGGAAGTACCTGTTAAAGGCGTTTATTTCTTATGTCAGCCATTGTTGAGTGGTGATACTCTTGGAAGAACGAGCCTTTATTTGTTATTATAAATCCACACTGCAGTGGTGTAACCAGTGGAGTGTTCTTTACGGTAAGTGGTTCCTGACAGCTGGGGAGCTCTTATCCGGTTTTCTTTTGTGAGCTTAAAGGCCGTGGGCCAATATTTTACAGTAGAGAAGGCTAGAAGTTTCTATGCACACAGATGAGAAGTTTATAGCAGCATATGTTCACGTCTTCAGGTTTTCCAGTTTTCACGGCAGTGTGTTCTGTGTTTTTTGTTTGTGTTAGACAGAAGCAGTGAACTGTTTTCGGTCAGGTGTTGACCCGTCGCGGTATTTGACCTAGTTTGGAAAGAGTGCACACGGAAGGTTAGGATTGCCAATACGGATTTGACATTTATTGTGTTCGATGTGGTTTTGAAAAGTTCACTTTTGTGCTAGGTTGTTCAAGTATTGATAGAAGGAGTGTCACAAGTTGTAGAGTGAAGTTGCAGCTGGCGTCGAGTAGCACAATTTGACATATCACAAGGCGTACTTTGTAGCTTAGTGCTAGGAAGTTGGTGATCCAGACGGAGCAGCGGAGGTTAGTTGTGCAAGGTGTCGAATAGTTCGTCCGTGTAGGGATATATAGGAGATCAGAATTTCTTGTGAGTTTGGTAGTATTTGGGCCCTGGTGCCTGACTGTGGTGTCGGCAGAAGATATTAGATCGTCAATATTTGTTGGTATTGGTAGTGTCAATAGTGGTGGTGGCATCTCAGGGTGTGTGCAACTCCTCTTATATGGATCATTGATGTGCATGTAGCCAACCTGCAGTAGTGTCATCGTTCGTACTGCTCTATCTACCTGAGGAACATTACATTCCTGCGTGCCTGCCAAGTTCTGTCGTCATCATGCCTTACCGATGTGCCTTTCCAGTGGAAGTCTACCCATGCCTTTTTCGGGGCCCTAGTACAGCTTGATGGGATGCCAGTTACTGAAGCCTTCTGATCCGAGTGGTCCTGGAAGATACTGCTGAGAAGTGAAGACCGCTGGGTTCCTGAAGAGACGTAGTGGTGAACTGTACTTATATATTATACGCATCACCGTGCCAAAGGACTTGTTCGTTATGATCTGGCACATAGACTAGTGAAGAATTCTTGTCACCAGGACATTATTGCGGATACGGTCGTTATTCTTGCTGTGGACAGTGCTGTGATAACACCGTGAAGAACATGGTTTACTGTTTGGATGTTTACAAGTTTGTGGAGACTAGTTTGTGCTGTTTTCATCTACCATCATCTGTGTCTGAGGAGCTACGTGGAGGTGCATCGCTGGATCGTCAGTTAAGTTATTGTTTGAATATCTGTGTGCTGTGATTTGTGTATTTTTTTTGTTTTTTTGTTTTTTCCCTTCAATTCCGTCTTCCTTTTTTGTCTATCCATCTGGTGTGATTTACCTTACAGTCTGGTCTTTTAGATTAGTGGTATCTTTCTGTTGGGGTCGTGTTAAGTAAGCATAAAGATATAAGCATTTTTCTGTTCGTTTTTCAACGTCTGTTTCTTGAGGTATTCTTATTTGTTTTTTCTTTCTTTCCTTTTTGCTGTGTTCTTTTTTCGCTTTCTTTGTAGAGATTTATTCTGTGACTCTATATGTTGTTAGTGATTACGTGGGATCTGGTACTCTGATTTCCTTTTTCTGTGGGTCATTATTATTATATCCAAAGTAAATCAATTTATATGTTATAGCGTTATTATTGCTTGAGTGTTATTTAGTGTTATTTTGGGTTAGTATGATCTAGGGGTTGGCTAGTTTGTATGATAGCTCTCAGCACTACATTGTTACGTGTAGTTGTTGTTCTAGTCTGCTGTGTTTAATATTATATTTGTGAGCTCATGGGAGGACGGGTGGAGAGTTTAATTCTTTCTTTTCTTACTTGTGGGAAAAGATGGGATTAGACTGATCCTTTCTAGGGTGTGGCTGCGTGTGTTTAGTGGTGGAGTCAGGCAGAAGGGTTTCCTGCGACTGCCCTACTTAACATACCAAGCTCAGTATTTGTTAGGTGTACTGGTGTGGTTTGTATTTAAGTTGTCCTGTACATTCAGTAATTCTAGTGTTGTGTTTAAGTGGTGTTATCTCTCGTTCCTTCTTGCTATCTTGTAAATACGTTAACGGGTATCCCTTGTTTTCATTCGTTGTCAGTCACGCATTGTATATATCAGTCTATCTCTGCTCATACCTTGTCTGTCATCTTAGTCCTCGTGACTGGTAGTTATTGTGGTGTTTAATGTGTGTCATCTCATCTGTGGAATGTTCATTTTTGCCATTTGTAAACATACTTAGTAGAACTGAAATACTGTCAGAGTACAGCACCAGGGTGGGTGCTAGTAAGTGTTATGAGTAAATTTCATAACATGTATTTCGATATCAATACAGTTCGACATGTACTTTATTTTGTTTACGACCGTTGATCTTGGTTACAGGAAGTGACGTCATTACTTTTGGTGATCAAATTGCAGACGCCAAAGTTGCCGTCTGCTGAGCTTAGCGTGCCTTTGATAAGGGATTCGCTGGGTGTCTCTTCAAGGTGTTGGACGTATGTGTTCTTGGCTCCTGAGTGTTAGAAGATTTCTTGGTCATATTCCTATGTATTCCATCTCTGGATTATCCATACACCTCCGTGCGATAAGACCAGATATTATGTAAGAGGAATGATGTGTGACCTGATGAACGTGAGTTGAATTTATAATAAAATTGTATGGAAATGTCCTCGACATTGTTCCAGTTACAAGACTGTACAGCGACATTAGAGACTATCTAGTTGATGCCATAACCTAATGATCATATCATCTATGATTTATTTGGAGCTACGAGATGTCTAATAAATGGGTATTTGAATCGTCCAACCTGGCCTTTGGAATATCATTTATGTTGAAGTTTACGGCTTTTGGCGGGGACTGAAAAGGACATACCCCTATCGGCACTTGACTTGAAGCAGTGTCCGACTCAGTATATAATAATCAAATATATCTCAAGAACTACTAGCCCAAAGAAAACAGACCGTAACAATGGGGGCCAAGCTGAAGGATCTTTGATCTACAATTATAAAGAAAGAAATATTTCAAGTCGTCGCATTTGATTTCAAACACTCATGAAATTAACCAAGATGGCGACCTTCATCGTCTGCTAATCTGTGTGAAAGGTTGAATGAACTTTTTTCATCGAAATATTAACGATTGCACTTCAAGTTGAAGTATCATTCAGGAAAAGACTTTCCTGCAGTAAATACGAGTTCCAGTTTCACGTTTGATGCCGAAGATGACGTATTTTTATGAAGGCGACGGACCAAAGCAATGTTCTGTTCAAGTCAGCTGTTCGTGACTTCTAGGCCTAACCTGGTCTACTCTGGATGATTTTCATCGTTCCTTGCTGAAAGTGACGTGGAATCCAGGAGGAATTTTTTTCTGGCGTTACAGATAAGTATATTTATGGTTACGTACAGCGTATGTTGCTGATGATACTGTTTGCCAGAGTTTTTTTTTTTTTTTGCCGTTTATATATTTGCGTATCTACATGTTCTGTGAATAGTGGGAGGTTGGTTTGGGATTTGTGAATTTTTTTCAATACCACATAATGTATGGTCGAGAAAGATTCATAAGCATTCTTTGGCGTTTGGTTTATGATCTTCTCAAATAGCGGTGCCGGCATTACAAAGCCGTGAGTTATCTGCTACTATTGAGATCACCATTACCTCTGTTTGTTAGTTGTGCAGTGTTGTTAATTGGCAAGTTTGTTTTTGTGGTTAAGTTGAGTGTAACTTTTTATTCAGTTGTTCTTCATTATTGTTTGTGAATTTGTGGATCTAACCTTGCTATCCCTCAGTTATTAGATGTCATTTATTTTGTAAAATCGTGCTTGTCTTGTCATAAGTGTGATAGAGCTACATTTTGTTAATTTGTTCTATAATTCAGATATTTCTGCCTTATTTCTTCATTAGTATTTTTTTCATTTAGCTCTTGTCACCGTATTCAGTCAACTTGTTTGTATTCCTATTATAACATCTATTATTACATGCAGTTGGGTGATTTGTAAGTGGTGAAATAAGTGGTGAATATATTGTTCACATATTCATTATATAATATTTACATTATTGTTTAGCTATTGGAAAGCACAATAATTGTAAAATATGGCTACCTTGGAGTATTATATTAAGATTGGAAAAGAATGTGGTAAGGAAGGTGAAGCCTTACTGTCATATGCATCTACTGAGTTTGCTAAAGAGTTAAAGAGGTTGGAGGATGCAGACAGAGATCACAGAAAATTGGAGAGAGACGATAAGAAGGCAGCTGAAGAAATACAATTGGCTGAAAAAAGGAGACAAGAAGAATTGGCTGAAAAAAGGAGAGCTGAGGAGTTAGCTGAAAGAAGAAGAGCAGAAGAGATAGCTCTTGAAAAAGAAAAATTAGCCTATGCTCAATATGAAATAAGAGCTCAACAAGAACTTAAAATGGCAGAATTTGAGATAGAAAAATTGCGACTGCAACAACCATTGGTTAATCCTATGAATGGTGGTGCTGAGAAAAAAGACTATTCTTCTGCTTTTAAGCTAAATTTGCCTAAGTTTAACTCAAATATCGACGATATTTCATGCTATTTGAATAGGTATGAAACATATTGCCAAGAGTTTAAAATTGATAAAGCTACCTGGTCCAGTAGACTCATGAACTTATTGGTCGGTGAAGCACTTACTGCAGTCTGTACCTTAGATGATCAGACTAGAAAGGACTATGAGGCTATAAAAGCCATGTTACTGAAGAAGTATCAGTTAGATGAAAATGGCTACAGGTTGAAATTTAAGTCATTATTGCCAGATTCAGGAACAGATTTTACTGAATTTATCTCATCTGTCAAGCTGTACTTTTCTAAATGGGTTGACTTGTCCAAGATTGAAAAAAACTTTTGAGGGTCTATCTGATTTGATTCTGAGAGACAAGGTTTTGTCTTCAATTAGTGAAGACTTTTTGTCATTCCTGCAGGAGAGGAAACCAAAAACTTTGTCTAACCTTGAAACTCTTGGTCGTCAATTTCAAGTTGCACATCCGGGTAGGAACCTTAGTAAGAATAACATTAAGGATTCCTTGCCAGTGGCATCTGCTAGGACTGTAAATTATAATACACGTAGGCAGAGATCAAACAGCATAGACACAAACTATAGAGTTAATCAAAACCATAACTATGACAATAACAGAGGCAGATATAATTTTAACAACAAATTTCAACAGCCTCAAAGAAATTATAACTCTTTTGATGATGGATATTATGGTCAACAGTCATAATTCAGATCTAATGATGATCAAAATAGAGGAGGATATAATGCCAGATCAGGCAGAGGACAAAGGTCATTTTATAGAAATAATGACAATTCTTTTAATAATAGAGGTTCTCAACAGAACAATAACTTTAGACAGTCAAGGAATCTTGAACGTTCAAATGCTGTCGTACATGTTGGTGGCAATAATCCAGTTCAGAATAATAGTGGTTTAGCTCGTGCAAATGCATGTAGTGTTGATTTATCCAACAGTGCTAACTGTTCTGAATGTAACTCTTTGTTTCAGCTACAGAGAGTCCCAAGGCTTCTATGTGGACATCCATTACCAGTCATGTCCTCATATGATGGTAAAGGTTCACTGGTTCTTAATAAAGGCTTTGTGAATGTCGCAGAGAGATTTATGATTAATAAATTTCTATATCTTTTCTTTATTCTACCCGTGTCTTCTACCTTATTATCTCTCTTTTATCCTTTCTTTTTTTCGCATTCGTCTGATTGTGAAAAATAAAACTCTCCCATTCATACCTTCACCTGTCTCTTTTCTCATTTAGCAACGCATTTTTTATTGCTGTTAAGCTAGGTTCGTGAGGAGACCGAATAGTGTGAAATTCGTCTCAACAGACATATGATGGCAGACATATCGTCTAGCATTTTCATCTGACACGGCGCTCTTGGTTAAGTTTCTCGGTGTTAGGTGTGAGAAGGCGCCAACAAGCATAGCTCGGGAATGACCATAGGTAGCTGCAAGTGTGAAACGCGTCTGGCAGTTTCAGTGCCGTCGTCTGAGTTTAATGTGAAGTGTTAAGACGGGACGCTATTTCGGGTTTTCAAGAATGGCGTGCATCCTTTGTCCGTTTTCATATATTATACCAGAGTAGGTTAGACTAAATTCATTCAGTCCTCCTACGTTGCAGTAGACGGATCGCTCGTGCTAGAGTATAAAGCTTGTATAGCGAAGTTCTTAGTTTTCTAGTCAATTTTTGTCGAGCTTCTAGAATACCCATCTAGTGAATAAATTCTAGTTTCGTGGTGATTGCCGTAGTTCTGTTTGGAGGTAATATTATATATAGTATTTTGTGAGTGATTTAAGTGGTAAATCGCCTATTTTATTTTCACTAGTTAGATTTCTGTGCAGAGGGATTAAATTATAAGTCTGTTATATTCTCTAGTTACTGCGTTACAGTGGAAAGCAGAATAAATTATTATTTCTAGCTTAAACTCATGCAGCTGTAAATAAATTTAATTAAATTGCTAGTAATCAGTCGAGAATATTTTAAACTAACTTATAACTGCACTGATTCATCAGTGAGTATTGACGAAATACGTATGTATTTCTAATTCATGATGATTGATTTTTATGAATATTATATTTTACGCGAGGATAGGAGGTGTGTATAATATTGTGGTTAAGTATTTGTACTTTTCTCTTCCTTACACAGTTTTGGGTCAGCCCAACTTTTTACCAGCGGTTTTAGTGCGACTGAGAGAAGAAACATTTTTTATCTTTAACCACGTGGGTTTACAAGTTAACACCTGTCTGGCAGCGTGTGTGCCTCCAGAAATAGACAGAGTACAAATCTCACTAACGGTTTTAAAGACTAAATGCCTATACTGTGTCTATTGAGCCAGGTTATATTTCTTCACAAACTCTCATGTACATGCAGCCCTGTGGCGAGAGAAATTACAAATCATTACATTCCGACATTTTGACTAATTGTGGTGTGACCAATAATTATCTATTGAGAGAATTTACCAACCGGTCATCTTCCTAAATAAGGGAAACCTCGTGATTCTGACACAATGTGCCCGCTTAAATCTAATTCTTACCTGAACTGAGTAAATTGACACTAACTTAAATCTGTAAAGAAAACTATCGCATGAAGAAGACGCTCCCCGGACCCATTGGATGAAACCAAAATCTGCAGAGCTGGGATCCGCTTCATCAAAAAGACAGACAGATTAAACGGTGTGTGTGTACTAACGTGCGCCAGACGGCGAACACCAGCAAGATTTTATGTAAGAAAAGTGAGACAGGGGCCCCTGCTGAAAGAACAGAGTGAAAGTAGACTGAGTGATTCTTTTATGAGATAGATTTGTGCACCCACATTTTTTTGTAATTTCATTTATGCAAAGATTGTTGCAGATAACATTTTTCTCTTAGGATAGATTAGGGTATACCTTCTGTTCTCAACTTTAGAGGGAAATCTGAGACTATAGTGTATATATCCGTGACTCTTTGGGGCTATCACTTTTCTTCTAACAGGATCGTGGGCTAAACATCGAGGGAAAAGATTACACCTATGGGTCTATTATACTTGTAGTAATTCATTACCTTATATGTATTTTCTATGCTTGATATTAACATTTATGTGTTGTGGTAAATTTTCCTTATGTTAATAAATTTACATAAACTTTATTCAAGCGTGTCGGTCAGCTCGTTCCAAAATATCTATATTTCATCGTTATAGTTTTTTCCACGTCTGTGCTTCTAACTGTCGTCACTTATGTGTGTGTGTATGTGAGTGGAGATATATATTAATATATATTATTTTAGACTGTCTGACTCGTCTAGATCTGTTGTAGAAGATAGGCTGAAAGAGAGAGAAAATTCTCGATTTCAGGGACAGACTCTATTAATTTCTCCATCTCACTCGTGGAAATCTATTTCTATTATTATCTCTCACTGTTGCTATCGCTTATTCTAATCTATTCAGAAGGGACCAACCCAAGTCTTAATTCCCCTATCAAAAATCTACGACAGTGAACAACAAACTAGTGTCACTTTTGAGGGACACTGGATGTACTACGATTGGAGTGCGCAGGTCGTTGGTGGATCAGTCAGATTATACAGGAAGAGAGGTGAAATGCATTACATTTGGAGGCACAGTGGAATACTATCCAACTGCGGAAGTATTTTTGGATACCCCGTACTTTACAGGGAGAACTCTCGTGTGCCTGTTAAATAATCCCATCGCAGGAATTACCTTAGGAAATATTCCTGGCATTCGTGAATGTACAAAGGATGATATTGAAAAATGGGAGCAACGGGATCTGATATGTGCAAATGCTGTTACAACCAGAGCTCAGGCTCGTGCTGAATTGGATAATCACATCCAAAGTGATAATGTGGTAGATGAGGTAATGAATGATGATAATGAGACTGAAGAAGAGGTGGATAATGAAGAGCATAATATTGATAATGAGGAAAATAATGATGATGAGGTAAATAATGATGAGGAAGAGGAAAGTGATGATAATTTCCATGTGGAACTTATTGATAAGGAGTCTTTTATTCAGAGACAAAATGATGATGATTCCTTGAGGAAATTTTTTCAGATTGCAAAATCAGATGATAGGATGTTTGATGATAATGCAAAACACTGGTATACTTTAAGAAATGGTATTTTGATTAGAAATTTTCAAGATTCTACATCTGTTAAAAAAAAAAACAGATTATGGTACCAGCTTGTTTTCGACCATTTGTTTTACGACATGCCCACGACATTAATTGCGCGGGTCATTTAGGTATTGCAAGAACAAAGCAAAGGATTTTGTCGCATTTCTTTTGGAGTATTTGCTCGTGTCATCGTCTTAGCTTGGCATTGCAATGCTGGAGTGTCCGTGAATTTCCTACCTACCAGAGTAGGAGCTACATCAAAATGTATTGCCATAACACATAACTTCACATCAATTTAACACTCGAAATAATAAATAAAAGGTAAGGAGATTCGATAAAGATCAAGGAATTTAATACTTTTACCTAGTTGTGAAGTAATATCGACAACGTTAGAACGACGCCCTATTTATCGTCAAGGTGCTCAGATCAGTTAACACTGCCGATCTTTCCAGAGAAAACAACTAAAATAGGCTCTCTGTGATCCAACACACATTTAAAATCCTTCCTACTCGATGGCTCAGAAACGTGGCATGTCACAAAGCTCAACCTGCGGACACTGGCCAGAAGATGCCTCCGTTGCATCCTCTATGCCAAAATATCAAATACAAATGAGGTCACAGGCAAATGGACCAGACCCAGACAAACCACGTGCAGCTAAAGATTGGAGAAGGGAGATGAGATTGGTAGAACATGCATACAGGATGAAAACAACCATCACGGGCAGACATGATCTTGATTTGAGCTCATAGGAGGGAGAAAGGTGAGTGAGGAATGTAGAAGAGAATGGAGAATAGCGGCGGATAAGTGGACCAGAGCAGTCCGGATCCTGAAGGCAGAGCTTAGTACAACATGTACAAATAAAAGGCGGTGGCGACAAGGGCATACTTAAATTATTTGGTAGCTAGGGTGGATCCTTCCTTTGACACCCCCATACTGAAAAAATATATTATCCTCGCAAGTAATCTACATTTTAATCAATATTTCATTATTGTCACTTTAATGTCCGATGACACTCTCCTGACTGTCACCAGGGGCAGACCGCCCCCCCCCCCCGGGTCACCCCTTAGCACGCCAAGCAAGCAAAAGATGCAGTCCTATGCTCTACATCAGGGGTCGACAACCAGTCGAGTTGGATCTACCAGTAGATCTCAGTGAATGATTTGGTTGATCTTCAGCCGACTTGGGGGAAAGAAAAACTCTTGAAACTAGGGGAATTTCGGCCTAGACCTCTCCCGCCAGCATTTAAAATCGCGGTGTCAAGGATGTCAAAGGTATTTTTTTTCGCATTCCCAATGAAAACTCTCGAGCTGGTTACTAAAATATATTCGCGAACTGCTTGAGATAGGAACGCGATCTTTGCTTTGTAAGAGTCATCATTCCCACTCCCTAACACAGCTTAAAATTACACATACAAACACACACATATATGGTGGATCCTTAGAGGGCTCAGTAAAGTAGATCCCAAAAGCTCCTGGGTTGCCGACACCTGTTCTACATGGATTGAAATGTAGTAATATCTATAGATGGAGATAGCCTAACAAAGTTGTATACGGTTCGTCATGTTTTAGTTTCTTCAAAATATTGGCTATCTTGAAAATTCAATTTTGGAAGTTATTTTTTTTAATACAAACATTAATAATCTTGTATTTTCCACATAAAAACTTCTTCACTTAAAAGAATGGTACACTTAGTGACCGTAAACTAATTATTGCATATATAATAAGAGATATCATTTTGGTGTAATTTTTGTGATGAATAAGAAATTCAGCATTCGTTTCATGCAAGAATAAAACTACGAATAGTTCTAGCTACGTTCTTCAAGCACAAGGTCAAGGTGTAATCAATATTAGAAGACAGCTGATCAGAACTATTTCGTTGTTTCCCCGTGTTGCAGTTCCGTCTGCAAGCTGACCCGAACAGTTTTCGACTTTCGTGTGCTATGCAAGTAGAGAAACCGTGTTGGCTTTCAGCGGATACCTTTATACATACATCTAGGAGGATATGGGGTGAGTAATGTTCGTCACTACTGACAGCAGACTTCTCACCCATCTTGGCAGTAGGCCTGTTTACTTTGTCCAGTCACAGTCAGCTATGGAATTTTTTTAGTGTGCGGGTATTCTTTTACGCTGCCATTGCTTCACAGGTGGAAAACTTCTGTTACGTCACGCTTCCGAGCATAAAGCTTGCATCACCAGTGTAGACATTGACATGAGGAATGATCCATTATCTGTTAACATAGATGTTCATTTCTTCACAAAGAATTTTTTTGACAAAAACAAACAAAAAAACTAGGCTAACCAAAGGGAATTTAAAAAAAAAAAAAATTGTTTCCGTGCGGCTTAGCTTCAGCACTTTGAGATCGATAATAAAGAGGTGAATTTAAATATTTATTGTAATGGCTGTAATGTCCAGCGAGTGAAATCGAAATATCCGTTTCCAGTGTTATTATTAGTATTGCATTCTTACAAGTTGGCAACTATGACAAAACTAGGCTCAAAATAATAATTATTTTGTAATATCATTAACACACTCAGCTGTATCCACTCTTGTCATTGATTTTCTCTTATTTTATGTCTTATTATGTTCCTAACCCCGTGTAGCTCTGGGAGTCTCAGAAGAGACATATAAAGAACAGGGCCACTGCTTGTTCATGCATGTCATAAAAGGTGACTAACATAAAGTTGTGCTTAAGGTTAGCAGCCTAATCATGGAAAACAAATTACTACACAAACCAGCCCTACAAGATGTAGTGGGTTTGATGGTATTGTATGGTGATGATGGTACTACGTGTGATGCATGAGGTCAGCTGTGAAGGCTCCTGAGATAAAATGTAACTGAGAGTTGTCAGAAGGCCCTTCTCGCTACCACTACGACCTCACACTTATCTTTTTTTTTTTTTCTAATGAATGTGGCTACGTTAAATGTCTAGGGTAATGATATGTAATGTGGTGTGATGGTTTATAGACACACACACAGATATTTACTAAGTCTAATAATATTAACAAATGTTATAATACACTGAACTAACTCAAGTGTGTAAAATTTTTGATAGAAATTTTTTACATTTATTTTGTTCTGGATCAAGTTTTATTTTGACCAGAACTTATAAAAGATTTAGAAATTATGAAAGAAATGCATGGAATATTACATAATAAATGCAAGAGTGTACATATGTAAGTACTAGACTATTTAGTTTTATTAATGTTTATACTAGTCATCTAATTGGGAGGATAGTTAATGGTTGTGCTGTTGGGGTGGCCTCATCACTCCAGTCTATATTGACTACACCTTGTCCAGAAATGGCAGGAATTTTAGGGGATTGTTGGTAACTAAATGGAGTTGGTGAATTTCCAGCAGACCAGAGGCTCACTCAACTCTGAAGATGTAGCTCTGGTGCTGAGATCTGGTGGCCCCACCTCTCCGTGCTTGGGGGCAATAATAGTCTGCTCTGACACAACGTTACTGCACGGATCCACTCTGGTAAAATCACCAACTTAGTTTACACTGCCTTGGTGACAACTGAAACTCACAGCTCTGCAATCAAAGTATTGGCTATGTGTCAAAATTCCATTCTCTAACCATGTCTGGACACAACACTACACAACAACAACACCATATAGACAGGTCAGATCTCTCTGACCATACAGCACATTTTACCATGGTGGTTTCACATCAGATAGGTCCTCCCAGACTACAGATTCTGAAATATATTTATTAGTTTCCTGCCCTAACATAGGATAGGTAATATGTTTCATTGTTCTCAACACTTGATCTGTCCTTCCTAACCCTTGCTGGAGTTTATGTATATTGTTTGTCCCTAGACCCTGAACTAGGGCGGGGGGTCTAGAGCAAATCCTTACTTGTTTGTAAGGCTAGATTTCGATATGGCAGTATCAAATCACTCGAAACCTTAAACAATTTTCAAAATATGCAAAGAAATAATTTCAATCTTACCAGATTATGAATAAAAAACACAGAAATGCTAGCAAAACTCAGCTGAGCTGCTGGCTATAGTATGGCGTCCCTGAACTTATTTCAATTTATTTCATTTGGAAATCACCACACTTGAAATTTACTGTGTCTATCACTGGACAACTATTGAGGAATGGCAAAAAAGCTCGTCTGAGCGCGGATAATATGATTGTCTGTGGCCAATCAATGCCTTGGTTTTTTTTTTAATTCAAATTTCCTACACTAAAGTCATATTCAGTCATGCTTCAGTCAAGTATGGATTTTTATCTGTTAGTCCGTCCGTCTCTACTTGCGTTTTCACAAAAACGTACTTGTTTTTTGAACCAACCTATTCGTCCCCTCTACACTTTTTGTCTGTAAAGTTATTTTTAGCCACAGCTCCCACCAATTCCCCTTCTCTTTCATTCTAACTAGATTTGGACACTTGAGTCTTCAAGGTCGCGATTTTTGTGCAAATAGTGACTTGTGTGATTCAATGCAGTCTTTCGCTGATGTGAACAACAGTCTTTTGTCATTATCTTCATTATTAGCTATCCGTCTGTATAAATAAAAGCATATTATTTCACTGCTCAGAATGGGCCATCCGGCCAGCTAATTTTTATATTCCTAACATTAATATTAAGAAAAAGTTACTTTTTGAATTTTGTAATATTTCAAGCATCTGCGTTTAGCCGCTGAATTCAAATAAAAGGCTTGGTATCGCAAAAGCGTCCAATAAATGACTGTGGCGTATCATATCCAAGGTCCCTTCTGTCGAATTCCTTACTTTATGTCAACTTGGGGGGGGGGAAACGTGACTTTTCCTCCTTGCCCCACCAATTTGCGTGCATTAACCTCGCTAGTTCAAGTACGCGTTCAGTCAGATTTTTGTCCTTTGATCCTCGTTCCGTTTTGCCTTCAAGTCTAACACCTGATGACCCGCGGCGCGGGCGATCATGTATTCCAGCAGCTTACGCATTGGTTTTTTATCCTTACGTTGTATCATTTGAGATATTTTGACGTTGTATCACTGTTAATTTTTACGACACATCTCCCCACCTGAAAACATGCCTACGGCAAGTTCTAAAACCAGTGATACACATAGACAAAATCTCTCTTTACGCCTGCCATTACTCTAATTTTGATTGTGGTCTAGGTGCTCTCTGCAGTTTTTCCAAATTCTTAGGATCAGGGGTCATATTACCCTGATATACAGTGTGCCCCAAGAATTCCAACTCTTTGCATCCAATACAACATTTTGTTGGCCTAGCAGTTAAGTTCGCCTCCCGAAGTCTATTAAATAACATTTCTAGAGCTTCAATGTGTTCTTCAAATGTCTCTGTGGCGACGAGAATATCATCCATGAAATTCGTGATACATGGGTTATTCAGGGGATCCAACAATTTGCGCATCATCCTTGAAAACACACTCGGAGCATTTTTCAGTCCGAAGGGTAGCATACTGAATTCATAATGTCCATCCGAAGTGCTAAAAGCCAAATAAGGTCTCACTTCAGGCTTCACTGGGATCTGGTAATAGCCTTTACTAAGATCCACCTTTGAAAAGTATTTTGCCTTGTTCAGTCTGGCAAATAACTGTTTTGTGTCGGGTAATGGATCCACTTGTCCTTCTGTGACAGCATTCAGTTTCCTGTAATCTATGCACAGTCTGTGTTCCCCAGACGGTTTTCTCAACAAAACGACACTAGAACTAAAAGATGATTCACTGTGCGAAATAATCCCCTCCTTCAACAAATAATCTATTTCTTCCTTCAATGCCTTCTCCTTCGCGAACGGAATAGAATAGGCTCTCATACAGATTGGGTTTGAGTCTACCAGTTTCATGTCATACTGTAGCAATTTGTATGGCCTGGTTTATCTGTTAATACATCTGTATGTTCCTCCAGAACCTGTTGAACTCTCTCCCTCTGATTTTTAGTCAGGTGCTTACTGACTTTTACCTGTGCTGCTGTTTCACAAGGATGTAATGGGTATTCATGTGAGGTGAGTGGTTCCTTTTGCATCTGGGTTGCAATAGCCAAGGTCAATAAGGGGGTGCTTTCCTGGAGTGGTCTGTCCAGATACTTCTTTAATAAGTTTACATAATAAACTTTCTCCTTCCCCTTTTTGTCAATTTTATAGTTTGTTCTAGACACCTTCTCTAGAACCGTATAGGGACCTTGCCAACCAATTTGTAATTTATTCTGGCTACCGGGTAGTAGAAGAAGCACCTTCTCTCCCACAGCTAGTTCTCGGTCCTTTGCCTTCCTATTAAAATATGCTGCATGTTTCTTCCTGGCTTGTTTCAAATTATCATTTGCCAGTTTCCATCCAGCTTTCAGACGAGTGGTCAGTTCGTTCACGTATTGATAAGATGAGGTAACAGTCTCTTCCGCCTTCTCATCTGTCCAGGTCCTTAATAGAGCTTCTAATGGACCTTTTATTGGCCTCCCAAATAGCAGAGTTGCGGGAGCCATCCCGGTTGAACTATGTGGTACCTCCCGGTACGCAAACAATGCGGCGGGCAGGAATTGATCCCACAGATCCGGTTTTTCGTGTGCCAGCTTTCTCAGGATAGAAATGAGAGTCCCGTTGAACCTCTCTACCTGGCCGTTCCCTTGTGGATGGTACGGACTACAATGAAAGTGTCTGGCTTGAAATAGTTTAAAAAACCTCTTCCGTTAGTTTCCCCTTGAACTGAGATCCATTATCCGTCAAGATTTGATGCGGGAATCCTAATCGGGTAAATATTGTAAGTAGTGCCTCTGCTACATGTTTTGAATCAATTGATGGCAGGGCTACCGCCTCTCCCCACATAGAACAAGTGTCCACCAGAGTAAGGATGTAACTGTTCCTCCTCTTGGTCCGAGTGAGAGGTCCTACAATATCCACTGCAACCCTCTCAAAAGGTGTTCCCACTATGGGCATTTCCCCTAGAGTTGCAGGAGCAGTCCAGTGCTTTGGAGCTACCCTTTGACATTCTGGGCAGGATTTGACATATCTTTTTTATATCCTCCGTTATCCCTGGCCAGAAGTAATGACAAGCTATACGCTGTCCTGTGGCGCTGATCCCCATGTGACCACTGAAGGGAATCGCATGCCCGAGTTCCATCACTTTATCTCTATATGAAGTGGGAAGAACCAGCTGGTTGTGACCATTTATTCCAGTTCCGGCCTTCCTGTATAATAATTTGTTCTTCATGAAATATTCTCCCTTGCTCGGAGGTGTGTGGCATTTGGGCAATTTTTTAAAACATGGCTTGAGTGTCCTATCCTCAGCCTGCGCCTTCCTCATCTCCTCTGGATGAGCATTTATAGGTTCACCTTCTTCCTCCTTCTTCTGTGACCTGGTCTGCACTGTCGCCATGATCACAGGTCTCTCGGGATTCCCCAAGAAGACGTATCTACACCCCAATATCAGAGGGTAGATTGGTTCATCTATCACTGCTGCTCTGATTTCTCCTTCCACATAGCGAGTTTTCACCGTTATCCTTGCGATGGGAAGTGTCATGAGTGGTATGTCCTTAGTTGCCCCTTGTATTTCCACTGTTTCTGTGGTATACTGACTTGGGTCCACTAGGCTAGACTTCACAACTGAATCATAATCCAAACCTGTATCATAAAGGCACCTTATGGTGACCCCATTACAAATAACATCCTCACAAACTGGGGGGTGATAAGGTTCCTGTTGTCCATTAGGATTAACCTTTAATCTTTGCGTCCCCGACTTCATTGCAGCAATGTTTGAAGGTTTCCTTCTACAAAATTCGGTGTTATGGTTATCCTTCTTGCACCATTTACACCATCTTTTTCCTTGGTTCAACGGTTTTCTTTCATTGAATTTTTGGTCATTGAACTGTGAGTTTCTGTCTCTGTAGTCATTTCTTGGCCGTTCAAAGTTTGTCCTACCTTTATTTCCCTGCTCCCTATTATCAAATTTATTAAATTGCTGTGGAGCTTTAAAATTATCTATGTGCTTCTTTTTAGCACCACTTACCTCTGCCTGGGCTGCCTGATACCTCTCAGCAACATTTAAAACCTCCCCCAACTTCTCTGCACCTTGTTCCATGAGAAATTTTCTCATGTCTGGAGCCATGGACTCTCTCAATTGCTCAATCATGATCATTTCTTTAAGATCTTGGGTCTTCCCCAGAGCAGTCCATTTCTCCAAATAGGTTTCTAGTCTGGCAGAGAATTGGTGGTATGTCTCCCCAGACAACAGTTTGGCATTTCTAAATTTCTTACGGTAAAATTCCCCATTTTTTTTCGTACCTCAATAACAAAGCCTGCTTTAACATGTCATAATTGTCTTGGTCTTCCCTGTTCATTTTAGCAAAGACTTCATAAGAAGTACCTCTCAGTCCCTGTGATAGCTTTAAACTCCACCTCTCTCTCTCTAACCCATATGTAGTAGCTAATAACTCAAAACGTCCTAGGTACCCCTCTATGTCATCGTCTTTCTCAACAAAATGGTCTAAATGAAACCCCATAGCTGAGTTTGAGGCTCCCAGACTAGGCGTAGCATCTGAGGCAAAAGGGCTGGCACCATTTTCAGGAGCCTGGCCTTGTAACTCCAGCTCCCTTAGTCGTAATTCGTGTTCCCTTTGCAACCTTCTATCTTCTGCCTCCCTTTCGGCCTTTTTATCTTCTGCCTCCCTTTCGGCAGTCAATCTTTTTTCTTCTGCCTCCCTTTGCTGTCGTTTGTCTTCTGCCTCAATCTGCAGCCTCTTAATTTCTCTATCAGCCTCAATTTGTAACCTCTTCTCTTCAGCCAACCTTTCAGACTCTAATTTTCTTTCAGCCTCTTTTTCTAATCTCCTTTCTTCCCGTTCAATATATTTATCACATTCAGCCGTTACGTATTGAATTAAAATCTGACCATCCATTCCCATCTCCTTTGCGGTCAGCACAGCAGCTGATCTAAATTTTGCTAGCTCCGCCATACTTTTTAGACAATATAATAATATACAAGATAAATCTCTAACCTCTAAAGAACTTCTAATTACTATAGTCTAACTAATTCTAATTAATTAATTAACTAATTACTGGCTGTGAAGATTCACCAACTTTTATTTGCAGGGACACTTTTAATTTTAAGGGGATTTTACAATATTTCTCCCACCAGGAGATCCTAATATTACTTAATGGGCTAATTATCCCGGGACAAAGAGACCCCAACATATGTGATTAATTTAAATCCCGAGATCGAGCCACCCAATATATGTAGTGGGTTTGATGGTATTGTATGGTGATGATGGTACTACGTGTGATGCATGAGGTCAGCTGTGAAGGCTCCTGAGATAAAATGTAACTGAGAGTTGTCAGAAGGCCCTTCTCGCTACCACTACGACCTCACACTTATCGTTTTTTTTTTTCTAATGAATGTGGCTACGTTAAATGTCTAGGGTAATGATATGTAATGTGGTGTGATGGTTTATAGACACACACACAGATATTTACTAAGTCTAATAATATTAACAAATGTTATAATACACTGAACTAACTCAAGTGTGTAAAATTTTTGATAGAAATTTTTTACATTTGTTTTGTTCTGGATCAAGTTTTATTTTGACCAGAACTTATAAAAGATTTAGAAATTATGAAAGAAATGCATGGAATATTACATAATAAATGCAAGAGTGTACATATGTAAGTACTAGACTATTTAGTTTTATTAATGTTTATACTAGTCATCTAATTGGGAGGATAGTTAATGGTTGTGCTGTTGGGGTGGCCTCATCACTCCAGTCTATATTGACTACACCTTGTCCAGAAATGGCAGGAATTTTAGGGGATTGTTAGTAACTAAATGGAGTTGGTGAATTTCCAGCAGACCAGAGGCTCACTCAACTCTGAAGATGTAGCTCTGGTGCTGAGATCTGGTGGCCCCACCTCTCCGTGCTTGGGGGCAATAATAGTCTGCTCTGACACAACGTTACTGCACGGATCCACTCTGGTAAAATCACCAACTTAGTTTACACCGCCTTGGTGACAACTGAAACTCACAGCTCTGCAATCAAAGTATTGGCTATGTGTCAAAATTCCATTCTCTAACCATGTCTGGACACAACACTACACAACAACAACACCATATAGACAGGTCAGATCTCTCTGACCATACAGCACATTTTACCATGGTGGTTTCACATCAGATAGGTCCTCCCAGACTACAGATTCTGAAATATATTTATTAGTTTCCTGCCCTAACATAGGATAGGTAATATGTTTCATTGTTCTCAACACTTGATCTGTCCTTCCTAACCCTTGCTGGAGTTTATGTATATTGTTTGTCCCTAGACCCTGAACTAGGGCGGGGGGTCTAGAGCAAATCCTTACTTGTTTGTAAGGCTAGATTTCGATATGGCAGTATCAAATCACTCGAAACCTTAAACAATTTTCAAAATATGCAAAGAAATAATTTCAATCTTACCAGATTATGAATAAAAAACACAGAAATGCTAGCAAAACTCAGCTGAGCTGCTGGCTATAGTATGGCATCCCTGAACTTATTTCAATTTATTTCATTTGGAAATCACCACACTTGAAATTTACTGTGTCTATCACTGGACAACTATTGAGGAATGGCAAAAAAGCTCGTCTGAGCGCGGATAATATGATTGTCTGTGGCCAATCAATGCCTTGGTTTTTTTTTAATTCAAATTTCCTACACTAAAGTCATATTCAGTCATGCTTCAGTCAAGTATGGATTTTTATCTGTTAGTCCGTCCGTCTCTACTTGCGTTTTCACAAAAACGTACTTGTTTTTTGAACCAACCTATTCGTCCCCTCTACACTTTTTGTCTGTAAAGTTATTTTTAGCCACAGCTCCCACCAATTCCCCTTCTCTTTCATTCTAACTAGATTTGGACACTTGAGTCTTCAAGGTCGCGATTTTTGTGCAAATAGTGACTTGTGTGATTCAATGCAGTCTTTCGCTGATGTGAACAACAGTCTTTTGTCATTATCTTCATTATTAGCTATCCGTCTGTATAAATAAAAGCATATTATTTCACTGCTCAGAATGGGCCATCCGGCCAGCTAATTTTTATATTCCTAACATTAATATTAAGAAAAAGTTACTTTTTGAATTTTGTAATATTTCAAGCATCTGCGTTTAGCCGCTGAATTCAAATAAAAGGCTTGGTATCGCAAAAGCGTCCAATAAATGACTGTGGCGTATCATATCCAAGGTCCCTTCTGTCGAATTCCTTACTTTATGTCAACTTGGGGGGGGGGGGGGGGGGGGGGGGGGGGGGGGGGGAACGTGACTTTTCCTCCTTGCCCCACCAATTTGCGTCCATTAACCTCGCTAGTTCAAGTACGCGTTCAGTCAGATTTTTGTCCTTTGATCCTCGTTCCGTTTTGCCTTCAAGTCTAACACCTGATGACCCGCGGCGCGGGCGATCATGTATTCCAGCAGCTTACGCATTGGTTTTTTATCCTTACGTTGCATCATTTGAGATATTTTGACGTTGTATCACTGTTAATTTTTACGACACAAGAGCACATAAATGCCTTGGTGGAATCTTCCTGCAAGGGGACAGTGTGCAATGATGGTTGTATGCTGCAAAAGAAGTGACAAGAAAAGTCATGATGAATAATTATATTCATATTCTTTGCTATGTTTTCTTTATTCCCAAGAGTTTCTTTTACAAGGTATCTGTTGTGGATTGGAGGCAAAATATTTTTCTGTTACTTTTCATTTTGGGCATTCCGATATATTTTTCTTGTAAGAACTGGGGAAAACAATATCCAGTAATACATACCAATCTTACTTACTTACTTAGTCGTTCCCATTCTACTGTGAGGTGTAGAAGTCATACCAATCTTAATATGTTTAAATCAAATAAGAGAAGACAGAAATAGGTTTGACACAAACTAGGATAAACACCTAAAAGAAAAACAAGAGGAAATTGAGGACACAGAGAAGAATAGTTAAGAAAAAAAAATGAGGAAGATCTGTGTTGACCTTACTTGGCTTGCAAAAAAGTTTTTGCAAACTACAACCGTTTGTCAGTTTCTTCAGTTGCAGAAGAGCCTAGGAGAGAGAACAAGCCTTGGTTATTTTTTTTTTAAGGCAGAAATGAATGGTTTAATGTCTGGGGTTTTGTTATTTGAATGAATAACTTAATAAGTTTATTTCTACAGCTGTAGCTTGAAAAGCTAGGTCAAGGCATCTTTTATCTTGTTGAAGAATTTTATCTTATTGACTAAACGTTAGCTCCTTTGTTATTATTTCATGTCCTAGATTATAAGTACTGATCCTGACTAATCTGCTATCACTGTTTAAGGGATGATAAAAACCCATGACTGTAGATAAGAAGAGAAAATAACTGGTTTATTTTATATATATATATATACACACTATAACTCATGAAGCATTACAGTTGCTGACTTGGCTCTTGAGTTAGGGCAGGAAAAGGCAGTGAGGAAGGGAACTGGTCGCCCCACCTTTCGATGCTAGACCTAGTATAGTGAAGTCTCTAACACTTCACTCCCCTATGGCTGTATCTGCTATGGAACTACCTTTACATTTTAGCTGAGTTGGAGCATGAATCTTACTACACTGAAAATTGTATTTCTGAAAATTTTACTATCATTCAAAAGTAAAATTTGACTAATAAATTTGGTATGGTTTTGGTTTTAAAGACCATCTTCATTGCACACAGACAACTCCATCAGTGCTCTGGTCTCCTCCCTTAGATCATATAAGGCGGATCTTAGCACAGTACATGAGCTCTGTAGCACCGGCGAGGAATCCCAATGTGTGTATACAGGAATAACACATTTTACAAATATTTTGTGATGGGTAGGTTTCCTAATTTTTAAATTTTGCCATGGCAGCTGCTGTATGGCCTCTTTACGATTTCCAACTGCCGAGGGCTTTGTAAGGTGCGTAATTTGCACTTATCCAAGAAGGCTAGGCATCCGATCTCACTACCCAGGAGATCTGGGGGCGTCGGATGACATCATTAGGAATCATTGGCTCTGAACAAATTTCCATCAATTATATTCCCTGTACTGAGAGCGAACCTGGTACCTTTAGAATTAGAAGCGGACACCATACCTCTTAGCCACTCCACCCTCCTTATTGTTTAACAACTGTATAGGTAGGATAACATTAAAAGTGTATCCAGAAGCAGTTGCCATAAACTAGTCACTGTTAGCAGATGACCAAAGCCCACTACATATAAACATTAAAAGACTCCTAGAGCACAAGGAAAACTTACTTCACAAGTTAGAAAGAAGCAATCCACTTTTTTGGGATATTTTATGAGAAGAGGAAAGCTGGAATATACGAGTATCTTAACGACTGGTAAGATTGAAGGAAAAACGTATAGAGAAATACAAAGAGAGAAAATACTTGACAGTTTGATATAGTGGCATGGAAGGTCAACAACAGAATTGATAAATTGTACTGAAGACAGGAAGTTGTGGAGAGACATGATCTCCTGCGCCACTAGGCATGGTACTACAATATTATGGTGACCTTGTGGAGCCGCACTAGCGTAGTGGTTACAACACCGCTCTGGCGACCGGGTGATTCAGGATCAAACCCGGGCTACGGCATTTGAGGATTTTTCGTCGACCGGGATTTGGACTGGATTAACTCGAGACCTGGCGAGAACATTTGAAGGAGTGTCGTCGACAAGGGATTGGCGGCTCCTGAGCCGACCCAGCTCTAATGGGTACCTCCGAAATCGGCGAGTATTTGCCTGAATGGCGAGGGACACCTGTCTCTGTACAAGAAAAAAGGGATACTCACGTAAAATCAATGTCAGGTTAGACATTAATAATAACCTGAGATTTCGCCTCGAGTATTAGCGGGCGTACGAAAAAAAAAATGGTGACCAGCACATCAAAAACAAAAGCAATGAACATCAGAGTTAATCCAAGGCCACACACCATCCGTGTCAACAGTACTTTGATCAAACAAGACAAAGAGCCTAGGAAACATTTTCACAGAGTATTGTAGACTGGATAGAGAAATAGAAACAAGATGTCAAAAGGCAGGCAGCTGTGGCTACCAAACTGACTCCACTGCTCAGATACCTAAACAGAATGTTTTTATGTGGCTTTTTAAAATGTCTGACTAAATTGCTATGGGGACATCACATAGCATGGTTGTTTAAATTTATGTTTCAGGTCAATCTGGACTAAACCATATTCTGGTATAAATATAAAAGAACACACATTGTAAGAATGTCCTAGTGGTTTGGACCAAGAGACTGTGACTAACTGCCTACATGAATCAACTTGGCATGTTGCCCAAATGTAGATAACTTTTTTTTTTTTTTGCACTTTGTCTGTGAAGTGCTGTCAGTCTGTGTCACCACGTGCAGCTGCTACACTTAGGTTTTATAGCCTTGTGTGACAGGATAGCATCCTATATATATATATGTCGTGATTAGATAGGTTTGAAAGTTATTTATGGTGTCCCGTCTGAGTAGAGGGGATGGTGATAAGTAAGTGAGAAGTAAAGGTGTGAGAATAGATTTCACGAGTGAATAGTTTAAGGAGAAAATATGTCTCTGGAATGAGTAGTTTCTCTAGTCCAGCCTATCTATACGACGATAATTTAGTACAAGACAATCTTTCCCTCCCCATACAGATACTGTAAATATGAGTTTAACTACACACACACACACACTCAGCTATGTGACGACAAGACACACAAACGTGAAAAAACTGTGGTAAATTTGGGTATGGGTCTGACCACACAAGTTAAGTTTCGTTTGTTGTTTATTATCATTAAACTTGACAACACCAAATATCTAAGCAATATCAAATAAAATCAGAATTACATACATAGAAAAATAACAGAATACATGTGCCCCCCCCCCCCTCCCCCTTATTGAAAAAAAAGAACCCAACACGTTAATATCCCAAAGGTCAAAGGTTAGCACTATGTTACAGAATAGACAGTAAAGAAACCCAAAGTTCCTACTAAATGCTACCCAGTAAGTAAACAATTTCTAAGCTAAAAAAATAAATGATGGTTCAGTTTCTGTAACTAAGAAAATATTCACTCTCTCTGTCATACGTGACCACTCAATCACGCTTACCCTATTTTTGGTGATATCCCTTTGGAATTACAATGGTTCCTGAATGTACAAAATGTCAGGGTATTATCCAAATTGGCCCCAGTCCGTCATCTAGTAAATAAGATTTTATGAGGGGGACGCCAAATTTGGTGGTGTAATCTTGGATGCACAAATGTCACCTCGAATAGTTAGTGTAGAAAACCCGAGATCTTGTGTTCACAGCAAACAGTGAAAAAATACTTCCAGTATATTGAAACGTCTAGTTGCTAAAAAACACTGTTACAATTGTTAATTGATGGTAATCCTATCAGCTGGCTCTATGTGAGTGCCGATTCTGAAACAGCGTACCTCTTCTGGATAAAATCCACTTGGATACGACTGTCAAAAGTCGGGAGAAATGTTGTTATTTCTGCACAACCCCTGTGGGCTGATAAATTGAAAAAAATATCTGGGTATTGATAAGTCCAGTTAAATTTACTATTTAAATGTTTATTTGTCTCTTTGGCCAATCCTGTTCACAAATAAAGTTGGTGACACGTAAGCTAAGAAGAAGACAACATTAATCATTCAGTAAATGAAGAAAAGGACCAAAATAGACCGCTGGTCGCCCTTGATCAGGTCTGCGAGGAATAGAACATTTATGAAAAAAATGCTACTATTCTATATAACTACATATATGTACACAGACGGGGACAAGACGATCTCTTATCCACTCCGTCAGTCCTGATTAAATTTAAAAGGCACACGGTGTCTCTATCCTATCTCGCGTTGCTTAGCGGGTGCAGGCTTGGTTGAGGCATGCAGCCTTTCCCCTCCTGCCCCGATCACGATCAGCATACAATGTCAATTATTATTTAATTATCCATACTCGCACTTAACAAATATCGCCTGTCATTAATAGCTATTAGATTGTCGGCGTCTGTGGGTCGTCGTATGGTATTAAATAAGTCACTTACTAAAATTACACAAAATGAAATATAACTTGAATTCTATGGTCCACCATCAGTCACGCCTAGCATATAATATCAGTCAGCCAAACCATACCTTCTTGTGTGAGAAAGCGGGTGATGGAAATTTCATTAAACTGAACAACTGGTAAAAAAATAGCTACGCATTATTTATTTCACTAGATCTAACAGCTAGAAAATCACAGTGAATTTAAAATGATAAAACTTAGCACATTAAATCACGTAAATGCTAATTTCTATTACCACAAATCAGAAAAGGACAATCCCCACGAAATGCTATTAACACATCTACCACACTGGTTCAAGACTGCATGTTTAGACTATCCAAAATTCTGAGCGAGAACTGATGTCTGGTTTGGGAAGCCACAGTTTATATATCGTCATAGTATTATGATCTCTAGAAGATGCTAATTTTCACACTATTTTGCATAGCAGAAATCAGAAACCTAAATTCCCAAGATAAAAGGTTTTCACGGTCGCTATGTGGGGCGTTGCTACTCGACAACAGAGACTTAAAACCATGTAACGGGTTTCTTACGAGATTTGTCCGCTTCTGGAGATCACAGAGTTGTCTCCCCCTGTATGTACGAACATCAAAGGGTACTCGGGGAATTATTTTTGCCCGAGCGGCTCACTTCAAAAGGGTCCGGTGTTATTCCACGTGCGTCTGTCTGATATCCGATGATTGACAGATCAGCTCGCGTGAGAAACTCAGGTAAACAAATTTGATTCACTTCCTGTTATGACTGGCAGGTCACGGAAGTTGGTAAACTTTCCGTTTGTTTACGTCTCGAGAAAAAGAGGCGTGGATTAAAAATGAGTAAACGCAGGCTGTCAATGCATGGCTTTGCTAGCGAATCATAGAACGCCAACGAGGTCACGAAAAACTGTCAGATACTGTAGGCTATATTTCCATTATACGTCACAATATAAAATCCCAGCTTTTTCTGTCAGTGCGTAATGCTAAGGGATGCAAATTTGGTTGAAAGTTAGACATTAATTGTATTGTTTCCCTTATATGTACTCTCCCGAAAATAGTAACACTTAACAAAGAAGAATTTGCAAATGACGGTGTGCACAAAAATAAATTTATAGAATGTGTGATCCCGTATACTTACATTGGGATCCTCGCTGCTGCTACGCAGTTCGTGTACTGTGGTGATGCACAGTGGTTTTTTAAAATACTTTTGAATAAGTAAAATTTCCGTTAGGTATTGGTGCTTTTGAATTTAATTCCCGTCTTAGACGGGCTTTTACAATAGTGTAATAATAATGTTTGATAATGGTTATGATATTTTAAAAAAAATAAAATAAAATTTTGCCTCGTTTTGGCGAGGCGTGTCCCGTTCAACCTAGCCGGTTATATTAGGGCGCATGTTCAAACATAAAAGACCTTTAAGTCTCGAGAATTGGTTATTATGATTATGATATAGAGTGGCAGTGATGCTAGGTTTTGGTAATGTGTAGTTTTGCATGCATTTAAAACTAAGAAAAGAAAAAAGAATAGCACTGTTAAATAATGCAGAAATAAAAGTGACACTATTATTTGAAACATGTAGATTGCATAAGATGAATTGAACTGATGAATATAGTGCCCAGCACTCGATGATGTTAGGAAAATTCTCCTTCCTCCGAGGCCAGATAAGTGGAACGCCTTGTACGGAGAAACAAAACAACTTGCGAAAACATGCAGAAATCACTACATGGCATTGGGCCGAAGGGCGAGAGCCCAAGAGCCGCTGGATCAACAACAACAACAACAGATGAACATCTGCTGTCAAGGCAGATTTGAAACAGTCAATTTTTAATAGAGAGAGTCTGTTGTTTTGCAATGTTGTCACAAAATGACTTTTGGGTCGTTCTCTTGTCGACTACGGCCGTATCCTGGACATTTGTTGTATTTATTATTTACGTGTTTCAGTGACCGGCACTCTCTTTCTCCGCACTGTAGCAGATATTTTGTATTTTCCTACTTACACCCCTCTCAGGGATGTTTTGTCTCGTTTGTTTATCTGACCATCCCTGCTGAAGATAGTAGACAGGTGATGCAATATTGAAACAACAGGCATGTTGGAACTTCTCGCGTACCAAACTTTGGCCGCTACCAATTAACACGAAAATCGCCAGCGTATTTGTCGAATTGCTGATAAAGCCACGGTGTGCGACAGATAAGAGATTACTTGTCTGGGTGACACATTTTGGACATACACGGATGACCTAATCGCTTCCTATCCGACTTGTTATGACAAGATTACTGTAGATAGTAATAATTTGTTACATCTGAAACACATTGTCGTATGAGTTTACAGATATGTTGGTGAGTTCGCTTGCCAGGCAATCGGATGTTTTCATACCATATATGGGAGAAGTGACCTTTGCATCACGCGCACAATTATTCCATGTCGGAATATTTTGAAATCATCCCACCCAACATTTTTGTTTGAAATGATTAGAGCCCTGAGCAGCTGCATAACAAACAGATGCGGGGGTAGGACAGGCATATAACCTGACCCGTTTCAGTGTTATTTTACTGTGAGAATCGCTCGCCAAAGACACCAGACTTGCCAGTAGTTAGAATCAGGATTCCATCTTATCAGGCCGGACACCTTTTATTGGATTATTCACAAGGACTTACAAAACAGCCCAGGAAAACTCTATAAATTTAATAAGGAAAACCACTGTCTGGGGAAACTGAACACACAGAGTCATAGAGGGAATTATCTTATAAAAGTAACGACCCCCAAGAATACATGTAAGAGGCCTAATCAAGTGCCTTAACTTCATTCATCTGAGCAAAAAGTCTGTGAGCCAGGATTGGCGTAAGTTGTCATTTTACATTCTATATTTTTCATTACTAACATGTGAACTAATATGTAAATATTACCATGTGAATATTAATATGTTAAGTTTAATTCTCATCGAGGGTAAATTCTGAGTTAAATGGGATGGTGGAATATAGGGAAAGGGAACCCATAACCATAGGTTGGAAACCGCAATACGCAGGAGAGCGTTTCATTTATATTCTTTTACCATAGTTGTTGGTGGGACCAGGAGGGTACTAATCTCTGGAACAAAGTGAGGGTAGAAGTGGACTGACGTAGAAATGCAGGACCAGCTTGGCAGTTACTCCTTGACATATCTGGGAACATGCTGCGCCTTTAATCTTGACCAGAGACGCGAGAACTGCAGTGACCTATCTGCACAGAACCAACCCACCAGCGGGAGCAGAACATACCATAGGAAGTTAAGTAGCCCTATAAGCTACCAAGTGACCTCCTTTAAAACTAACTTCCCATCACAACTGTGATGAAAACTTTTTGCTTATAATTCATTATTCAAATTTTCTAAAACCTCGTTAAACTTAAATGATTATTAAATCTGTTATTTGTAATTATACAAGTTTAACTTCGATTCAATCATTTAAAATGTACTGCAGTTTTGTCTCAGTCAATTTACTAAACACACTCTAAACAGAGCTATACCAGAATAATAAGAATTCCACTGAGTAAATCAGAGGTGGGGGCTTGAGGAGCTGAAAAAAAATAATTGCTTCATCCTTCACAAAAGTTGTCGGCAGATCATAGAATTAACGTGCTAATGCAGCATTGTTTTCGCTTTTCTGAATACCTTGTGAAAACTCCCTGGGGATAGAAGCGTCATTACCCTTCTATCTACATCTCTGCCAAGAGTCATCTTGTGCGAAGGTAGACACCTTTGACGACCCACTTTAGATACTCTTTGAGTTTTGGCCACTGTTGGACCACTACAAAGCAGGGGAGGCAACCCGTGACAAATGTATACCTAGCAGGCGGCATCGAAAAATAGGCTGAGAAAATGTACTAGGTCACATAATATGCGCACTGAAGGAACCGTTTTTTTGACATGCATCACCAGAGAGAAAATACAGTAGGGAATTAATTAGATACTACATTTCCCAGAGTAAATGACTGGCCTCTCAGCACAGCCAAGTGCAAGAACAGAGTAGATTGACCATTTACGTATTAAATACGGCTGGATCACCAATACCTGCCAGTCCATAAACGTGGAGAGTGTGATGTTAGAACAATCCAAGTGTTTGGCTGACTGCTGAGTAATAAAGATGATGTGTGAGCATTACATTGGGTTTTTGTAAAATAACGTAATAAAATGGGTCAAGTCTTGGACGTGGAAAATGAGACAGATGGACACGCTTAAGCCTCAGTCGTACAGATGCAAATGTAGAAATAAATGTTGTTTGAAAATTATCAGTTTACAAGCGTCAGCTTGTGATTCTCGTGTTTCGACGCTAATGTTCAGTTGTAGCAGAGTTGGTCAGAGATTCAGATGTTCGCTGAACACTGAAGAGATACGGGTAGCGTCGGCGTAGCTGGCGAGTCCTTTCCAGGACAAGTCCTTTTCAGGGCTTCACCATGCTGGCAGATGGATAATGTTAGTCCTTTTCAAGACTTAGTATCTATCAACGCTGCACGGGCTAGCAGACCTTTTCAGGACTAGTCCTTTTCAGGGCTACTTCATGCTAGCTGATAGAAGCTTGTAGTCTTTTTCAGGACTTAGTTTTTTTTATTAACAGTGCGATTCAGCTAACATAGTTAATTAATTTTTTGAATGACAAATTGCGCTCCGATATAACCAACGGACAAGTCTAGGTTGAGAGGATTTGTGCCTCGCCACAAGAAGTCAAAACCCTCAACCAGCAACACCAGTTTTTGCAGCCTAGCTGAGAGCTGAAGGAGAGCTCCTTAACAAATAGTCCAGCTTTCTAGCCGTTGTGCTATAATGTGATGGTGATGCATCGAGCCTATTGTTAGAACGTAGGTATTTTCAATGAATAATGTGTTGCCGAATACGGGTTTTATTTATAAATGTATTAAATAATATAAATATATTAAATTGGACATAGATAAGGAAGAAATACTGAGGGCAATTCATGTGCGTCTGTTAGAGAATGACACTGCAATCGATGAATCATCAAGGCTAAGACTGCTGGAATTTGGCATCAAACGTAAGACGTATGAGTGGACGCATGCGCCGTGTATACAACCAGTGCACAACAGGAACAATTAGCATTCATACCCTTCGACATTTGCTGAGGGAGACTGAGTACCTATGGGTTTGCCCGGAGTGCAATGACGTCGATTCTGATTAACATTAACATTTACATGAGAAACGCGTGTCATGCTGTGTAGGATTTTTGTAATGTTTAATTTTGTCATGACCGCGTGAAGCAAGTGCCTGGAAATGTTCTTATGATCTGAGGTATCTGCTAGTTCGTGCTGTGTGCATGTAAGTTGTTTCTGTTGTAATACTAGAACTTGTAAGTGGACAGTGGTGAACGATACATATCTCTTCATATTGTGAACACAGTTTTTCATGGCTTTCGTACTCTCTGAAATTCATATGCATAAGGTTTTCGTGGTGTAACAAGAATAGCTGAACCAACGAAATATATGGAATAATGAGTGGCCTACATGTTGGTGGCCCTGAAGCTTGAGCTATTGGAGCGGTGTGACGGTACTGCCTCCCCTGCTTTGCAGTAGTGGTCCAACAGTGGCCAAAACTCAAGAGTATCTAATATGGACTTCAAAGGTAGCTACCTTCGCACAAGATTACTCTTGGCAGAGATATAGATAGAAGGGTGATGACACCAATATCTGGTAAAAGAATAGAACGAAACGCTCTTCTGAGTACGGCGTTTTCCAACCCATAGTTATGGGTTCCTATCTTTCCATACCACCATCCCAATTAACTCAGACTTTACCCTCGATGAGAATTAAATTTAATCCCTCGGGATAAAACTTCCTTTACATCCTTGTCGCGATGAAGAGGTCAAGGATGAATTCTATCAACAACTGCAGAAAGAAATGGAAGACACACCAAGATATGATCTTATTATAGTAATGGGAGACCTCAATGCGAAAGTTGGAACACACAATACATATAATGAAAGAGTAATGGGGAAATGCGGCAGCGGAACAGCAAACGAAAATGGGGATAAATTATGAAGTTTCTGTAGCATTAACAACCTGGTCATTGGAGGAACACTTTTCCCACATAAGGAAATTCACAAATTAACATGTGAATCACCAAATGGTCGGGACAGAAACCAGATAGACCACATCATGATTAACGGTAGATGGAGACATGCATTACAAGATGTGAGGGTAAAAAGAGGTGCAGATGTGGGAAGTGATCACCATTTAGTAGTAGCAAAACTGAAAGTGAAACTAAGAAGGGCTGGACCAACTGTAACTACACAGAAAAGGTTTGACATCAGCAAATTGAAGGACCCCTTTACCAGAAAAGCTTTTGCGGCTGACATAAAGAAACTATACTACTGGACAAAAGTTAAGGGCCACCAAGAAAAACTCCACTATGGACCAATTAAATGCAACCAGGTGTAAACAATTTATTACAAAATAAAGTTGATTCATCCGTGGAAAAGACCAGTCAAGTGTTTTTTAATAATGTGTGACTTACTAATGTGGTAAAGTGGGATGTTATAAATTTTTATAGGGGACTTAGTGTACTGACTGAGATCAGCTGTGAAGGTATCTGTATCTAATAGGTGTAGTGTTTTACAGATAACCTTACTTGCTACCACATTATGCCTCAGTCAGAATTATTCTGGAATATTGTGATGACTACGTTAAATGTCTAGGGTATGTATATGATGAAATGTAAGTCACAACAACAACAGACAGATAAACAATTTACTTTATTCCACCTCACTTGACAACACTGTGACACTCACACACATGTAACATTCTATAAGACTATCTTAAATGAGTCACTGGTAAATTTTCAAATATCAATATGTATTAAGTACTTTCATTAATATATATGTCCTGATTCAACTACAAAGTGAACCAGGAATCACAATCAATTTTAATTACAATTTATATGTACAGGATTTATCAATATGAATCTTGTAGTGACATTTTATTAATATTATCTTATGTGTGTCAGTTGTGTAGTAGTAATATGAGGTAATACTGGTTTTGTTTTTTCAAGCTATGTTGTTATTTGTCATCATGACTTCAAGTGTTTGTTTATCTTGTAAGTAGTATGGGGAAAAGTTCACAGTCCCTATCAATTTAAACACTGTATTTTCCCTCTGGTTTATTATAAAGTCAGATTTTGAGGGGGGGGGGGCATAATGTTGAGCTCCACGGGCCACATAGGCTTATCTTTCGTGATGGCGGCAGGATAAGACTCCTCTGCTCGATAGCCTCCCTGGGTTCTGGAGACACCTCACTGGTCACTATCTGGACCCAGGAGTATGCTGTCAGCCTCTAGGTTCAGCAAAGCTCCGACCAGGTGCTGCTCAATAGCGTTAGGACCACGGTCCCTGAAACAAGAAGGTTGTACCTCCTACTTCATAACTAGTTTATAATCCATTTACAGACTGAACACAATACATAACAAACACTGAGTTCAGAGCGGTAGGCCAACTGTCAGCTTCATCTGAAATAATTTACACCAGTACATTCCTCCCTAATGGTTACTACGCCTCTGCAATTCCAGCATTATTTCTTTCTAGTCAATAATATAGGTGTCAGTGTACTGTTTGGCAATTCCATGCAGTTTTACTTTCCTCCGACACCTTCTGTTCAGGTTGGAGCATTATATAGGCTTTACCTCATGTTCGCTACTGAACCACACATATATACAGACATAAATTATCAATTTACATTCAATTTTCATTAAAAAGATATTGAATATATCAAGCTTACCACAATTCATGGAATAATACACAGTTACGTTGAATGGCAATGAATATAGCACAACTTCGATCTGCCGATGTCCCAGGCTTTTATTTAGAAAAATATGCACTGGTGCTCAACGCACTGGTTCTGTAGTAAGTTTATTTGAACATGTGGTGGTGACCTGACGCCTCTGATTGACTATATTCGCGGGTCTAACCAATCGTGCCATGTTTACCCAATCGTTTGAAAAAAAAGTACTCCTACTCCCGTTTCCCCTGACAACAAAAGATAGTATTTATAGCCCGACTAATTGTGTTTAGCCTTACATTTCTTGCGCTCCAATCAAATCGGATTTAACATGGAGACCCATTTCCCGTACAATGGTGGGGTGAAAATCTGCCACTGAGCGATTCTGATTTGGGTGTTGTCTGACATCCCTCACTATTTCTTTTGGCTATAATTTGGTAATTCCTAGACTATTTGCGTAACGTTTAACATATTCTTTGTCAGCAAGTCCTAAGGAACCCAAATATACAAATTTAAAGGAGCTAAGTGGCTGCGTTCAAAATATGCATTTTCTTCTACCTCCTGTTTACTTCGAATACGATGTGGTGTCTGGGTACTGTAATGTTTTCAAACATAAACCAGTATAATGTCATGTTTCCTAATAAGCGTTTTGTGAGTTTTTAAAAACTAACTCTCGTGTGTGTAGTGCTTTTTTTCCACTGTCGATTTGAAAAAAGCTAGTGCTTGTGGCCTTACACGCGTGATGGTAGTAATTGTGTATCGCGAGACGCGTGTTTAGTGTTGCATGCGTTCCGGCTTTCAGCCTCTCCCTTTCTTTCTATCTTTAGTCCATCTGTCTTTCGTTTTTTTTTGTAACGTAGTGTATAAAATGACATGAATGGAATTTTAAATCTAGGTCATCTTGCGTATCTCAAGGTTTTTCTTAGAAATGGAGTACACATTTTATTGTGTTGGGGAAACGCGTGTATGCTGCAGAAGGCTTTTACTATCAACGTGAAACGTTACAAGTTGCAGACGAAGGAGAAAACAAGGGGGATTTCGAGTACAGTCATTGTGACAGCACTGTTCTTTACCATTCTTCTTTCCTTTTATTGAATTTATGTGTTAGGCTTTACATTTACCTGATAATTTATATATGTGGATTAGAATTTCTCACGACAACTAACAAAAAGAAATTCAACTCACTTTTTCACCTTTTGAACTAGTGGGGCGTGTTGCAAAAACCACCAGTTTTTGCAGCAACAATGGCAATTTTCACGTGCGGGTTAAAGTGACCCAGTTTTTGGACATTTAAAAAAAAACTAACCTAGTGCACACAGAAATGTGTATATATATACACTTTTTGCTCAGATGAATAAAAGAGACTTGAATCGGCCTCTTACACGCGTCTGGGTGTCCTTAATTTAATAAGTTCCGTCTCTGACTTCGTGTATGGTCCTTCAGTTTCCTCAGTCCCGGTTTCCTTATTTAATATGAAAGAGATTTCCTGGGCTATGAAAGTCCGTCCAACATCCTCCAATGAAAAGTGTCCGGTATGTTAAGAAGGAATTCTGAATTCTAATTCTTCAGTCTAGCAAGGTCTGGTATCTTGGCGAGCGATTTCTCAAGCGAAATAGCTTGAGAAAATGGTCAGATTATATTCACTGCCTTCCCACGCGTTTGTTATGCGCGCCTCAAAGGATCAGCCAATCTGATTTGAATATGCTGCATGACTCAGCTAATGCAAAGTTTCAAACATTACTTTTCTGAAAATGGGCTGTACACATCCGATTGCCCTGTGTAACAACTTACAAACACGTCGATAAACTCATATAACAACGTGTTCCCAATGTAACAATCATTACTTTTATAAGAAAGTAATCTCTTATCTGTGTCTGTCCATCAGTTGTATCACCGTATTCCAAGATTTGGTGATGAGCGTACCCGCGTCTTATCAGTGATTAAGCACTGCACTGATGCGATTTACGTGTTAATATGTATACTGATATCGCTGCGCCCACGATATCCAACATGGTTAGGTCGCTGCCACTCCTTGCAACGCAGGGAGAAATGGATAACAGCCAGACATGTCTACTTATCCCCGAGAAGAGTGTAAGAAGGAAAATACATAATATCTGCTACACATAGCAGAAAAAGAAAGAAAGAAAGTGCGACAAATGAAAGCACACAATAAAATAAGTACCTCAAATGTACCGATACTGCCGGAGTGAAACAAAGATCGAGGATGATCGTCCCATTTTGTGACAGGGGGGGCCTCTTTTATTTAAAAAAAGTATTCTGGGATAGGAAAGAAACGTATTACAGAGAAGGCTGGACTTGAAGGCCCCGAAGCTCATGCTTCATTAGCTTCATGGTAGATCCGCCTCTGCGTAGGCGAGAAATAGAGACGAAAATGCATATTTTCGTTGTCGCCAACATAATTGACAAACGGCACAAGGAACCAGAATTTCTTGATATTCTGTGTGCACTTCCGGCGTGATGCTGACCACATCACCCCTAGTTTGCCCTATGGTCAAAATAATATGAGCCTAACACCCTGTTCCCTCACTGGGCATGTAACGCGATCCTTTACCTATATGCACTTGCCGTTCATCCATCGCAGTGGGCGTTTAAAAGAAAATCGATGTTAAAAGGGAATTTAAATTTACTAATAAGGGTCATGGCGACTCTGCCAACTCAGCATAGCGATCCACTTTAATAACGATTTGCTAGGTAAGAACCCACACTTAACGAGCATCTTGATCCTCATTTGTAATAAATAATGTATTGTTGTAAATTTCCGGCTCGACAGCAGTAAAACATAAATGTACTATAAATTGCTGCAGTACATGTGTAGTTTTTAATCCTTGACTGACAGTATATAATAGATTCTGTTTCAGCAGTCTATTTAGGACACTAAGGAGCGAGGCCAAGGTCAGCGGAAAATTCCGAATCCCACTGCAATTGAAGGGACACGATCGCGGCATTTTCTTTTGTGCGTCATTCTTTGCCAGGGTTAAATTGCAAGCAAACAACAATAAAAACGTTTTACAGCAAGTGATTCCGTTAGTTTCGAAAATGCAAGTGTCTTCTTCATTCGCCTTGTTCTAAAAGTGATTGGATTGTACCATGTGTTTGTGATATGAAAAAGGCCCGTTAACCCGAAAAGAAAGCTTGCTGTCAGAAAGTTCTCGCGTTACATATATTTTTCTATTAAAAATAAAAAAATTATATCGGTTACGAAAAACATAATTTCGTCAGACGGTTATAGATTGCTCTAGCATTAATTGTCAGAATATAATTTTTTATTTTTCTTGGAACCGATTCTTAGGAAATATGTGCCAAGTGCGGTATGTCACGACGCGAAGTTTTACAAATAGATCTCACTAGCAACATGAGACGGCAGACATAAAAAAAAAGACTTGCCAAGGTTTCATAGTAAGTATCGTAAACAGCCGTTTCTGATTACGATGTCACATTCTTAAGTAGTGTTCTGTGTAAATAAATATGCAAGTAGCCCGTACAGCTAAAACGGCCAGGAATCAGAATGGAATTTCGCAGCTCCAACTATTCATGATTTAACAAATCAACAGTATTATAAGTACGCACGTCATGTTTGTGCACCATTGTTATTAAGTTAGGATCTGCATGCCAGCATCGTGTCCTATTTGCATTTAATGTTAGATACTGCAAACCAAGAGGCGTCTGTTTCGACAACTATTCCGCTTGGTGCTGATTTTACAGGTAAGAGTATCGTTACATATGAATTATTTAATTTTCGTGCAGCAGTGTTGTAACATATATTGTACAGGGGCGGACTGAGTGATGGGCTTTTCGGGCACTGCCCGAGGACTCACAGATGTAGAGGAGTTCACGATCCCTTAACCGCCTTTTCTATCCTGATCCATGTGCAGTCGATAATCGGGGCCAATTACCCTGTTTTTGCCCCGGGGCTTCGATCAGTGTCAGTCCGCGTCTGCACACGTGCGCGCGCGCACACACACACACACACTCACACATATATAGCCTACATACACATACGTGCGTGTCGTGGAATATTCTAATCCACATATATAAATTATCAAGTAAATATAAAGCCTAATAAATCCATATAATAAATAAAGGAAGAAGAATGGTAAAGAACAGTGCTGTCACAATGACAGTACTCGAAATCCCCTTTGTTTTATGCTTCGTCTGCAAATTGTAACGTTTCCACGTTAAATATAGGCCTTCTGCAACAGACACGCGTTTCCCAAACACACAATAAAATGTGCTGCCTTTCTAAGAAAAACCTTGAAATATGCAAGTTGACCTAAATTTTAAATTCCATTCATGTCTTTTTCTACACTGCGTTACCAAAACGAACGAACAGATGGACAAAAGGATAGCGGGAAGGGAGAGGCAGGAAGCCGAACACTAAACACGCTTCGCGCGATACACAAATGCTGCCATCACGCGTGTAAGACTACATGCACTAACTTTTTTTTCAGACGGACAGTGATAAAATACATTACCCATCCCAGAGTTAGGTTTATAAATCATAAAAAACGCTTATTAGGAAAGATAACAATAGATGGGTTTACGGTTGAAAACATAACAGTACCCAGACAGCACATCTTCGAAACAGGAGGTAGAAAATACATATTTTGAACGCAGCCACGTAGCTCCTTTAAATTGGGATATTTGGGTTCCTTAGGGCTTGCTGACAAAGAATATGTAAAACGTTACGCAAATAGTCCAGGAATTAATAAATTATACCCAAAATAAAATAGTGAGGATGCCTGACAGCATGAAATCATTTCTGCTCATAAAATTTTTTTATAACGTGTTTGAAAAAACCTTGCGTTACAGAAATAGCCTACCATGTAAACTCCAAATTGATTGGAGCGCAACAAATGAAAGACTAACCACGATTGGTCGGGCTATAAATACTATCTTTCGTTGTTAGGGGAGACGGGGAAAGGTAACATTTTTTCAAACACTTGTCGAAACGGGGCCTCATTGGCTAGACTCGCTGATATAATCACTTAGGAGCGTTAGTTCGAAACCACTTGTTTAAATAAGCTTGATAAAGCGACAGTGCGTTGAAGCCAGCTCACATTTTTGCTAAAATAAAAGCCTGGAACATAAGCAGATGGGAATTTGTGCCAGTAAATGTGCCAGAATTCATTGCTAATCAACGTATCTGTGTTTATTTCCATGAAATTGTGGTAAGCTTGAACCATTCAGTATCTTTTAATGAAAATTGAATGTAAATTGTTAATTTATGCCTGTATATATATGTGTAGTTCAGTGGCAAACAGGAGATAAAGCCTATAATGCTCCAGCCTGAACAGAGGGTGTCGGAGGGAAGTAAAACGGCATGGAATGGCCAAATAGTACACTGACACCTGGATGATTGATTAGACAGAAATAATGCTGGAAGTGCAGAGGCGTGGTAACCATTAAGGAGGTAAATACTGGTATAAAGTATTTCAGATGAAGCTGACAGTTGGCCTAACGCTCTGAACTCAATGTTTGTGTTGTATTGTGATCAGTGTAAAAGAGAATATAAATTAGTTATGAAGTAGAAGGTACATCCTTCTTGTTTTCAGGGACCGTGGTCTTGATGGTATTGAGCTGCACCTGGTCAGAGCTTTGCTGAATCCAGAGTCGGACAGCATACTCCTTGGTCCATTTAGCTATCAGTGAGGTGTCTCCAGAGCCCAGAGGAGAATTCGAGCAGAGGAGTCCTTTCCTGCCACCATCACTCAAGATAAGCAGATTTGGCCAGCTGAGCTCAACATTATGTCCCCTCATCTTGAAATGACTTTATAAAAATAACATTCAGAGGGGGATTTAATTGTATTAATATCAGGAACTGAGAACATCTCCAATACTAGTTTCCTTAAGACAAACTATTGAAGTCATGATGACAAATACCAACAGAGCTTGAACAAAACAAAACCAGTATTACCTCATTTTACTACTACACAACTAACACACATAGGATATTTGTAATAATATATGTCACTACTATATTCATATTGGTAAATTCTGTACATATAATTTGTAATTTAAATTGATTGTGATTCCTGGTTCCCTTGTAGTTGAATCAGGACACATATTCATTCATGCCAGTAATGAATACATATTGTTATTTGAAAAGTTATCAGTGACTCTTTTAAGATATCCTTGTAGAGTGTTATATGTATGTGAGTGTCACAGTGTTGTCAAGTGTAGTGGAATAAATTAAATTGTTTATCCGTCTGTTGTTGTTATGACTTACACTTCATCATACACATACCCTAGACACATAACGTAGTCATCACACTATTCCAGAATAATTCTGACTGAGATATATATATAGATATGTGGTAGCAAGTAAGGTTATCTATAATACACTACTCTTAATAGATATAGATACCTTCACAGCTGATCTCAGTCAGTACACTAAGTCCCCTATAAATATTTATAACATCCCACTTCACCACAGTGCGTACTGATTAAAACTTAATTCTTCATTTATTTATTAGCTAGTGCCTGATCTAAGCCATCGGAGGGTAAGATTGTCAGTTGTTTTCTTTTCAACTTATTGTTGTGTTAGATGTTTTGTTCTAGTTGGCGTTGATCGCAATTCTGGACACATGTTTTGAATTAAGTGCAAGTAGAGTAGTATGGCTTCCCGTTGCCGTATGTTCTCTCCGAGTTCTTTTGGCAAGGGGAGGAAGATAATACATTATTAAAACAAATGACACGGCGCAATCGATCTCACCAGACTTCTAAGTCCTGTGTTGGGCACAGAGAGAGAGAGAGAGAGAGAGAGAGAGAGAGAGAGAGAGAGAGAGAGAGATTGGTTTTAGTAGATCATGAGATTCTAGCTAACGTGCCAGTGTGCATACTTGAGAGTTCAGAAGATAGGTGGCTGGAACAAATCAATAAATGAGAGCATTTTTCTTATTTCTTTTGGTCGGGTCAGGGAGCCGTCTATGTATGACGTCACGTTTGGAATGGGAGAGGGTTCAAACATGTATGGCGATTTAAAATGATTGGGGAGGGTGATTGATGATTAAAAATATGATGTCAGTCTCTCCCTCTTGTACGTTGGTAAAGACCGGACTATCAATCTGCTCATCTCGTGGAGCCGACAATCTTGAAAGGCATGTTCTACTGTTTGTTTCTTCCCAACGTAGACAGATGTCTGCCCAGTGTTCAACGTTTTTAAATTGGTAGTATTTAAGTCCCGCATTGGCCTGTTCCTAGTCATAAATCTATCTCTTCAACAAATAGTCTCTTACAATAATTCCTTGTCGAACCCAACCGTTGTCAATACAGGTGTTCCCCAGGGCTCTATTCTCGGCCCTCTTCTCTTTACCGTATACATTAATGATCTTCCTCTATACTTCAAACACTCATCATGTGACCTGTTTGCCGATGACTGTACTGTCTATACTAGTGATAAAAGTTGCACCACACTAGAACAATCTTTACAAAACGATACATATAATCTTATTAAGTGGAGCAACGAGAATCGCATGCAAATAAATATTAGTAAAACAAAATATATGTTAATATCAACCAGACAAAAACTACAAAACTTGCAGAAAACAACACTTCAGCTCTTCATTGGAACATCACTAATTTTAAACGTAAATGAACACAGAACTCTAGGTATCACTGTTGACCAACACCTAAGTTGGAACTCACATGTACATGCACTCACAAAGCAAACAGCACAAAAAGTTTACCAATTAGCCAAAATTAAACATTTCCTGGATGAGGAGGCAAGGAAAATGTTCTACATATCTCATATACAAACGCATCTAGACTATTGTTCCACAATCTGGGATGGTTGTTCAGTCTCCAACACAAAAAGGCTCCACTCGCTTCAAAAACGCGCAATGCGCCTTGTTGCTGATAAACACCAATCACATTGTATAGATTTATATAATTATCTTCAAATATTACCCCGCAGGAAGCGCTTCCTATTTAACAAAGGGAAATTTATTCACAAAATCCTGTCACAGAATGCTCCAAAGTATCTTTGGCCGCTTTTAAAATATAATGAAAGACGTAGTCAGCGCTTAAACAAATTACAAGGTACCCAAGCCCAGGCTAGACCTACTTAAGACTAGTTTGGCTTACTCAGCTGCTCATCTTTGGAACAATCTTCCCAATGACCTGAAAAACACGCACAGTCCTTACTCATACAATCGTATACTGTTCAAATACTTTATGAGTGCTGATTATATGCCACCTTAACTGATTGTGTTGTACTTTTATCTAATATACTGTATGGAGGCGCTGATGATCTAGTTTTCATTACAATATACTTATTCTTAATATTATATTCTTAATAACTTATATTCTTAATTTTATGATCAAGTACTGTTAATGTATGCTGTTATACTTCCTTGTAATGTTGCACTGCCCTTACATTAATACTTTCAGTACGCTGGAGAATGTTTGAGTAACAGTAATAAAAGATGAGGAAGAGGAAGGAAGAATGCAAGAGGGGACTGTGCCCGATTTTCAACCCTTCGCAAACTAATTGCTTTCGTATATGTCTGTCTAGCTATCTACCTAGTCTGATTCTGGTCTTGAGTTTGGGACGCAAAGACAACGAGGAAAGTAACTGTTTACCCCACCTCATCTTGATGAACCTAAAAAAAAAGTCCCTGAGTCATTCAGTTGCACACCGTTTGAAAATTTCACGAGTTCTTATACAGTAACATACTTCTGAATGTCTCAAATCACTAATTTACTGTAGGAAGAATTCGATTTTTATGTCTTGTTATTGTTGTTGTTTTTTTAATTTTGTTTTTAATGTTTATTTTTATTTACTTTATTTTTAAATTCATTATTATTATTATTTTTTTATTTTATTTTATTTTTAAATTTTATTTTAAAAACGTACTTTAATTATGATGATTATTGCAAATGAAATATTACTTTTATAATGATAAATGCCTTAATTATAATAATAATACATTCTTTAAGCACCAAACACGGCGCATAAGGCAGAAACCAGTGCTCTCCAGGTTGTTCGTTGTGACGCCACTCCTCTTAGCTCTTGCACATTATTTAGGCCCAACGTTCTTCCTTCTCTTATTATTGTTCTTCTGAGTGTTTCTTTTTTTATTATGCTTAAAGTAAATGTGAGCATGAAAGGATATAGTATACATGACGAGAAAGAGAGAGGAAGGGCAGAATGTCAGACGGGCCTGCGTGCCCAATTCTTAACCCTTTGAAAATAAAGTTCGTTCGTTCGTTCGTTCTTCTAGGGAACATAGTTTTTATGCTTCTGTTATATGTGACTGTACTTTATCTATATCCTTGTTCTTTTGAAATTATTTCTTTTTAATTGCTTTTGTTTCTAAATTTATTGGCCTGTGAATCCACTGTTCTTTCACTTTGTTTCTTTTATAGCTAGTTTCCATTATTGCTTCTGACAGGTTTGTAATTCGTAGTTTATTTTAATGGTTCCTTAGCTATGACTGACGGGGGATTCTCTGAGGAAAACTATATGTAGTATTTTCTCTGTTTTTCGCCATGACTACTGCGGCTGATTTTAATGCTTCTGCTTCAACTTTAGTGTGTGAAAATGTTCCTGTGGCCACTGAGATGTGCTCATTTATTAAATCTGTGTATACGCCTCCCCTTCTCTTTTTGTTTGCTTGTAGCTTTAATTACTGATCCGACTTTATATATCTGGATCCTTCGTGTGGTTGTATACGTTTCTCTAAAGCATTCCATAGCTACAGTATATTATCATCTCTGCATCTATTTGGCTGCCTTTTTTTTCATAATTTCTGGTATGTTGTTTATCATCTCCAGGGATCTTGTTGTGCTCCAATGTGGGAACATGTTGCTTATAGTAGGAACTCTGTCTTTGTGTGTGCAATGTCTGGTAACAGTTGTGGCAAATTCTTTTACTTTTTTTTAAACAAAAAACAAAAAAACAAAACTGTAATCAGGCCTAATGGTCTTTTATATTTGGATATGCGCCCTAATATAACAGACTTGGTTGAACGGGACGCGCCTCGCCAATACGAGACAAAATTTCATTAAAAAAAAATTTACTTTTTGTGCAAAACAGCCTGTCTGGAGACAACCCAGACCATGTAGTTTCAGTCTATCATTCATTGGGTGGTTTGTGAGCCTTTTACATTGTATTGTCTGTTGTAGTACACTGCAGATTCTTCTGCCAATCACGGATTATAATTTTGTTATCTTGTTAATTTAATCTATTGGGGGAGTGATTTAATTGCTCCGTTAACGATTCTCTCAGCCTGTGATGTTGAATTCTGTCTGTTCTTTCGAAGTTGGATTTTAAAGGAGTTGCCCAGGCGGAAATCCAATGATGGTCCAATTCAGAGTTTACATCTCCTCTGTACTGCAGTATTTGATGGTCTGCGCCCCAAGTCGACTCCAGTTAGTTTTGTTTGTTCGTAGTAATTTATTATCTAGGTTTTAGCTGGCCCCGATCAATGTGATTTTTCATGTCTTCTTGGATCCTTAGCTCCTGACTAACAAAGCAGTCAGTGGCCATCACGCCTAGTGGCGTCTTGTAGGGTGGCAACAAGCTGTCCCCATTTTGCTCGGTCGGTGGCCATCCTTCGTGCCGTGCCTCAACTCTTGTTCATGCTTTGCATCTCAGCCTCCACTGTTCTCTGCCAAGTTGTCTTTAGTCTGCCTCTCTTTCGCTATCCTTCTGGGGTCTATAGCAGAGCAGTTCTGGTGATGGTGTCAGGGTCCCTTCTGAAGGCATGGCCAACCCAGTTCCAGCGTCTGCCCACAATGATGGTGTGCATGCCTTTTTTGAATGCACCGTTTAAGTACTTCCTGGTTGGAGATGGTATTGAGAGGATTTTTCATGTAAGTCTGGTATATTTCCTTTGGTCCTGGCATTCCTTCTGCTTGGCGGAACTTCTCAGACGGAACGTTGTCAGATGGTGTAGAGAAGCTACCTAAAACCGACAAAAATGTAATATGGAGATACCAATGGTGGTGAAGATGACATAAAGTTGGAAGAACTGAAGGCAGCACTGGAGAAAATCAAAATAGGCAAAGCAGCAGAGCATGATAGTATAACACCAAAAATGGTTAAGTACATGGGAACATCAGGCGATCTATTACTCTTAAGGGTCCTACAGGCAGCTTGGTGCAACAAGACCATATCAAAGGATTGCCATCATAACACCGATTTTCAAAAAGGGTGACAATCGACAATGTGGAAACCATAGAGGCATATCCCTTCTCAATGTCCCTGGTAAAATCTACTCTAGAATCTTAGAGCAGAGAACGAACGAACGAACGAACGAACGAACTTTATTTTCGAAGGGTTGAGAATTGGGCGCGCAGGCCCGTCTAACATTCTGCCCTTTCACTCTCATTTATCTTGCATACTATATCCTTTTATTCCCACATATTACTTTAAGCATTAATTTAAAGGCATGCAACATTATAAAGTTAACATAATAGCATTCATTTACAGTATACAATCATAATAAAAAATGAGTAGCCTAGGTTTTTTTTTTTTAAAAAAAATAAAGATAGTGACTGAAAAAAAAAAAAAATAATAATAAATAAAATAATATAAACAAAACAATAAATAAATAAGTTATGTATACCGACACTCACTTATGCGGTCAAAACGTCTAATCTGTAGTATTTTTGAATGTGTCATCAATCCTCAATACAAGAATTACAAAAACACATTCTCGCTTACATCCATACATTCTTGGCGGAAATTGAAATAATAATAATAACACTTTCTTGCGCACTTCTGTAACAGAAAAAGTCTTTCAGCAGTTTAAAAAAAAAAAAAAAAAAAAAAAAAAAAAAAATTATATCTGCATGTACATCACCCATTTAAGCAAACGGAAACATTCACATCTCTAAAGTACAGTGGTATGCGGGTACATTCTCACATACATTACATTATATAATAGTATTACATGGATATAAAACAAATTATTCCCATTAAAAACGAGCGGAAGAGGAAAGGAAATGTTGACCTATGGATGAGATGTTGACAGGCAAATGATGTTTCTATGGGGGTAGATAATCAGTGTTTAGGAAGTGTTTGAAAAGTGCTTTGTTAAATGAATATTGTGTAGGTAGGCTTTTTAGGTGGTGTGGAAGGCTGTTCCATAAGTAGGCTCCAGAGTAGGCTAGACTCTGTTTGAACAGGTCGATCCTAGGTTTGGGCAGACGTAACTGATGTAATTGTAGTCCCTCTCTTCTACTGGTTTGAAACAATGATCGTAGGTACGGCGGAGCATTGTTTGATAGAATTGCGTGGGTCAGCTTGGCTTTGTTGTAGAGAAGACGTTTTTTTCAGGGACAGTATTGTGGGTTCTTTTCCTGTTCTTGTGTGTGATATCGTGCGATTATCGGTGATCAGACGTATTGCTCTCTTATGCAGGGAGTGCAGTCTCTTTGAGGTGGAAGCAGGGCAACCATCCCATAGTGTAGAGCAGTAATCTAGATGTGTCTGTATATGTGAGGTGTAGAACAATAGTCTAGTGTCTGCGTCTAAGAAGTGTTTTATTTTGGCTAGCTGGTACGTCTTTTGAGCTAAGTGTTTGGTTAAATTCCGTACATGGGAGTTCCACGTTAAGTGCTGGTCAATCGTGATTCCTAGAACTTTGTGTTCTGTTACATGTTCAATTTGTATTGATTCCGCATGTACCTGTAGCGATCTTTTGGTGCAGTTTAGGAGTTTCTGTCTGGTGGTAATCAACATAGATTTCGTTTTTGCTGTGTTTAATGGCATACGATTCATATTACTCCATTTTGTTAGATTGTCTACATCGCATTGAAGAGTCATTTCAAGTGCCACGCAGTCATTGTCACTAGTGTAGATAGTACAATCATCTGCAAAGAGGTCACATGTTGAATATTTTAGATGTAGTTGTAGGTCGTTGATGAACATTACGAAGAGTAGGGGCCCAAGAATAGAGCCCTGCGGTACTCCTGTATCTATCTTCGAGAAATCTGATGTCGAGTTATTGTGAAGCACTAACTGTTGTCGATCTCCCAGGAATGATTTGATGATGTTTAGTGGATTAGGGCCTATTCTGAGGGTTTCCAACTTTTGAACCAAGATAGTGTGGTCAATCATGTCAAATGCTTTTTTGAAGTCAACAAAAACAGCACCACCTAATTTCCCATCATTTACGTTCGACAGCCAGTTATCTGCCATTTTGGTGAGAGCTGTGTGACAGGAATGTTTGGGTCTGAAACCTGACTGGCTCTCAATGAGCAGTTTGTTTGTTGTTAAGTGTTGAAATGTGGTGTTGTAAATGTGTTTCTCTAGTGGTTTTGAAAGAGATGATAGAAGGGATATTGGTCTGTAACTGTTGGGATCGCTATGTGAGCCAGATTTATAGAGAGGATACACTTTGGCAGATTTAAATGCTGTGGGAAAGTAGTTGTGTGCAATACATTGATTGTACACATATGTTAAGGAGTCGCAAATGATGGGTGCAGCGTAACGTAGAATCTTATTGCTGATACCATCAAGACCAGATGAATTGTTGTTTTTTAATGCCAAGATATATGTGAGAACTTCGTGTACTGTTAGAAAAGGAATATCTCTAAGATCTGTTATGGTATGTTCAGTGTTGCAGAAGGCGGTCAGTTTACTAATATCGCAGTCCATTGGCTTTAGTGTCGATTTGAGATGGTTAATTTCTGTTTTGAAGTGGTTACTAAAATGAGTAGCCGTGAGGGAGCAGCTTTTTGGTAAAGAGTTTAGTGACTTTTTTTTTGTGTGTTAGTGTTCTAATGGCTGCCCAGACTTCTTTACTGTTTGCTTTGTCTTGAATCATCTTTCTGAAATGTAGTTTCTTTTCCTGACGAATGAGGTATTGTACTTTGTTTCTAAGCATCCGATACCTGCTGAAATCTTTGAGCTTATGTGCTTCGTCCCGCTCTCTCATTGTTGATAATATTTCGTTTGTTATCCATGGGGTCTTTCTGATATTTTTAACACGAACTTGCTTTATAGGAACATGTTTGTCAAATACATTGTTAAAAAGTTTGTGTCCAGTATGTTATGGCTTCTTCTGGATAGGGAAGTTGGTACACGTATGAGAGAGGGGATATTTGTAGGTCTTGTAGGAATAATTGAAGGTTAAAGTTTTTGAAATTCCTGTAATGGACTGTGATATGTTCCGTTTTAGGTGCTTTGAACCCTTTTCTCGTCCAGGTACAGCAAATAGGATAGTGGTCACTTAATGCTGTCCGTGTAACTGTGCATTCTACAATGTTTTCTGGGCAGGTCGTATAGATATGATCAATTAGTGTAGATGATGAATCTGTTACTCTCGTGGGTTGATTGACTAACTGTGTGAGGTTGTATGAGATGGTGATATCATTCCACGTGTTGTTCGATTTGTGAAGGTCAATATTGAAATCTCCCAGTAGAATAATTTCCTTCGAAGAAGCCCAAACGTTGTCCATCATTCGTGAGAATGTGTCAAACCATACAGCAGAAGAGCTAGGGTTTCGGTACAGGTAACCAATTAAAACGGGGGTCAGGTTGGGGAGTTTTATTTCCAGCCATATACATTCAATGCCAGTATGTTCTAGATCATCACGGCGTCTGTACTGAAGAGATGTTGAGATGTATATAACTAGCCCTGTTTCATGTTGTCTGTTAGAATCCCTGCGAATGGTGGTGAATCCATTAATCCTAATTTCTTCATCTGTAATTTTGTCATTGAGACGGGTTTCAGAAAAACCAAATATGTGGAAGTTTTGTTGGAGAGAGGTGGAGACTTCAGGAAGCTTACCTAGCAGGTGGTAAATGTTTAAATGACCAATTTTAAGCCCTGATAGTTTAAGCCAGGAATTAGTGATATTGCCTATATTTTGATTTGAGTTTTTGCAATCGGACATGATAATAGTCAATAGGAAAGAAAGAATGAGGGGAGTAGGAATGAGTAAGAAGCAATAAAGTTAGTACACAATGGTTAATACAAAATTGTAAACAAGTTATAAAATATACACTGCTGAGCCAAAATTGGATGAACGTCCAGTGTGGATTTCGAACATACCGAAGTACTCCAGACCTAATCTTCACACTCAGACAGCTGAGTGAAAAGGCCCTTGAGTATAAGAGTGAGATCCATCTTTGTTTCATAGATCTGGAAAAGGCGTTTGACAGGGTCCCCTGGAGCAAACTTTGGGACTGTTTGGCAAAGAAGAACATTCCAGCACCTCTGATTCATGCTATACAGAGTTTCTACAAGTCTTGCAGAAATTATGTGAGGACAGCAAACCGTAAGTCAGAAGAGTTCAGGACCACCAATAGTGTAAGGCCTTCTTTAGCCTAAATAACATCTGGAAGTCCTCCCAATACAGCACAAGCACAAAATTAAGATTATACCAGAGTTGCGTGCTTTCTGTGCTTCTCTATGGTGCGGAATGCTGGAGAGTCACAGAGAAGGAAATGTCAAAATTGTCCTCTTTTCACACAACATGCCTAAGAAAAATTCACCGCATCTTTTGGCCGAATACCATCACCAACCAAGATCTGCTTACTCGTAGCAAGCAAGAGGACATGCACACCATCATAGCTGGCAGACGCTGGAGCTGGGTTGGTCATGTCCTCAGAAGAGACCCCGATGCCATCACAAGAACAGCTATGCTTTGGACCCCTGAAGGAAAGCGAAAGAGAGGCCGACCAAAAACAACTTGGCGGAGGACTGTGGAGGCTGAGATGCAAAGAATGAACCAGAGTTGGGGCACTGTACGAAGGATGGCCACCGACCGTGCAAAGTGGAATCAATTTGTTGTTGCCCTACAAGACGCCACTAGGCGTTATGGCCACTGACTGCTTTGACGGTCGGTGGTTAAGGATCGAAGAAGAAGAAGAATAGTGTAAGACAAAGTGATATCCTGTCACCGTATCTTTTCATACTTCTCAAGGACGATGTCATCAAAGCATGTAAGGAGAGAACAAGAAAGTATTCAGTGGAGTACTGGAAGATGAGACAGGTCTGTATTTTAGAGCTAGCATTTGCTGATGATGTTGCCCTGATTGCTAAATCAGAGGCACATCTCCAATCCAACCTGCAAGTCTAGAAGGAAGAGCTGGAGAAGAGAGGGATGGTAATAAGCAGTTCTAAAACAAAATCCATGGTGATATCACAAGAAGAAAGAAGGCATCAGATTAAGCTGGGAGAACAGGTCCTGGAGCAGGTCAACCACTTTAAATACCTCGGAGCTGTTATAGACCGGAAGGGAGGCATCAAAGAAAAGCAGCATATGGGAGACGTTTTCAGGCCATAAATCGAGGATTCCTCAGTAAAAGAGACGTTGGTAAAAAAACGAAGATGGCTGTATACCGCTCCACCTATGTCCCAGTCTTGACGTATGGATGCACGTCATGGGCAATGACTACAACCCACAAAAGCCAGATCCAAAACTCAGAAATGAGATATCAGAGGAAGGTGGTTGAAGTAACAAGAAGAGACATGGTCCGCAACCAGACGATACGTCAAGGCCTAAAATCCGACCCCCTGCAGACTGTCGCGAGAGGTTTTAGATGTTATTAAGAATAGGATATCCTGGACAAAAAGTGTATCAGATGATACCAGGATCGTGCCAGGTAAGAGTCTGGTCTTATTAGTAATACCCCCCCCCCCTTTCTCTGAAGAGAGTAAGGGTGTATAGACAACCAAGGTAGGGTCAAGCTATGTAAGTTACCAGAGTTGATGGTAAAGTACTACTCTGATTCCCTAACTGCTACCTCTCTAGATCCTTCTTGATTATTATTTTATTTATTGTTATTGGCTATGCTAGGGGTATGTATTTAACTTAATTCACCAACAAGAACTGTAACTTAACTTAATTAATTTAATAAAGTCGGTTGGTGAATATTTACAATTTATTATAATAGTTTCTCTTTTCTGTTTGGAAAAACATTTAAACTTAAATATTTTACATCAGTAAATAAATAAGAACATTACAACAAAAATGTCTTTTTCTTGTATAAGATGCCTATCTCTTGGTAGGCAGTCTAACTTGGGTGATCTTCCCTTTATGAATTTTGAGTGTTCTCTTTACAATCTAATTGTGCTATATACTGTCATCACTAACTGGAATCGGTAACTTGTTTTAGTGAACTGGGATACGCTACACAGTTTCTTGAGAGTCACTTATCTCACACTGCAGATGTCTCCCTCAAAATTTCTGGATAGAATCTTCAGTTAAGAATCTTCCCACTGCTACAGACGAAATGGCTGGCACTTTTCCTCAGAACTGGCACTGCATTCGTTGTAGCTTACTTAAGATATGCCTCTTCTTATTTGGTGTAGGTTTTCAAGTATATGATTAAACCTGAAACAAAGTTAAACGAAATCCCTGTATTTGTCCATCCACATCCCTCTCTGACACAGATGGGTACGATAGACAGTTTCAGAATAGCGTGCTAGCAGATGCACAAGGGTACAGTATATTAGCAACAATCATTTTAATTCAGTATGATCATAATTTTATTGTACACTCTTACTACTAGTCGGTTTCTAATGATACGCCTCCATACAATAATCTGGTCTTGAATCAGACTAATAAGTAACATGTCAAATTATACAGTAATGCAATTCCTGTCATCCTTCCTTATGTTCCTGGTATGTGTCTCTTTCCATTCAAGAAATACGTCTTTAAATACATTTCCCAATTTACAGACAAAATTAGCCATCTTTCTCAATATTTTAAATACGAGGGACGGTCAAAAAGTAATGCCTCGTAATTTTTAATTTCATTCAATAGGCAAGAAAACAGATAAAATTCACATTGAAATGTAGACCCAGTCTGAACTTCAAAAATTTATTTCTCAATGTAGTGTCCGTTATTTGTTACAGTTTTTTTCCATCTTCTCACAAGAGCATGTATCCCCGCACGGTAAAAATGTGTGTCCTTTTTCCTAAACCACTGGAGTACGGCGCGTTTAAGGGTCTCGGTGTCCTCAAAGTGATGCCATTCCATTGACTGCCTCTTGGATTTTGGTTAAAAAAAAAACGAACCCAAGTCTCATCACCTGTCACAATTTTCGATAAGAACTCTTCTCCTTCAGTTTCGTAACGGTGCAGGAGGTTGATGACTAGGGTTTTTCTTGTTTCTTTATGTCTGTCTGTCAACATTCTTTGACATAACGTTGTTTTAACCGAACGTCTTTGGCAGCCATTTTTAAACTGTTACAGTGGTGCCACCTGTTACCGAAACAGGTTGGTAATGCTATACAATGCAGAAGAGTGTTTGAGGAATCCTGCTACATTTACAAATTGCACACCGATGCAGTATTACATACATAAAAAATAGGAGGCAATACTTTTTGACCTTCCCTCGTATTTCCGAAGGCGGACTTTGCCTCTAGAAGTACACACGAGCCTGTAAGTTTCATCATTACACACTCCCTTTCTACACATCTTATACACGTCGTATCGCACAGATGGATTAAACACAGGAATATTACATAATTATATATATATATATATATATATATATATATATATATATATATATATATATATATATATATATATATATATATATATATATATATATGTATATGTATATATATATATATATATGCGACAGCGCCATCTTGAGGTCTGTCGTTCTCGGCGCTGGCCCCATCTGGGCAGTCATGTTGTCTATGTGGTTTAGTGCCTTTTGATCACGTTATCTTCAAGCAGATTTATTACAAGGCCATAATAAGCCTACATATTAGTAGTGTTTTTGCTCTAGTTGTGTATATCTGTGTTTTCATGCATTCTGGAGCAATAATCGCGTGTGTTATCTGTGTGGCGCAGATTAATGCGCGTAAGCGCGCAGTAAATTGAGTGGTTAGGCCAGGGCCTATAAAAAGGGGTAGAAAGTGGCGAAACTGGGATTGTTGAGACAGCCGCCCAGTGAGAACAGACGAAGAAGACACACAAGAGCCAAGCTGTAAATGCCTTGCTGTAAATGCCTTGAGCACGTGAGTTAATTTAAATTAGCATTAGTTTTCTAGGATTCTGAAATAATATCGATGTGGCTATTTTAATGTTTAATGGAATAAATAGATAGATAGATAGATGTGAAAGTTTAAGAGCGAGTATTTCATTCTTCAGAAAGGCAGACATAGTGTGAGGCTATTTCACTGCGAAATTTAGATAAGATTAACAATCGCAAGATAGCAACCTCGTGGTGATAAAAGGCGGTGATAGCGAGTCTGAGCAAACACGCTCCGCGTGTTAAACCTATAATATGTTATGCCGAGCGACACGCGGTGTATTTAGTTCCAGTTTTTGGTTAAAGCCAAGAATATTATTCTTTAATGTAAGAGTAATTTTATTTTATCCTTTAATGTAAAAGTAATTAAGTGTATTTCACGATTATTGATTATTCTACTGTTTATCTTTAGTGGTTACTTAGAAGGGAGAATAGTCATTTAGATTTCTGGTGCGTAAGGCAAGTTGAGACAGGTGTTTCTCTATTTGCTCCCGGTGGAGCATGGAAACACCAATGCGGCTGGTGTCCACCACAAGTCAACAGAAGCATTTTTTATGCTGTTACAGTGGTTGTTCCTGTAATAATGTGTTTCATGTGATGAGTTCCCAATCTCGTCAGGGGTCACATATGACACGTTTGTGGCCAGGCGCACCAGTCGTCACTTACGACATGTTCAGAGTGCGGGAACGAGTATTGATGTGGGTCGGTTGAGAGGTAGTAGTTAATTCTCATTATTGAGATTATTTGTTGTACATGTATTGAAGAATATGATTTTATGTCCAGTTGATTATTATTGTTATGTGAACATGGTTTGTGAGAGCACGTGGGCGTACTTAGAGTTGTATATTTCTCTCCTCCGCTCCTGAGGGAGCATGGGGCCACCGGTGTGGTTTGTCTCAGCATGAAGCATTCAGATGCTCTTGCAGTAGTGGTTTCGGTAGCAACCTATGTTACCCGGTGCGATTGCCAGCCTCATGCACAACACCATACTAGTCGCATTGGACGACACGCATGAGTGTGTGAGATAGTTGATGATATCAGGTGGGCGCATGTTTTCTGTATGGTAAGTGTTATTATCCATGCTATTGATGTTCACTTAGACATTGTTTTATTTATTGTTTTTCAGACAGTCTATGAACATTGACTGGGTGTTCGTTTGATTGTTCGTTTGATTGTTTGTTGGATTGGTTGTTTGGTGTTCGGTTCTGTTCGGTAGAATTAAATGTTGATCTGCATAAGGCTTTGGGTTGCTTGAATTGTTAAGTCTGCTGCTGAGAGGGTTGCAAGCAACCAATAATTGCAACCCCTGTCAAACAATCCTTTATAAATTTTCTTAGTGCACGGGTCTTGGGTGTGAGGTACCCCTAGCGCCCCTGTCACAAGTGGCGTCGTCGGCAGGATTGACAGACAGCACGCAGTGAAGCAACTCTTCAGCAATCAGAGCAGCAACAGCCGAAACAGTAGAACACCCAGTTCAGTGCAAGGCAAGGGACGGGATCATCCAGTTTGTCAAGATTTCTAGTCAACTCTACTGGCAACAAGATGGCGGCACGCAACACACGTGCTGCTAGTAGAACTGATAACGAAGATGGGCAGGATCGTCAACCAGAACGAGTACAGTACATCGTGGTACCTACTCACAAGAGAGTGCGGTGCTTTGGGGAGCGCACGGGTCCTACGGCTGAGGAATATGTCAGAGAGGTGAGAGCTGCCTGGAGAGTAGGGATGATGAGTAAAGAGGACCAGGCAGATGTTATTCTTGACAGTGTGACCCCAAGTGTCCGTAGGGAGCTGAGGATTCAGGCTGATGACGGTGACCCAGAAGCAATGCTACATTCCATTCTTAGGGTGTATGGGGAGCGTCGGAGCATCCCAGAAGTAATTGCCGCGTTCTACTCTACCCGGCAAGGTGCAAGGGAGTCTCTTTGGGAATTCTCCCATCGCATTCACGAGGTGTTTGAAAGTGTTGTAAGGGCACAAAAGCAGAACAACGTCACTCCTTTGGCGCCATCCTTTCTTCGTGACCAGTTTGCTGCTTGTCTGAGAGATGACCTACTAAGAAAGCTTGCAAAGGAAATGATCATCAAGGAGCCAACAGCATCGTTCACGTCGGTGAGGGACTATGCCCTACGGTTTTTGGAGACTGAGCCCACTTCTGGGGCTGGTGTTGCCAGTGTCGAAGCAGCTTCGGGGGCTGGTGTTGCCAGTGTTGAAGTGGCAAGAACAGAGACTGTGTCAGATACGCATGCATTAAACGCAGAAGTAGAGCGGCTGAGAGCACAGGTGGCTCAATTAGAGGCTAAAATTGATGCGATGTCTCAGGAGCAGGGGAGACGTACCAGGACAGTTCGTTGTTTTAAATGCAGAGAACTAGGCCACGTACAGAATCGATGTCCACAAAGCGTTAAACTAGACCCCTCTGCGGCTGGGAGTCAGGTTACAGAAGGGGAGCAGAATGGCTCAAAGATAAAGATGGTTGGTGGTCGACCGGAGTGTGAGGCGCTTATTGCAGGGAAGAAAGTCAAAGGCGGCCAGGGATGTAAGGGTAGCAGGAGGCGACCCAGGACACCGAGGAAGCCTAGGAAAATAAGATGCTTCAACTGTGGAGACCTTTCGAACCACATGGCAGCCAGGTGTCCCCAGGGCCCGCTTCCTAAGCGATGTTTCCATTGTAGGTCCCCGGACCATTTGATATCGGTTTGCCCATCAAAGAGCGCCCTCTCTAAGCGTACCAACACATCTACATTGCCGTCACAGTGCAAGCCAAGAGATGGCCGTGGCAACTGTCACCATAAGGGCGCCAGGAAAAGTGGTCGGCATTTAGAGGAGGAGACTCATCTAAAACTCGTTGAAGGACACGTTTCCAGGCTACGAGGGGCGCACGTAAGAGCAGAGCCACCGTTGCAGAGTTTTGCAGCAGTCCGGAAAGAGAGATGTGACAAGCTGTCGTGTTCTACTCCACTACAGGTCGGAGAATTGGTGAAGAAGAGAATGCACGACGCTGAGAGATCCGAGATTCGTGATATGTGGTCAGAAGACGAGTACGTTGTAGTTCATGCTCCCACAATGACAGGGGGTCCATATATCATCCAACGAATGGACAGAGCGAGTCCGAGCATTAGAGTAACCAGCAATGACCTGAGACGAAGTGAAGGAAAAGGTGATCCTCCAGATTTGAAGAATACGACTGAAGCGCCTGATTTAGTGCAGTTGTCGGGACGACAACAAAATCAGGCGGGCAATATGTGACAGCGCCATCTTGAGATCTGTCGTTCTCGGCGCTGGCCCCATCTGGGCAGTCATGTTGTCTATGTGGTTTAGTGCCTTTTGATCACGTTATCTTCAAGCAGATTTATTACAAGGCCATAATAAGCCTACATATTAGTAGTGTTTTTGCTCTAGTTGTGTATATCTGTGTTTTCAGGCATTCTGGAGCAATAATCGCGTGTGTTATCTGTGTGGCGCAGATTAATGCGCGTAAGTGCGCAGTAAATTGAGTGGTTAGGCCAGGGCCTATAAAAAGGGGTAGCAAGTGGCGAAACTGGGATTGTTGAGACAGCCGCCCAGTGAGAACAGACGAAGAAGACACACAAGAGCCAAGCTGTAAATGCCTTGCTGTAAATGCCTTGAGCACGTGAGTTAATTTAAATTAGCATTAGTTTTCTAGGATTCTGAAATAATATCGATGTGGCTATTTTAATGTTTAATGGAATAAATAGATAGATAGATAGATGTGAAAGTTTAAGAGCGAGTATTATTATCCATGCTATTGATGTTCACTTAGACATTGTTTTATTTATTGTTTTTCAGACAGTCTATGAACACTGACTGGGTGTTCGTTTGATTGTTCGTTTGATTGTTTGTTGGATTGGTTGTTTGGTGTTCGGTTCTGTTCGGTAGAATTAAATGTTGATCTGCATAAGTGTCGTGAAATATTCTAATCCACATATATAAATTATCAGGTAAATATAAAGCCTAACAAATAAATTCTAATAAAGAAAAGAGCAATGGTAAAATAACAGTGCTGTCACAAAGAATGTACTCGAAATCCCCTTTGTTTTATGCTTCGTCTGCAAATTGTAACGTTTCCACGTTAAATATAAGCCACTGCATAAATACAAGCGTTTCCAAAACACATTAAAACGGGTATTGCATTTCTAAGAAAAACATTGAGAGGCACACTGCGTAATGACCTAAATTAATCCTAACATTAATTATACTACGTTACCAAAACGAACGAACAGATGGACTCAAATAGAAAGAAGGGAGGGCTGAAAATCAGGAACGCATGCAAAATTAAACACGCGTCTCGCTATTAATGCCACCCCCAACAAGCGTAACGCGATACACAATTACTACTATCACGCGTGTAAGGCCACATGCACTAACTTTTTCGGACGGACAGTGATAAAAAACACTAACCTTCCCAGAGTTAGGTTTTAAAATCCTGAAAAAAAACGCTTATTAGAAAAGATAACATTAGATGGGTTTACGTTTGAAAACATTACAGTACCCAGACAGCACATCTTCGAAACAGGAGGTAGAAGAAATTGCATATTTTGAACGCAGCCACTTAGCTCTTTTAAATTTGTATATTTGGGTTCCTTAGGGCTTGATGACAAAGAATATGTTAAGTGTTATGCAAATAGTCTAGGAATTAACAAGTTATAGCCAAAATAAAATGATGGTGCTGTCAGACAACACCCAAAATCAGAATCGCTCAGTGGTAGATTTTTTTTAAACCACCATTGTACGGGAAATGGGCCACAAGTTACATTTGAACTGATTGGCTGGAATGATATGTAAGGCTAAACACGATTAGTCGGACTATAAATGCTATCCTTGGTTGTTAGGGGAGACGTAGGAAGGTAAAATTTTTTCAAACACTTGTCGAAACGTGGCTCCATTGGCCAGACTCGCTGATATAATCACTTAGGAGCGTTAGTTCGAGACCACTAGTTCAAATAAGCTTGATAAAGCAACAGTGCGTTGAAGCCAGCTCATATTTTTGCTAAATAAAAGCCTGGAACATAAGCAGATGGGAATTTGTGCCAGTATTTGTGCCAGAATTCATTGCTGGTCAACGTATCTGTGTTTATTTCCATGAATTGTGGTAAGCTTGAAACATTCAGTATCTTTTAATGAAAATTGAATGTGAATTGTTAATTTATGCCTGTATATATGGGTAGTTCAGTAGCAAACATGATGTAAAGCCTATAATGCTCCAGCCTGAACAGAAGGTGTCGGAGGAAAGTAAAACGGCATGGAATGGCCAAACAGTACACAGACACCTAGATTATTGATTAGACAGAAATAATGCTGGAAGTGCAGAGGCGTAGTAACCATTAAGGAGGTTAATACTGGTATAAAGTATTTCAGATGAAGCTGACAGTTGGCCTAACGCTCTGAACTCAATGTTTGTGATGTATTGTGATCAGTGTAGAAAGAGAGTATAAATTAGTTATGACGTAGAAGGTACATCCTTCTTGTTTTCAGGGACCGTGGTCTTGACGTTATTGAGCAGCACCTGGTCAGAGCTTTGCTGAAATCCAGAGTCGGACAGCATACTCCTTGGTCCATTTAGCTATCAGTGAGGTGTCTCCAGAGCCCAGGGGAGAAATCGAGCAGAGGAGTCTTTTCCTGCCGCCATCACGCAAGATAAGCTGATGTGGCCAGCTGAGCTCAACATTATGTACCCCCATCTTAAAATGACAGTGTAAAAATACAATTAAGAGGGGAATTTAATTGTTTTAATATCAGGAACTGAGAACATCTCCAATACTAGTTCCAATAAAGACAAACTATTGAAGTCATGATGACAAATACCAACAGAGCTTGAACAAAACAAAACCAGTATTACCTCATATTACTACTACACAACTGACACACATAGGATACTATTAAAAATATATGTCACTACAAGATTCATATTGATAAATTCTGTACATATAACGTGTAATTAAAATTGATTGTGATTCCTGGTTCCCTTTGTATTTGAATCAGGACACATATACATTCATGACAGCAATGAATACATATTGTTATTTGAAAAGTTATCAGTGACTCCTTTAAGATATCCTTTAGAGTGTTATATGTATGTGAGTGTCACAGTGTTGTTAAGTGTGGTGGAATAAATTAAATTGTTTATCTGTCTGTTGTTGTTTTGACTTACACTTCATCATACACATACCCTAGACATATAACGTAGTCATCACACTATTCCAGAATAATTCTGACTGAGATATATAAATATGTGGCAGCAAGTAAGGTTATCTATAATACACTACTCTTATTAGATATAGATACCTTCACAGCTGATCTCAGTCAGTACACTAAGTCCCCTATAAATATTTATAACATCCCACTTCACCACATATATTGGGGTCTCGCTCTTGGGATTTTGAATCTTTACCTATTAAAAATAGTGGGGGTAATTCACTTCAGGGAATATAAGAATTAAAAGGTATCCTTGGGTGGAATTAAATAAGGTTGAGCTCACGGTGCCTGTGTTGTCCATTAGATATATATTTAGAGATTGAATTGTTGGTTAGACATTGTATAAATTTACCTGATAGACAATGGCGGACCTGGCCAAATTTCGATCTGCTGCTGTTCAGACTGCAAAAGAGTTAGGATTAGATGGGCAAGTTATGGTTGCCTATGTCACTACGGAATGTGACAAATTTATTGAACGCGAAGAAAGAAGGTTTGAAGCCGAAAGAAAGTTAGAGGCTGAAAAAGAAATTAAGAGGTTGCAGATTGAGGCTGAGGCTAAGAAATTGGAAGCAGAAGAAAGAAGATTGACTGCAGAAAGGGAAGAGAAGAAATTAGCTGCAGAAAGGGAAGAGAAGAAATTAGCTGCAGAAAGGGAAGAGAAGAGATTAGCTGCAGAAAGGGAAGCAGAAAAGGAGGAGAAGAGATTACAAAGGGAACATGAGTTAAGACTAAGGGAGTTTGAGTTTCAGGGCCATGCTCCTGAAAATGGTGCCAGTCCCTTTGCCTCTGATGCCACTGCTAGCCAAGGAGCCTCAACCTCAGCTATGAATTTTCATTTAGATCATTTTGTTGAGAAAGACGATGATATAGAGAGCTACCTAAATAGGTATGACTATTAGCTACCACGTATGGGTTAGAGAGAGAGAGGTGGAGCTTAAAGTTATCTCAAGGACTTCGTGGGGCAGCTTATGAGGTTTTTGCAAAAATGAGCAGAGGTGATCAGGAAAATTATGACATGCTAAAGCAGGCTCTTTTGTTAAGATATGAAAAGAATGCAGAATTTTATAGGAAAAAATTTAGGAATGCTAAACTACTGTCAGGTGAAACCTATCACCAGTTCTCTGCACGAATAGAGACATACTTGGAGAAATGGACTTCTCTGGGGAAAACCCAAGATCTTAAGGAAATGGTCCTTATAGAGCAATTAAGAGAGTCCATGGCTCCAGACCTGAGAAAGTTTCTCATGGAACAAGGTGCAGAGAGGCTGGGTGATTTGCTAAATGTTGCTGAAAGGTATCAAGCAGCTCAAGCAGAGGTAACAGGTAATAAAAAGAAACAAGTGGATAACTTTAGGGCACCACAGAACTTTAATAAATTTGATCCTAGGGATCAAAACAAAGGTAAGCACCAGTTTGATAGGCCACGGTATGAAAATAAAAATAAATTCCCACAATTCGATGAAAGGAAATATGATGAAAGAAAATCTTTCAACCAAGGAAAAAGGTGGTGTAAAAATTGTCAGATGGACAATCATGACACTGACCGTTGCAGAAGGAAACCTGTGTATATGGCAACCCTTCAGGTCAGGTCGACCTCAAGACAGGAGGAGGATATTATGTTGGATACCACTCCAGAAGAGATGAGGAAGGCACAGGCTGGGGATAAAACACTCAAGCCTTGTTTCAGAAAATTGTCAACTTGTCATACAACTCCAGGCAAGGGAGATTTTTACATGAAAAACAAGTTGATGTATAGGAAGACTGGAGCTAGATCCAAAGGTCAGGGACAACTGGTACTTCCTAAAAGATATAGGGCAGACTTAATAAGGAGCCTACATGTGAAACCAGATGGGGACCATGAGAAGATAGGTACCATCATTCAAAAGGTGGCTCACAATTATTATTGGCCTAAAGCAAGATGGGACATTGAGAATTTTGTAGAAAGGTGTAGCATAGCACATGAGGGAACACCCACAAGTGGGAACATGGATCAGGACCTGGACACGCCACGGGGCAAAATTAGGCCTGATAATAAAAAGAAAAATAGATTTGATAAAGTGGACCAAATGGAATGGGAAGCCCCTTTTCACGGACAAGCTTCACTTAACTGTTTTACAATGGCCACTATGCGGAGAGTGCAAAAGGATGTCTTACCCCAGGATAAGCCGACAATCCCTCAATCGGACTTAAACAAACTGGAGGAAGAGGATGTAGAGAGGAAATCTCTCATCAAGAATTTTAAGTGGGGAGAAAGCCCCAAAAGAAAAATTGGTAGCGGTCGTTTTGTGAATGATAATTCTGGGAGGAAAAATCATCACTATAAAGCTTCGAGTGGAAGAGACCATACCGGTGCATGGACAAATAGGTCCACAAAATTAAAGGTCCATATGTAGCTTTGTTAAGAACGTGGACTGATGAAAAGGCAGAGGAAAACATTACATCTTCATACCAATATGTGAATGAGCTGACCACTCGTTTAAAAACTGGCTGGAAACTTGCCAATGAAAATTTGAAACAAGCCAGGAAGAAACATGCTGCCTATTATAACAGGAAGGCGAAAGACAGAAATTTGGCTGTGGGAGAGAAAGTACTGCTTCTTTTGCCCGGGAGTCAGAATAAGTTACAAATTGGATGGCAGGGTCCATATACAGTTCTAGAGAAGGTGTCTAGAACAAATTATAAGATAGATAAGAAGGGGAAAGAAAAAATCTATCATGTGAATCTCCTGAAGAAATATTTGGAAAGAGAACATCAGGAGGAGACACACTTGTTGACCTTGTCCATCGCCATGGAGATGAAAAAGGAACCACTTTCATCATTTGAGTATCCATTACACCCCTGTGAGACAGCAGCACAGGTGAAAATCAGTACACATTTAACGAAAACTCAGAAAGAGAGAGTGCAACAGGTTCTAAATAATCATGCAGAGGTGTTAACAGACCGACCAGGGCATACAAACCTATTGGAATATGATATGAAACTGATAGACCCCACACCTGTCTGTATGAAACCATATTCGATTCCGTTTGCTAAGGAGAAAGCTTTGAAGGAAGAGATAGACTATCTGTTGAAGGAAGGAATTATTTCGCACAATGAATCTTCGTATAGTTCCGGTGTTGTACTCTTAAGGAAGCCCTCTGGAGAACATAGACTCTGTATAGATTACAGGAGACTGAATGCTATTACAGAAGGACAGGTGGATCCATTGCCGGATACAAATCAGCTGTTTGCCAGACTAAATAAAGCTAAATATTTCTCAAAAGTGGATCTGAGTAGAGGATACTATCAGATTCCAGTAAAGCCTGAGGTTAGACCATACCTAGCTTTTAGTACCTCAGAAGGACACTATGAGTTTAATAGATTGCCATTTGGATTGAAGAATGCGCCTAGTGTCTTCTCTAGAATGATGAGAAAATTGTTGGATGTAAACATTTCGGAGGAACGTAATGAATCCCTGAGTTGCCTCTTTGATTGAGGATATTCCGAATGTTTCATACAGGATAATAAGATTATGGGATCCACTACGAAAACTCTGCTATCACCAGGTATATGTTATCTCCTCATAACGTACATTTTGAGGGAAATATAATGTTCTCTGGACATGTCATTGCGCAGACTCAGAGAAGAGAAATGGTGAATACGGGTTGCGAAGCAGCATTAAGACAAGCACTCACACTTGCGGCTGTTCAGTAACATAACCGAAATATATTATTGGTTGTAGAAGTCTGAGGCAGATTTCATGAGTAGTGCCTACTCTGAATGGACCCAACTACATAAAACCATGATAGCACCACAGCAGAGTAAAGTCAAGTTGACTTACATTTATCTATGTGTATATAGAATAAAGGACTGACCTGGGATGTCTGTTTTAAGAGGGGAGGTGTCGTGAAATATTCTAATCCACATATATAAATTATCAGGTAAATATAAAGCCTAACAAATAAATTCTAATAAAGAAAAGAGCAATGGTAAAATAACAGTGCTGTCACAAAGAATGTACTCGAAATCCCCTTTGTTTTATGCTTCGTCTGCAAATTGTAACGTTTCCACGTTAAATATAAGCCACTGCATAAATACAAGCGTTTCCAAAACACATTAAAACGGGTATTGCATTTCTAAGAAAAACATTGAGAGGCACACTGCGTAATGACCTAAATTAATCCTAACATTAATTATACTACGTTACCAAAACGAACGAACAGATGGACTCAAATAGAAAGAAGGGAGGGCTGAAAATCAGGAACGCATGCAAAATTAAACACGCGTCTCGCTATTAATGCCACCCCCAACAAGCGTAACGCGATACACAATTACTACTATCACGCGTGTAAGGCCACATGCACTAACTTTTTCGGACGGACAGTGATAAAAACACTAACCTTCCCAGAGTTAGGTTTTAAAATCCTGAAAAACGCTTATTAGAAAAGATAACATTAGATGGGTTTACGTTTGAAAACATTACAGTACGCAGACAGCACATCTTCGAAACAGGAGGTAGAAGAAATTGCATATTTTGAACGCAGCCACTTAGCTCTTTTAAATTTGTATATTTGGGTTCCTTAGGGCTTGATGACAAAGAATATGTTAAGTGTTATGCAAATAGTCTAGGAATTAACAAGTTATAGCCAAAATAAAATGATGGTGCTGTCAGACAACACCCAAAATCAGAATCGCTCAGTGGTAGATTTTTTAAACCACCATTGTACGGGAAATGGGCCACAAGTTACATTTGAACTGATTGGCTGGAATGATATGTAAGGCTAAACACGATTAGTCGGACTATAAATGCTATCCTTGGTTGTTAGGGGAGACGTAGGAAGGTAAAATTTTTTCAAACACTTGTCGAAACGTGGCTCCATTGGCCAGACTCGCTGATATAATCACTTAGGAGCGTTAGTTCGAGACCACTAGTTCAAATAAGCTTGATAAAGCAACAGTGCGTTGAAGCCAGCTCATATTTTTGCTAAATAAAAGCCTGGAACATAAGCAGATGGGAATTTGTGCCAGTATTTGTGCCAGAATTCATTGCTGGTCAACGTATCTGTGTTTATTTCCATGAATTGTGGTAAGCTTGAAACATTCAGTATCTTTTAATGAAAATTGAATGTGAATTGTTAATTTATGCCTGTATATATGGGTAGTTCAGTAGCAAACATGATGTAAAGCCTATAATGCTCCAGCCTGAACAGAAGGTGTCGGAGGAAAGTAAAACGGCATGGAATGGCCAAACAGTACACAGACACCTAGATTATTGATTAGACAGAAATAATGCTGGAAGTGCAGAGGCGTAGTAACCATTAAGGAGGTTAATACTGGTATAAAGTATTTCAGATGAAGCTGACAGTTGGCCTAACGCTCTGAACTCAATGTTTGTGATGTATTGTGATCAGTGTAGAAAGAGAGTATAAATTAGTTATGACGTAGAAGGTACATCCTTCTTGTTTTCAGGGACCGTGGTCTTGACGTTATTGAGCAGCACCTGGTCAGAGCTTTGCTGAAATCCAGAGTCGGACAGCATACTCCTTGGTCCATTTAGCTATCAGTGAGGTGTCTCCAGAGCCCAGGGGAGAAATCGAGCAGAGGAGTCTTTTCCTGCCGCCATCACGCAAGATAAGCTGATGTGGCCAGCTGAGCTCAACATTATGTACCCCCATCTTAAAATGACAGTGTAAAATACAATTAAGAGGGGAATTTAATTGTTTTAATATCAGGAACTGAGAACATCTCCAATACTAGTTCCAATAAAGACAAACTATTGAAGTCATGATGACAAATACCAACAGAGCTTGAACAAAACAAAACCAGTATTACCTCATATTACTACTACACAACTGACACACATAGGATACTATTAAAAATATATGTCACTACAAGATTCATATTGATAAATTCTGTACATATAACGTGTAATTAAAATTGATTGTGATTCCTGGTTCCCTTTGTATTTGAATCAGGACACATATACATTCATGACAGCAATGAATACATATTGTTATTTGAAAAGTTATCAGTGACTCCTTTAAGATATCCTTTAGAGTGTTATATGTATGTGAGTGTCACAGTGTTGTTAAGTGTGGTGGAATAAATTAAATTGTTTATCTGTCTGTTGTTGTTTTGACTTACACTTCATCATACACATACCCTAGACATATAACGTAGTCATCACACTATTCCAGAATAATTCTGACTGAGATATAAATATATGTGGCAGCAAGTAAGGTTATCTATAATACACTACTCTTATTAGATATAGATACCTTCACAGCTGATCTCAGTCAGTACACTAAGTCCCCTATAAATATTTATAACATCCCACTTCACCACAATAAGGCTTTGGGTTGCTTGAATTGTTAAGTCTGCTGCTGAGAGGGTTGCAAGCAACCAATAATTGCAACCCCTGTCAAACGATCCTTTATACATTTTCTTAGTGCACGGGTCTTGGGTGTGAGGTACCCCTAGCGCCCCTGTCACACACATATATATATATATATATATATATATATATATATATATATATATATATATATATATATATATATATATATATATAGGGGAATGCAATAACTATCAGAAAAATGGGTACCGTTTGGCCTTTCGTACAATGTAGGAAAACTACTTTCTTAATTATTTTCGTTATTCCTGATGCGATTTTAGTCAAGTAAAGTTTACCTTATACTTAGAATTGGGCTTTATATATCTATATAATAATCTTTTTGGTTACTACTTGCATTTTCTGTTATGCATAGTTTAAACAGCTAAATTTAGGCCAACCTGAAGCTTCGAATGCATTTAACCTAATATTTCTCCCGTCCTATACTAGTATTAGTAAAAGTATTACTACTTACGGGTAGAGTAACATTCCTAATATCGTTTTGATAATCTCTGCCAAGTGATACTTCTTTTATACTGTTGTACCAAAATTCTGAATTTCATCATGTTACACAAATAGGGTCTGGCCATTTTGATGCTCCCTGCAGTTGTAAACACGGGACCAGAAAGCGTTTTCATTGGTCAGTGTATTTTATCTTGTTACTATGTATGGTGCGCCGTTAAGGCCAGAGTTATTTGAATTCATGATGTAAAAGACATTTACATGGTTACAGTATATTTTAGATAATTTATTTAAATTTTTTTGCTGCAGGGGTACCAAACTATAAAGAACAGAGCGCATACTGACGCAACCGATACAAGCTCAGTGGAGGTGTCAAAAACCTCAGGCATTTTTTTTTTGGCAGAAGTAGTAGTAATGTATGTTCCAAGGGTTCCGCATGTGGCGTAATTCGAGAAAGGTATTTGATTCTCAGTATCTCTCTTATGACCGACTCTGCTTGTTATGTTTTTGACCAAGAAGTTGAATGTTACTCTTGCAAAAGCAAAGCTACAAGTAGTAATGAATTATTTTTGTTCTTGTTACTGTTTGACTTCATAACGTTGGTTTTGTGTGAAACTTAACTGTTGCCCATTTAATTATGTTTGATGGCCTGTTTCTTTGGTGCAGTGCCGTGAGTCAACAAAAGTCTTCACTGGTGGCTTCACTGGGGGGGGGGGGGGGGGGGGGGGGGGGGGGGGGGAAATAAAGACTTTTTAAACTAGGGACATTTTGGTCTATACCTCACCCGACGGCATTTAAAATCGCGGTGTCCCGTGGATCAAATGTACATTTTCCGCATTCGCAGTGAAAACTCGCGAGCTGGCTACTAAAATATATTGTTTAACTGCATAAGGTAGGAACGCGATCTTTTCTTTGTCAGGTTCATCCCTTCCCCCACCAAGGGGCGGATTTAAACATGATGGGGCCCTAAGTTGTAGGAAGCTGTGGAGGCCCTATTTGACAATTGGTACCAGATAATAAGGCCGTGTGACAACTGAACTTGGCAAGAATGTCGCCAAGATGGATAACAAATCCATGTAGATGGGGGTGGAAGGGTTACCCCTTTAGAGCTTTAAAAATATGCCTTTAATTTTTCGGTTTCAAGACATTTATTATAACACCAAAAAAAAAAAAAAAAAAAACTTCAGATTGGTTCCCGGAGAGTCAAGTAACTGATTGAATGTATTTAACTCCTAGGAGTAAAATACTGTTGTAAATTTTAATTGCAAAAAAAATGAGATTTAATTTGCTAATTGTAACATTATAAACACTGATAAAACAAAAGGAATCAGTAAGTTAACAACATTTTCCTTCTCGCTTTTGTAAACGGAAACTCGTGAATGATGTCCCCAGAAGGTAAGCTACGCAATTTATCACTTTCTATGCACATAATACTATGTGTGACAGCTTGTCTTGTGCCATTGTTGCTGGCAGCTAATTTTTAATTCTCTTTAGTCGTGAAAATGATCTTACCCTGTGCAGTTTGCTACCACTAGACTTAAAACAGTCATAGTATTGCTTCAACATTAGGAAAAGCTAAATGAATCTTGTCTTAAAAGATGACCTGAAACAGATCTTAGTGATATAGGCGTTCTTTTCCTGAAGGGGTTTGCTTAATATAAGCATGAACGTGCCTTAGTTCTCCAGTGAGATTAACATCAACATCGCCTGGATAATCTTTCATCAAAAGTTCTGCAGCTTCAGGCATTTGTTCCCCTGCAGCTTCTAAATGAAGTAACAATAAAAACTAGCTTGCAGCATAATTATAAAGCTTTGCTGTTTTCTCCAACTTAGTTTCAAGAGCATCAATTACAGGAATAAAGGACTTCACTCGAAATTATAAATCCTTAGTTGGAGTTGATAATTTGGTCGAGTGAATGTGATATCTGCACCAGGATGACTCAATTTTTTTCAGATACTGATACACAAAGCTAATCATACAGTTAATACTTTGCTGAATTACTTTCGGCTGGTGTCTCGTTAAATACGAGTCTAAAAAAATAAATATATATCTCGCATAAAGTTTGCAACAAACAGATGACGCAGTTGTTATACTTACTTACTTAGTCGTTCCCCTTCTACCGTGAGGTGTAGAGGTTTGGAAGAGAGAGCGCCAGACTATCCTATCGGCTGTCTTCCTCCTGGAATGGTTCCATTCTAGTCCTCGGTCCTTCAAAGATTGTCTAATGTTGTCCTCCCAGCGGACTCTGGGTCGTCCTGGGGGTCTGGATCCCTGGCTCTTTGTTTCCCATGCTTGTCGTGGTAGCCGATCTTCTCCCATTCTGCAGACATGGCCAAACCATCTTAGTTGGGACTGTTCTACTTGGGTCTGCAGGGGGTGGGATTTTAGGCCTTGACGTATCATCTGGTTGTGGACCATGTCTCTTCTTGTTACTTCAACCACCTTCCTCAGATACCTCATTTCTGAGTTTTGGATCTGGCTTTTGTGGGTTGTAGTCATTGCCCATGACTCGCATCCATATGTCAAGACTGGGACATAGGTGGAGCAGTATACAGCCATCTTCGTTTTCTTACCACCTCTCTCTTGCTGAGGAATCCTCGATTTATGGCCTGAAAAAGTCTCCCAGCTGCTGCTTTTCGAGTGACCAACTCTTCTTTGATGCCTCCCTTTCGGTCTGTAATAGCTCCGAGATATTTAAAGTGGTCGACCTGCTCCAGGACCTGTTCTCCCAGCTTAATCTGATGTCTTCTTTCTTCTCGTGATATCACCATGGATTCTGTTTTAGAGCTGCTTATTACCATCCCTCTCTTCTCCAGCTCTTCCTTCCAGACTTGCAGGTTTGATTGGAGATGTGCCTCTGATTTAGCAATCAGGGCAAGATCATCAGCAAATGCCAGCTCTGAAATACATACCGGTCTCATCTTCCAGTACCCCGCTGAATACTTTCTTGTTCTCTCCTTACATGCCTTGATAACATCGTCCATGAGGAGTGTGATAAGAGGTTTTGATGTTAATAAAATTAAAGGTTAACAAGGTGAGGTCAAGCTATGTAAGTTCCCTGAGTAAGAGTGATGATGATATATTTCTCAGGGTCCCTATCTGCTACCTCTTCTGATCTCACCCAGTGTACATTAATCTGTGTTGTGTTATGTGGCTACGTGTCTAGGCTAATTATTTAGTATGAGAAATGAATAATTTCAAACAGAACTTTAACTCAATAAAAATCAAGTAAGTAAAACTGTGTGTACGTTTTGATATATATATATATATATATATATATATATATATATATATATATATATATATATATATATATATATATATATATATATATATATATATATAGATATATATATATATATATATATATATATATATATACAATTTTATTATTCCTGTACCTCACTCTTTTGGGACAGGAATTGTCAAATCAAGAAAACTTTTATTTACATAATATAAATAAATAAGTTGGAAACACTGTCCATGATTTTTAACAATAAAAAAGGTCACTGTAATGGATATCCCACAGTCTGATTCAATGCTTGACATTAACACTAGTCTATTATTGGAGAGTCTGTTCTTTGCATCATTCCCCAGGAAATTCTTTTTATTGTTGTGGATGGAATTGCAATGAACTATCATGTGCCCATACTGAGGGACTTATCTTGTCAGCCTGTCTGATGCTTTTGGCTCCAGAATCTACAAGATCAATCAAATAGTGTTGCCTCCTGGATGAAGATACAGCATGTAGCTTCCAGGTATATTGTAAGCATTCACTGCCCACAGGTTCTGTCTTCTCCAGGTTTACTGCAACAACTTTTGTAACTGGTAATACCACCCTGGAATAAGAAGGAAAATTTCCTTCCCTTTAGAGCCTGTCTATAACAATTCCACAACTAATCGATAGTAATCTTACCTGGGGTCAGCCATGTGTGCTGACCATTTGCACCAGACCCTATGTTTCCTTGACTACACTCAGTCCTGTGTTTTCATTCTTTTTCCCATATGGCATCAAAGCCACTGTTCCATAAGCATTGATTGTCTTCCATAGAATCAGCAGGGGTGTACAAATATATCTTGTGACCTGTTAATTTCTCCTTTCAAACATTCTATGCATGGTTTCACATGTTCTTTGAACACTGTGTCTCTCCAGAAGCCACTATCAATTTATTTTCTCCTGGACTTGCAGTCGCAAAATTTTATGGCAAATTTACAAACACATTTATTTTTCACTTCCCAATAAGGCTGCTTTTAGACACATTCCTACTTAGGTCGTCGTAACCTCTCCCAATTGGCAGTATCGAAATAAAATAGGGCGGCACACACAGCCTGTGGCCTACATGTCAATATATTACAAATAAACTTATCTGTCTTACCTCAAGTAAAGAATAATAACACATGCACAAGCTTGACTAGCCATAAATAGGTTTTCAGACTGCTTTATCGTCCAGACGGAAAAAGCTTGGTCACAAGGCTTTCCCGCTGATCTCAACTTGGCAGGGCTTGTTAGTTTTTCAAATGGCGGACTATGCAAGGAGGTGTTAATTTTTATCAACTACACCTAACCAATCAGAAGACGAGTCAAAATTTTAAATATTTTTGGACTATAAACTGGAGCGATTATAAGTGTGTTCGTTCGTCTGATTACATTTGTGTATTTTATATCTCTGTTATTTATGGACCGGATTTCAAATATCAAAAGTGATAATTAAACGGCCGACTGACCTCTATCGTTCTATCTAATCTTCCTTTGGTTATTCCTTAACAGTTTCATCTGGGTAATTTTTTGTAATTAATTGTAGGTCTACCCTGATCTAAAATATCACTAAATTAAATTTTTCTATATCAAGAAAATTTTATTAAGTGGGAATCTTTAGGTTAATATATTAATCAATATCAGCGCTATAATTCAAGATATCCCTTTCATTCTAATTCCCTTTAGTTATTGAGAAATAAATTATTTAATTTTGGTCAAGAACACAGAATCGGCATTTTTGCCACTACAACCAAATTTTTTCTTGATTCTACAAAACGAGGTAACAATTTGATTGGTTCGTAATTTTGACTACGTCCTTCGATAAATATTAGGGTGGGTGTGTGTGTATGGGAGTAGTAACTTTTAACCTGTGGTAGTAGAAAAATTCAAATTCTCTAGTTAAATTTTTAGCGGTAAATTTGACTAGACCCTCAGACAAATTTCAAATACTGTAGTTATTTATAGCTTTTAAATAAGTTAGCTAGTACGTTTTAAGCGGGGAATTTGAGCGTGTTGTGATACGGATTCACTTCACTACAAGGAGTATGAAAAGATAAGGTGACAGGATATCACCTTGTCTTACACCAGTGGTGGTCCTGAACTCTTCTGACTTATGGTTTGCTGTCCTCACATAATTTCTGCAAGACTTGTAGAAGCTCTGTATAGCATGAATCAGAGGTGCTGGAATGTTCTTCCTTGCCAAACAGTCCAAAAGTTTGCTGCAGGGGACCCTGTCAAACGCATTTTCCAAATCTATGAAACAAAGACTGATCTCACTCTTATACTCCAGAGCCTTTTCACTCAGCTGTCTGAGTGTGAAGATTAGGTCTTGAGTATTTCGGTTTGCTCGGACTCCGCACTGGATCTCATCCAATTGTGGCTCAACTAGGCGTCGGAATCTCTGGTCTAGGATTCTAGAGTAGATTTTACCAGGGACACCAAGAAAGGATATGCCAGCAGATCAATTGAGACAACCCGCAACACACTGTCAGTAGTGTAGAGATGATTAAGAGCATCAACATTGACTTTCAATTATGGCTGAAGTACGGCGATACTGTAATTGTAAGTGGAAATTAACATTAAAGACTTACTCCTACTTAACTATTTCTATAACTTTTTAATGCACTAAGCCCCCCCCCCCCCCCCCACCCCCCTACACACACGTCTTGCGGCAATACTGTTAGGGAGGCTCCTTCAGACTGAGGCCCTAATCCGGCCCTGCCCCCACCCTTAAAATTTTCCACACACATACACACATAACTATATATGGCAAATCTCAAGAAGGCTCAGTGTTACTAAAGCAGATCCCAAAAGCTCCTGTTTTGCCGACCCCTGATGTAAAGTCTCATAAATTAACTCCATTGTAGCAGTTTTAAAATGTTTCACGCGCAAGCATTGTCAAGAAATTAATGTTCTTGCATACGACAGGATGGTGCGACGTTAATTTTTTGAAGGCTTATGTTCCACAAGGGGCAGAAGAGGAATGAATGAAGTTAAATGTATCACAAAGTAACGAAGCTATGTGCAGTGGTCCGTGTAAATCCAAGAAAAACTATGTAGAAAGTACCGTAAACCTGTTTAGTGGTGAAATTGTATAGCGAACCAGAGGCTAACAAGATTACGAAATAGTAAACACGCTATTAAGAGATGAGAAGAAGACGCTGAGGATGGATAGGACACGCACTAAGAGAACGTGTTGATATCATTACCACGCAGTTTTGTTCTGGAATATCAGGGTAAGAGATGTAGAGGGAGTCCAAAGAACACACGGAGAAGAGAACTGAAGACGGACATCAAGGGGATGAAGAGGGCATGGAAAGACCTTCATCTGTTGGCAACGGGACTGGGAGACTTGCCGTAAGTTTGTTGAAGACTTATGTTCCTTGGGGAGCTGAAGCGTCATGATGAAAAGCGCTGTTGAGGAAATGGAGCTTATGAAAACGAATTTACCGCAGACCTATCAACGTCATAGTTGGGCAGATTTGCAGAAGTCGTGAAGACTTAACATACTGCGCACTGAAATCCTACAGCTATTTTATGAATAATGTGCATCAGTAAGACTAGAAATCTTCGTGGCATAGAGGTACTGAAGTACACTTTGAATTGTAGATACAGTACAGCGTGCATCAACTTTGACAGCTTGAAAATGATAAACTGACTGGAAGCCTCTTATGAAATAAGAACATCATCGCCATCATTACTGTCATCATCATCATCACAATGCAATCTTCAGCTGCCCAGTGAGCATAGGCCTTCAGCAAACGTATGCCAAGTCATCCTGTGCCTTGCCATCAGCTGATGGTCATTTCATGTATTCTTCATCCCCTACATGTCTGTCTACAGTTCTCTTATTAATAATGTGTTCTTTGTCCTCCGTCTATTTCTCTTGCCCTGAGAACATTGACTGCCGTGTTATGCTATCAGCAGGTTTCCTCAATGTCTGATCTATCCATCGCCAGCGTTTTCTTCTTATAACATATGCTCATGAGATTAGATAAAAGGGATCTGTGAGATTGTTGTTAAAGAAAAGTCAAAGCGGAAGACAAATAAAGAAAAAGTCGTACTGTCAACAAACAGATGATCATATCTAAACTACCAGTGTTCAGGACGAGCTTAATTAATGATGCTGAAGTATATGAAGATGATGCGCCATCGTTGTGTACACGTAGCTTGCTTCGTTGATTGCTGAATAGAATTTGCCCTCCACCTGAATTTTATCGATTGTACTTTAAGTTTCATATCGCACCCTCCCCCCTTCCCAACCTCTTCTCCTAGTGACTAGGACCTAGTCTCACCGTATCCTGTTTTAGGAAAACCGCGTCGTGGCTGACGACTAGTGTAGATATATTACTATTTTACAGCATATCCCGCGTTCTATGACCTTAGCTAAAATTACACCGCATTCATTTCATTACTAAATGCCCACAGCACGATCGATTAGCCTAAATGAAAATATGCGATACCACACCTCTTTAAAAAAAAAAAAAAAAAGGAATTATTGAACCTCGACACTTGAAACCCGACCGTGCATGGATACATTAAAACATTGCTACAGAAGCTTGAGTCGGACAGACGTAAGTCATGGTTTACACAGACCTGGTTAGGGGTGAAGAGAAATATCATAGCAGTAAAATATTCATTTTCTGCTTCATCTAAACTAGGTTACCAGACATCCTGTTTGTAAAGGGATCATCCCATTTGTCATTGTCGTATACCATTGTCACAAGTGTAAAGCTGGACAGTATATTAATAACTAGTTGTGCGAAGTTCCGGAATACGTCTGCTTCGGCTGAGTAAAGTGATAAAGTAAATGTAAATGTTTGAACTAAAAAAGCATGAAGGCAGTAAACAGCGTGAAGGTAGAAGTAATGGCTCTAGCAGACACACATAATTATTCAGAATGCAACATTAAAGTCAATGGGTAAATTCAGAAATAAGTTTATACTTTTAGTTGCCATGTGCACAAAAAGTAATAGATGGAAGTTGCAGCTCCGGAATAAATCACCAGAGTTGCATATACAAAAAACATGATCCCAGTAAAAGCATAGCATTATATTCAACAACTCTTTGTCAGTGGTGGTAGAAATGTCGTCTAGTTACTAAAAGTATATCCTAAAGTATATAAATTATAGGTAGCGTTCCATTAACAGAGTGGTTAGAGCGTTGGTCTCTCGCGGCATAGGTGCCTGGTTCGAGTCACGGTACCTACACGCTGCAGTCTACCCAGCTGTAAATGGGTACATGACTTAGAGTTAGGGAAGGAGAAGGCAGCGAGGAAGGGAACTGGTCACCCCGTCTCTCGATGCTGGATCTAGTACGGTGAAGTCTCCAACACTTCACTCCCCTCCGGCTGTATCTGCTATGGGGCTACTATTTTTTTTAATGTTGTGGAGAAACATCGCACACGCCTGTCGATCGCACACGCCAATCGACGCGGCATACTTACAATTAACAAACTAAGCAGGGTTGTAATTTCTATGTTTTGCAAATTGTTCTATATAATTTGTATTTCACTAATAAAATATTACACATTATGAAGTATTTGTCGCTGTCATGGCGAAGTGTCCATTTTGTGTGTGTGTGTGTAAGTTTGGGTCACTGCATGTTTTAGGATTGCAATCGTCCGTAGGGGCTAACGCTAACTTGTTATCCTGCCTTCTTCAGTTCAGGTTTCTCACCTTTGGTCGTCCAGCAACTTAACTTCTCACCCACGTCTACCACACATAATATACGTGGACAACCGGAGAAGATCAGAGTACAGAAACAACTGAAAACAAAAGGAAACAGTAGCGTAACCCCTGATACCTCTGCCCTAGAATGATCGAGAAAGAAAAGTAACTGGCTCAGCGGCGCTCTTTGGTTCTTTCCCTGCCCTCTCACAAACACCCCCTATCTTCGACAAACAAATAATGAAAATAGCTAAATGGTAGGCGCTCTTTATTTACTTTCGTTATTTGTTTATGACTTTACGGTTTGGGGTTTCCCTCTTTGTTTATTTCTATCCTTAACAGCACGAATTGGGGTGGGATGGGGCGGAGGAGACAGAAAAAGAACTCAGGGGAATGGGGGGGGGGGGGGGGGGGGGGAGACCTCAAAAGTTGGTGAAACAGCAGCGTTTATGAAGTAATCCAGTTTAGAGAGTCAACAGCAGAATGTGTTATTACTACTTATAACTTAATCTTAGCTCGGCAGCGTTGGCGTAGCTGGCGAGTCCTTTTTAGGGCTTTAGGCTAGTGTCGTAAATTTATTTTGAGAGAAAAGAGTCTTAGAAATAGTGGTCCGGTTTAGAGTGGAAAATGATGATGGAAAGCTCAGTGATAGAAAATGTAGAGATTAAATAGTTGCTTCACAGCGTGCTGGAGGAGAGTAAAGACAGACTTATTTACGACAAATCGCTTCTCTCAATCTTCTCTTCCGCTCTCCTGGTCAAACAATTATTTGCCAGTTTTCCAGTCACGCATCTGCGCGCACACCGATTTGGTGTTTTCAAACACACAGACGACGTAGATACAAACTATATTAAACGAATAGGGGAAAAGTTGGGCTTTGGGTATATCCAACACACCGAACTAAATGAGTATATGTGATTTTATTCACTTTAAACATCAATCACTAACAAATATCAGGTATTACATAAATTATCATAAGTACACAAATGCAAATAACAAGTTTGGGAGGGGTGAAGAAGATTGGTATCGACTAAGCCCTTCCCGCTTATTAGACAAAGATAAACCCAGTCCAGAGATAGATAATATCAGGAACACGGGTACGTTAACCTAACAGTGAAGTTAATTACTCTGAAAGGGGTGTTACAAAGTTAGGTATAGGTGATAGAAAAAAACTGTTCTTCCCAGCTGTTCTTCCCTTTACTAAGCAAATGGAAAGGAGGGGGGTTTAAACAGAGTTAACCAATTATCAACTCCCCCTTAAAGGAACAATGTAGGGTATACAGAAAAGATATATATTACCAGGTAAGCAAGTTAACAAAATGGTTACACAAAAGAATTAATTTCCTGTCATTCATACACTCTGTGCGGATCCACACTCATATACACCACACACTTACCGAGTTGCAGCATCAGTCACTCCATAGAATGATAAACACACTGATTAAACTCTTGACACGTGTAACTGTCTAGCACTTCTATGCCCCGCCCCAGATATTGCGAGTTTTTACTGAGAGCAAATATTCCCGCTTATCGCCGGACTTGAAGTTCTAAGAGTTCTTGTGGTTTATTATAAAGAAACGAGTCTATGGGATGGCACTGACGCAGTTCGACACAGGGGTGAAAATGAAGTGGTCTCTTTAATCCTCCGCTATGGTAAAATTCCTTCAATGCGTGATGATATTTTTATTAAATCCAATTGAGGAAAAACTAGGCTCAGTCACAGTCAGGAAAATATGTACTCTCTCACAGTAAACAGTAAATATAATATCGCTACTGGCGATGATTACCTTCCAGTTTATCTTACAGGTTTGTAATGGTAATTTGATGATTGTTCTTTAAAATGTTCTTGGGTGGGCTTTATTTCATTTAATTCTGACAGCTAGGTCGCAAGGACCGCCACAAGATTATATTTAAAAGAAATGTTTCTTCAATATGACTGGAAGTTTATAGGATGATTTCTTTATTTCTTTCTTTATTTAGCTGGGACCGCAGGTTACGATCACTCGCTTTGCACAGACTAGAAATCACTGCAAATATATATATATATATATATATATATATATATATATATATATATATATATATATATATATATATATATATATATATAATATATATATATAATCCCGGGGATAGTCTATAACAAGTTTTCAATAAAGCTAGTGCTTCTGTAAAGGTCTGGTCATCTAGTGATTACGTGTCTATTCTTTATGGTCTATTTATCTAAAATGGAATGTAAGTTGAGTGGGACATGATAAACTTGACAGCTTATTTGATCTCATGAACTTTTGGGGATCTGACCGCCAAATCAAGGGAAGAAGCCGCCCCCTGGTCTTCGTATCTCTGTTCGCTGCTGCCCGTTTCGGCTTTCCCCGTTCGCTCGGTTCTGCGTTTGACACCGAGACGCGAAAATAGCGGCAAGCAACTGCGTCTCGTATCAGGGACCACTACTGTCTTTGATAACGCCGATAGTCTCCCCTGAAATCCCTCAGTCTGTCTCTTTGATCGTGGTCGCTGTATCTGTTTGATTCTGGCGACGCCCCCCACTGGCCAAGTTAATTAAAATAACTGCCTATGATTGTTCAAGAGATGTTAGTGGGCGTGATTTAATCTCTCCTTAAATCAATGCGATGACCAGAATGAACGATAGGTAAACTTTCCGCATATCAATCAGCAAACGTGTTTGCCCTCTGTGTGGAACAGTTGCATAGCTAATGAATCCACGTGAAAGAAGTCCCGTTTTACAAGAATTACAACAAAGTTCAGGGTCAGCCGAGTTCGTCCATCACAGCTAGCAGATAGATAATGTTAGTCCTTTTCAGGACTTAGTATCGATCAACGTTGATCGGGTTAGCTCCGTTCACTTATTTTTAGATGGTAAATGCGCCCTGATATAATCAAATATGTTGAAAGGAACGCGCCTCGTCACAAGAAGGAAAAAAAAAGCAGAATGTGTCAACAAAATACAAGAATGCTATACGGTAGGCATTTGGTGTTTACAAAATATTCTAATTGTAACGGAGTCGGACATATACTACCTGTTGAGAATTGTGGCTGTTGCAGTGATAAAGTTAGTCCCATAGGGGAGTGAAGTGTCAGAGACTTACTTCATTTCTACTAGGTCTCAGCTTCATGAGATAGGTGACCAGCTCCCTTCCTCAGTCTAGATTCAGGTACCCATTTACAGCTGGGTATACTGGAGCATGGCGCTACCAGCTTTCGATGCTGGTAACTTTGCCTCGAGAAAGCAACCGCTCTGCCCACTGTTGCCACACTGCATTTTGAAGAAGAAAAAAACCTAGATGGTACCTTAAAAAACACATAGATACACCTAGATTGGATGACTTGGGCTACTTTGGAAGATTTTTGGGCTACTTTGGAAGATTTTTGGGATGTTTTGGGCGAAAAACCAACAACTGAAAGTTGATCTAGGTGGCGTTCTTCAACTAATGAAGGAAAATGACACCTAGACGAGACCAAAAAAAAAAAAAACCCCTAGATGAATCCACCCAGGAGTGGCAACACTGGCTCTGACCATTTTATCACTCCACGCTGTGCTGCAGTGAGCACAGAATGAAAACAAACAGGCAGAACAATGTGAGGGTAGAACAACAATGTGAAAACAAACTTACCTGGCATGGCTGACTTTTCTTAACCTTTATGACGGTATTGCCTCCCCTGCTTTGCAGTAATGGTCCAACAGTGGCCAAAACTCAAGAGTATCTAATATGGGCTTCAAAAGTATCTACCTTTGCACAAGATTACTCTTGGCAGAGTTGTAGATAGAAGGGTGATGACACTTCTATTACAAAGAGAGTCTTCACAAGATATTCACATACATGCCACACCTCGGAGATGAAAAACCTGTACAAAAAATCCAAAACCCTGTACAAAGACCCGCAAAACCTGTACAAAGACTAAAAAAAACATATCAAAAGAGTTAGTTTGTGTAAAAATATTTTCAATTACAGTGGGCTGCATTATAAATGAGGCATGGGGACTTTGCCTTTTAAAGCAGGTCTTCTTTTTTTTTAACAATCAATAAATGTGAGTTTATTTTACACTGTAAAAATAATGTGATGGTGTCATCATTTAGTCTATTTCTGTGTTTAATTATCACTAACAGACTGGGAAATCATGTGTTCAATAGGACCTAATAAAAGAACTCTGAGACACAGTAATAAGGGGAATGGGTTAGAAAACCTGTACAGAAACTATGTACAGGGTGTACACATCTGAAAATGCAAACACCTTGTACAGATTATGGGTAAACCATAGCATGTGGCATGTATGTATTCAGATAAGCGAAAGCAATGCTGCTTTGGCTGAGCACGTTAATTCTATATGTCACAGATTGCCTCCCCTGCTTTGCAGTAGTGGTCCAACAGTGACCAAAACTCAAGAGTATCTAATATTGGCTTCCAAGGTATCTACCTGCGAGCAAGATTACTATTGGCAGAGATGTAGATAGAAGATTAATGACACTTCTACCTTAAGGGAACATTCACAAGATATTTCCAGAAGTCATGAACAATGTTGCATTGGGCTGAACAATTGTTAACGCATTATATCTGGTCCGTAGCCTTTTGTGAAAGATTTAAGCAATGATTTAGCCAGTTTAAGCCCCCAATTGGTGTCTTCTTCTTCTTCCGTCCTTAGCCAAAGACCGACCAAGCAGTCAGAGGCCATCACGCCTTGTGGCGTCTTAAGGGCAACAGCAGATTGATTTTCTCTGTTGTAGTTTCCCATCACGCCTAGCGGCGTCTTTAGGGCAACAACAAATAGATCCATCTGCCGTTGTTTCCGTAATCGGTGTGACAAGCCAACGGGTGATCAGCCCATTGGGCCCAATTGGTGTAATCCAACGAAATTCCTCTTATAAGTAATATCTCTGTTTAGAGGTAAATATATGTCTAGGTATTTATATATATATTAAATAATCTGGCTCATACATTTGCTTTCATACCTCTAAAAACTGAATCGACTATGATTGTTTAGTTTTAAAACAACAGGTAACAAATTTAATAATCAATTAGTATTAACAGTTTAAGATAAATAAAATGCTGGTGATTTTATATTGGAATCAAATTTTCTCTTCACTGAGATTTAGGGTGAGGATATATCAAAAGTCCTTTTTGCTGGTGCCTTTTTACAAGCACTTAACTTTTATAAGGGAGTCCTGCAGCTGTGGTTCATCAATTCTGTGATAATGAAAGCCTTCTCCACACTCTCTTCCACTGTAGGCGGTTAGGGTGGATGCTTTTCCCTCATAATAGTGGCATGAATACCACAAATCGTCTGATGGCTTGTAACCATGAACCCAAAATTTTGGGAATACACAATCTCCTTGCACAGATTTAGACTGGGCACAGCTCTGTATTAGAAGCTTCGAAATCACTTAGGTCTGGAAATTAGAATTAATTCCTCTGACGGCGGGTGTTCTGCAAAATCCTTGGACTTGGAAAACTTTTGTTTAATTCCTCTATAACTTGGTCTGGGAAATTAGAGTTAATTCCTCTGACGGCAGGTGTTCTGCGAAGTCCTGGCCTGGGAAAACTTTTGTTAAATTCCTCTATGACTTGTGATCAAATTCCTAGGATTCCAGTCTTGTTAATTAAAGTCCTGGCCCCTTTAAGTTTCCAGTCTTGTATTAAAAATGCGGGTTTACTTGAGAATTCCAAAGTTGCCCAATACTCGATCTGTTACTTATAGTTGTGGAATTTCTAAGTCCAATGTCTCCTTTTTCTTTCTGGCTTTTAAGAGTCGCTGATTTGACTTGTGCGCTGCAGTCTCTCTGTGTGATCTGTGTCTGTGTTTTCATCACACCATATTCTCAGTTCTTAGTGCAAATCACAGATTAATCTGATGGAATTTGGTCCGTAGTGGTTGGCTTTCAGTCTGACAATTATCACTTGATCTCTTCTTGTTAAGGAGTAAAATGCCTTTTTAAAAAATTCTTTATGCCACTTTTCTTTGAGCTTTTTTATGATTATTTCTTTTATCTATTTATGTTTTCCTATCCTCGTGTCTGAATTTTTTGGTTTAATACTTCTTTGGCATGTGTATCTACCTTCTTCTCTGGTTAGCAGGAATCCACTGTACTTTTACTTTGTTTATTTAGGAGAGGCTGTCTAATTTGTTTTTTTTTTATGGATCCCTATTTTATTTATGACTGATATGGAATCTGTGAGGGACACTGTCTTGGTTTTAGCATTATCCCTGTATTTCACAATGGATGTTGCAGCTGTTTTCAGTGCTTCTGTCTCAGCTGTGAATTTGTCTATCCAGTGAGAATTTTCCATTTTCCACTGTGATTTGGATTTCCTGTCCATTCTTTACTTTTGCACACGTGGCTCCTCCTCCATGTTATGTAGCTCTTGTTGCTGATCTTTGTGTATACATATGAGCACGTTTTGTGGCTTTTAATGTATTCAATAGCTGTCTGCTTCTTTTCTGCATTGATTCTGTTTAACCACTTCGGTATGATGTCAGTCAACTCCATGAATCTTGTTTGCCTTCATGCTGGGAATGTGTCGCTGATTGTTTGGGTCTCTGCCTTTATGCAAGGTTTATGAAATGAAACAGTCTTTTTATTCTCAGCATGCAGATGGCATAAGATATCATTTTTCTCTATAACTTTCTGTTCCACATTTTATTGATCACTTCTGTTGTTGTTCCATACCTGTGTGGTCAGACTGCCAAGTATTGTCTCTGTAAGTTTTTATTTATTTATTTTTTTTTTTTCATCGTATGCCCGCTATTACTCCAGGTGAAATCTCTGGTTAGTATGTCTAACCTGAGACTGATTTTACGTGAATATCCCTTTTCTCTGTATGCCATTCAGGCAGATACTCACAGTCTTCTGAGGTACCCATTAGAGCTGGGTCGGCTCAGGAGCTGTTCAGGTTATTCCAGTCCCTGGTCGACGACACTCCTTCAAATGATCTCGCCCGGGCTTGAGCCTGGGATCTCCCGATCGACAGCACAGTGTGGTAACCACTACACTAGTGCAGCTCCCTCTCTGTTAGTCATTTCTGCCCCTTATTTCCATAATTTGCCTTTTGCAGCAATTGTGTTCCAACTTTCCTCTTCTCGTAACATGCCCACTAAAGAACATGACTACTGCTCACCCAAGCATGTCATACAAGGCAACTGATATGAGGTTGTGCATGGGGGGCTGGCAACACGAAAATAAGAATCTTCCACTCAAATGTCAAGCCAGTCCTATTGTATGGCTCTGAAACATGGAGAGCAACAAAAACAACAACAAAAAAGCTACAGACTTTTATAAACGGGTGCTTGCGTAGAATAGAAGGATTGAAATGGTATGACAAAGTCGCAAATGTGGAATTGATGACAAGAACCAGACAAGTGCCAGTGGAACAAGAGTTGAGAAGAAGACGCTGGTGATGGATAGGACACACATTGAGGAGACTTGTTGATAGCATCACAAGGCAGTCTTTGTTCTGGAATCCACAGAGAAAGAGAGGCAGAGGTAGTCCAAAAAACATTTGGAGAAGAGAACTGGATACAGAGGTGAAAATGATGAGGAAAACATGGAAAGAACTTGAGCAGATGGCACAGGACATGAGGACTTGGCATGTGTTTGTTGAAGGCCTATACTCCTCGGGGAGTTAAAGGTTATTGATTGATTGATTGATGGGGGGGGCTGACAGCTTCATCATGGAAAACTAATTGCTACAGAGACTGCTGCATGATCATGTAACTGCTTTGTGCAGGCTTCCATCAAGTTGGTCTGCTGAAGTGGTGGCTGTATGCTCTAAAGGGAAATGATGAACAATTAACTCACTTTCTGATGTTTGTTTGGGAAATGATGATGAACAATTAACTCACTTTCTGATGTTTGTTAGGGAAATGATGATGAACAATTAACTCACATTCTGATGTTTGTAAGGGAAATGATGATGAACAATTAACTCACTTTCTGATGTTTGTAAGGGAAATGATGATGAACAATTAACTCACATTCTGATGTTTGTTAGGGAAATGATGATGAACAGTTAACTCACTTTCTGATGTTTGTTAGGGAAATGATGATGAACAGTTAACTCACTTTCTGATGTTTGTTAGAGTAATGATGATGAACAATTAACTCACTTTCTGATGTTTATTAGGGAAATGATGATGAACAATTAACTCACTTTCTGATGTTTGTTAGAGTAATGATGATGAACAATTAACTCACTTTCTGATGTTTATTAGGGAAATGATGATGAACAATTAACTCACTTTCTGATGTTTGTTAGGGAAATGAAAATGAACAGTTAACTCACTTTCTGATGTTTGTTAGGGAAATGATGATAAACAATTAACTCACTTTCTGATGTTTGTTAGGGAAATGATGATGAACATTTAACTCACTTTCTGATGTTTGTTAGGGAAATGATGATGAACAATTCACTGACTTTCTGATGTTTGTTACAGTTGTCTTTGCACATTAGCGTCATTAATTTCAGTCATCATCATGTAGCATGTCCTTTGCAGAACGTGGCTCTCATCACAGCCCGCCTGAAAGACTCTCGATCTCTAGCCAGCCCTCCTACCTCCTCCATTGTCATGTTCAAGGTGTCTTCAATGTCCTGTGCTAATTTCAGTCACTTTATTTTTTTAAAATTAAAAACTGCCTAAAGGATGACTTCGTTTAATCTATAAAACTACATCTTGGTGGCCTCCAGTAATCTCTTGTCTGTTGTCTGTGACTCAGTTCCAAAAGGCATAATAGGCTGTCTATGATACCGAGGAACTCTCTTCCTTACTTTTATTGACAAGTTTGTTGCTTGTAAAAATTCCTTTCAGTGTCTATGTTTTACATATAAAAAAACAAACAATAATAATAAATAAATAAGGATGATAGCCACTAATCCACAGTGGTAGAAGATTCCACCCAGATAAATGCAGATTGACTATATAATCCTCCAATGTAACATTAAAGGCACACCAGTTTAGACAATATCCTATTTGGATAATAAAACCATATTGAACTATAACTACAAAAGGAAAAATAACTAATAGAGATAATATAGTATAAAATAAATACAAAAAAAACATATTACAGTAAAATGAAACACGTCCTGATATAACCAACAGCTCCATGTATATGGTAGATGGTTGAAAGGGTGCTACAAAGAAAAGTAGCAAACACCTTAATTTAAAAAAAATTAAAAAATTAAGTGTCTATGTTTTTGTTTGGGCTTTTCCTGGAATCTCCAAGGTAAGAAAAACAGAGGTAGAGTGGAAAAAACACGAAAAAACACCAGGAGAAGAGAACCGGAGACAGAAATGAAAAATGATAAAGAAGACATGTAAAGAAAAATGTTATGATCCCATTAAGAACAGGATGTCCCGGTCCACCCTGCCCCCCTTCCCTGCCATAATTAACTCCCACGTTGCTTTTGTAATTATTCACTCTCGTTATCCTCTTGCTAAGATTCACTCTCTGTATCCTTGCCATGAAACCACTCCCTCTGCTATCTTGCCATTCGACATCTCCTTTATTTTCATTCCATGATTCATTTCCCCTACCCTCTTGGCATGAATTACTCCCCTCACTCTTACCCCACTGTCTTGCATCGATTCACCCCCCCCCCCCCCCCCCCCCCCCCCCCCCCCCCCCCCCCCCCCCCCCCCCCCCCTCCCCCCCTCCCCCCCCCCCCCCCCCCCCCCCCCCGATCTGTCATCATCATCAGCACCAGCTTAATAACGAGCAGGGTAGTTCCCGGGGGTGTCTCTGGAGAGACAAAGAAAGAACAGGACTACAACACCCACCCTCCCTCATGCGTGTCGTACAAGGTGACTAATAATATGATGTGCATAGGGCTGGCAACCTCATCATGTAAAACAAGTTGCCACAGAAACCACCGTTAGATGAGCTTGTGAATACTTGGTGCAGGGTGACATGTGGCCCAGTGCTCAGTAAGGAACAGGATAATGGCAGAATAATAAGCCCACCCAATAATGTATTGGATTTTTTCTACCTACTTTTTTTTTTTTTTTTTTAATTCCCTGCAGCCATGCTCTGCAGCATAGTTGTTCAAAATGTCTGAGGTTATCCTTTTTCTTTATACTCCTGTGAAGTTCTGTCTTTTGTTTGTCTTGGCCAATTGTTTCCTTTCACTCTAATGGGGCCATATATAATATGTGACCGAGGTTTCTTCATTATGTGTCTGCTTCATACAAGGGAACGGCCCCCTTTGATAATCCTCTTTGTAAAGTCTTAGCTCAGTTCTAACACTTTGAGATCTTGAGTGTCCATTTTATGACAGAGTAGTTTATTTCTTGCTGTGTCTTCTTCTTCTTTCACCTTTAAACTCTTAAAGGTGCATGGGGCCCTCAACAAACTTAAGCCAAGTCTTCCTGTCCCGTGCCGTCTGCTCAGGGTCTTTCATGTCTTCTTCATGCCCTTCACATCTATCTCCAGTTCTCTTCTCCATGTGTTCTTTGGTCTTCCTGTACCTCTTTTACCCTAGGGGTTCCAGAACAGGGATTGTCTGGTAATGCTATCAACAGGTTTTCTTAATGTGTGTCCAAACAATCTCCAGTATCTTCTTCTCATCTCTTGTTCCACTAGCGCTTGTCTAGTTGTTGTCTTTAGTTCTACATTAGTGATCTTATTGTACCACGTCAGTCCTTCTATTCTATGAAAGCATCCATTTATCTGTTGCTTCTTTTGTTGTTGTTCTCAATGTTTCAGAGCCATACAATAGGACTGACTTGACATTTGAATTGAAAACTTAGAAGTTTAGCTTAGTTTTAACAATTGAGATCTTGAATGTCCATTTTATGACAAAGTACTGGAGTTTTTTCTTGCTGTGTCAGCTTTCCTTTTTCTCTAATGCAGTGTTTCTAAACCTGTGGTCCACAAACCCCTTAGGGAGTCCATGAATGGGTTCCGGTGGGTCCATGTAAATAACCTGAAATTTAAAATGTAAAGTTTTTTATTATACTTTTATGTACATATTTTTCCAAGAAGGGTCCATAGCCTTCATGCAACAATCAAAGGAGTCCATAGCCATCATCTGATAATCAAAGGGCTCCATGGCAAAAAAAATATCAGTGCTTTGATCTCCTCCCTTAGATTACACAAGGAGGATCTCAGCACAGTGCACAAACCCTGTAGCACTGATGAGGTTCCCAATTTGTGTGTATACAGGAAACACACATTCTATAAATTTTTTAGTGGTGGGTAGGTTTCTTAAATCTTGCCAGGGCCTACTCTTTATGATTTCCAACTGCCACAGGATTTTTAATGTGCCAAACTTGCACATGGGACCCCCTATTTTTTTCACTCTTATCCGAGAAGGCTAGACATCTGATCTCACTACCCAGGAGATCGGGGGGAGGGGGGGGGGGGGATTAGGAGTATGACATCATTAGGAACCACTGGTTCTGAACAAATTTCCATCAGTTATATTCCCTGTACTGGGAGTGAACCCGGTACCTTTAGAATTAGACATGGATGACATACCTCTTAGCCACTCCGACCCCCAGACCTGTTTACCATGCAGGAACCTCTTAAATAATGTTCCACAACCAGCAGAACTCCTACAATGCAGTTCTACGATCGCATAATATCCATGAAGAGGTAGAGTGTTACTGATCATACAGTTTATAAACATTTAAATTATATGTGTATGTTATTTATCTATATGATACAAAATGAACATACACACATACACCTAATTATAACCCTAATTAAGAATGATATTTAGCACTTTTCATGGTATTTCAAAATTTAAAAAAAAATAATAATTCATCCTGAAACCCCTGAGGATGAATTGCGGAACCCTGAAGTTTCACAAAACACTGATTGGGAAACACCATTCTAACACTTTTAATTACTGTAATTTATGTGTTTTTTTAATATAGCTACATAACTTTGGCCTATACAAAATTTGAATGCGTTGTTTATGTAGTAGTGATTGTAATGTTTATTCAGTCTTAGGTTTAACTTTAAGTGTAGCTGTTTGCTTGGCAGATAATATTTTGAAATAAATATTAACCACAAGTTCATATCGCATTTCAGAGTTTTCCTGATGTTGTACCAACGCCTGAGGAGAATCTCAAACCCCTGCAACAACAGCTCTCATCATAGGAGTTACCCAGACCTGAATGTTTTCTCTCGTTGGACTTCCAACAACCCAATGATTCAGCCATTAGCTGTCTCGGGCTATGGTGAAATAGTTTGCAGTAACGGTCATTTAGAGCTCATTACTACCAAAAAGCATTATCAGTATCTTGTAATATCTTCACTCTGGACTATAGGTGAATTTTTTAGATTTGTAGAAAGCATTGGATTGTCTGAAACAGTCTTAAGAATTCGCAAAAAGCTAATAGTGACATGTTAGGTAGCAGTTCACCAATACATGAAAAGTTTACTTCATCGAATTTACTCAGTATAGATAATTTCACAATGGGAGGTCTAAATGGTGTCAAATGGGTAGATAGCAGCGAAGTGAAAGATAAGGTATCTTTGGGAGCACGTGAGACTGACATGTTATTAATGAAAAATGGGATGATAAAGTTGCAAGAGAAAATAGGTGAGAGCAAACTTGAGATAAACCCAGACAGATGTTATAGTTGGCTTAATGTTCGGGCTGAAGACAATGTTGAGGGCAAGAGGAGCAGACGTGACAGTGAGTCTAGTTTTAGTTCCAGCAGCAGCTCTACCCTTCCTATACCAGAGGCACCTGATGGAGGATGGGGCTGGTTTGTTGTCTTTGGGGCCTTTATGGTGACATTAATCTGTGATGGCCTCTCTTATTGCTTTGGTGTTCTTTATGCAGAACTGCTTGTTCAGTTTGGTGAGAGTCACAGTAAAACATCGTTGGTGGGAAGCATTTTCTATGGTGTTGCTATGATTTTGGGTCCCCTGGCCAGTGCTCTCACCACCCGTTTTGGTTGCCGCACAATGACTGTAGTAGGTGGGGTTGTAGCATCTGTTGGTTTATTCTTGAGCTGTTTTGCAACATCGATAGAAATGCTGTGCTTCACCTTTAGTACCATTGTTGGAACTGGCTTTTCATTTTGCTACATAACCAGTGTTGTCGTTGTTGCTTTTTACTTTGACAAGAGGAGGGCCCTTGCAACGGGGCTTGCAGTCTGTGGTACTGGCGTTGGAACTTTCACCTTTGCACCACTAATGGACTTCTTGATTTCTGAATATGGCTGGAGGGGTATGTTTATGATAATGTCTGGCGTAAGCTTGAACCTGATTGTGTGTGGTATGCTGTTTCGACCCCTGCAGTTTACGGAGGGTCAAAGATGGCAGATGCTGCTTCAAGAATTCAACAAGATACCTCACAGCAGAGAGGACATAGAACTGTTCAGGAGTCGGTACGCAAGTGATTCTAGTGAATGCCACTCTGATGAAGATATTTTGGATGAAGAGGCAAGGACTTTGTCTGTGCTGAGCTTACCTACTTTTGTCAGTGCAGAAATGTTGCATGTTCCGTCATTTATTTTAATGGAGGCATTGAAGAACAGCAAAAACCCCCACCATACATTACAGAGGTACATGAAGAATGCAATGCTGCAGATAGACTTTGACCGTTTGAGCCGTACAGTGGCTGAGGATATGGGCACTTCTGTTGATATGTATACATTTAGTGTGACAGCTCGTTCGTCAGAAGATGATGTTTTTAATAGTATGCCCCCCTCCTTACTTGATGAGAGTCTTTCACAGACCTCTCTTTCACCCAACTGTCTAGTATGCAAAGTGCATGATACAGCATTTACAGGATCCAATGGTGGAAAGCAGGGAAAGCATGTCCCAGAAAAAATAGAGATGTACACTAAAGTAGTGAATGGGAAAACTTACACGGTGCCTGGTGACTGTGACAAAGAGAATCATCAACACAAGCGACGTGAATTTTCTGGCATGAGCAATATTTTAACAGATAAAGGCTGTGAGAAAGAGGGAAGATCTTTGGCTAAACGAGTTAGTGGTGTGCATATTGGCCGTCACAATGCTTTGGGGATCCATCTCCCTTTGTACAGAACTGATATCTTCTACAGACGTCTCCTTAGGAATATACCAGCCCACAGACCTTGCACTCTTGGTACAAGTTGCCCAGAGCTGTCAGAGTCGATTGCTCCTGAGGCAAGGGGTAACATCATAGTTAAGAAAGTGACGGGTTTCTTTGAAGAATCATGTGACATGATGAAGAGCATGATGGAGATACAGTTATTCTCTAACCCTTTCTTTGTTGTCTTTGTGACTTCTAACTTTATCTATTACTTTTGGGATGACATACCATACATGTACGCAGCAGATCATGCAATGAAAAACGGTATAGAACAGCACAAGGCATCTTTCCTCTTATCCGTCATTGGCATCTTCAACACTGTTGGTCAGGTGGTGTTTGGCTTTGTGGGTGACATGAACATCAACCTCCTCAATGTGTATGCCGTCATCTCCTCTGTTGCAGGCTTGTTTGTGGCACTGATTCCATTAATGAACACTTATGTCAGCATGTCTGCAATGTATGCCCTGTTTGGCTTCTTCATCAGTGTGAGCTACCCACTGACCACCGTCCTGCTGGTCAACTACCTAGGAATGGCAAAGTTGACCAATGCATATGGCCTGCTGATGATGATGCAAGGTCTTGCAAATCTTGGTGGACCACCATTTGCAGGTATGCATATTTTACTTGCAGCCATATATGTATGCTAATTGTCTCTAATTTGTGTTCTTGTACACATTTTTGTCACTGATTGCTCCACTTATACATGTTTTTTTTTGTCAATGATTGTTCCACTTGTACATGCTTTTGTCACCTATTGTTTCACTTGTACGTGTTTTTTGTCACTGATTGCTCCACTTGTACATGTTTTTTTGTCACTGATTCCTCCACTTGCACATGTTTTTTGTCAGTGATTGTTCCACTTGTACATGCTTTTGTCACCTATTGTTCCACTTGTACATGTTTTTGTCACTGATTATACCACTTGTACACATTTTTGTCACTGTTTGTTCCTCTTGTACACATTTATGTGTAGTTATTGATCATGATCACCCATTAAAATCCCTGTGGCGTTCAGACTTTGAACAGAGTCAGATCAAGCCTCCTGTCCTGTGCTTTCCATTTTATATATTTACACGTCTGCTTTCTGTCCAATTCTATTCTCTATGTTTTATTTTTTTTAGCTCTCCCTCTGTCTTACCATGTGGACACCAGAACAAGGACTACCTTGAAATGCTATCAGCTGGTTTCCACATTGTATGTCCATCTACACCTGCACCTTTACATTATCTCAATTTTATAGATACAGTGCAGTCCGGATAAGCAGAAGCCGCTTGGGCCGTCTAAAATACTTCGGCTTATCCAAAATTCTGCTTATCTGGAATTTCTACCAAAGAAGACTTCTGGCCGGGACCTGCAAAATTGGTTCCACTTAACCGAAATTCGACTTAAGCGAGTTTCACTTATCCGGACTGCACTGTATTTGTCTGATTCTATCCATTAGTTCTACATTGGTGATCTTGTCATAACATTTCAGTCCTGTTCTACATGAGAATAAATAATACACATAAAGGTATGTTTCAGGCACTCATCAGAAACAAAGAAGTAGACACAATATTAAGGTTTTATCTTATCTGTTAAATAGGAGAGCTGCAGAAGTGACTGCGTCTATAATTAGTCTGGATCGTTCCTAGGTCTACACCCTGAGTTACGTGGAGAGGTCATGCTTATGACCCCTGTCCACATAGCACTATTATTGCAGTGTCTATTTGACAGGGTGGGTAGTTATGATTGATTCCCGTATCAGGGTGGTGTTGCCTTATGGGTGGTACTGGGTTTTAGTCTCCGGTAAATCTTTCACTTCTGTTGTCGTTTTCTACTTCTTTATTTTGTCACAAGTTCTTGAAACATACCTTTATGTGTATTATTCATTTACTGTTTACAAGCCTGGGGTTTCCCTCTTTATTTATTTAAATATTCTTCATGAGCACTTATTAATGAGCATCTGTAACTTTCTGGTTGTTGCTTTGATCTTTATTCATGTTTCAGAACCCTACAATAGGAATACCTCGACATTTGACTGGAAGGTTCTTATTTTTGTGTGGGACTTAATCACTTTTGATTTCCATTTTTTTCCCCAGTGGAATGAAAGTTCTACTTGCCTTTTGTATTCTTATTTTGAGATCATTGTCTTGTCCTTCAGCTTTGTGTATATTGCTGCCGACATACATATATGAACCACTTCTTGGAGGGATGTGTCTCCAAGTGCAATCTGGTTTTAATTTGCTTCCTTTATTCTGATAATCTTTGTCTTTTCTCTGTACATTTTCAGACCCAGTTGCTGTGACTTGTCATCAGCTATTCTCATTTTATTGTATATCTGGTTATGGTTATGAAGCAGAAGAGCTGGTTCATCAGCACATTCCGGACTGTCAAGCTGTTTTATCAAAGTTCATTGAATTCCTATTCTGTTGCTTGAAGTTGTTTTTACAGCTAGCAAGAAATATGATGTGAGGCATTCTTGCCGCACTCTAGTTCTTATCTCAGATGTTCTGTAAACTGTCTTTCATTGAACAGTTCTTTATTTCATATCTTCATATATTTTCTTTATTAGGTTAATGAAGTTGTGGGGAAGCTCCATAATGCTTCATAAGTCTCTAGAGTGATTCGCTATCTAAATTGTCCAGTGCTTTTTCATATGCCTCAAATCCAGCGTAAAGCCCTGATCTGCTTTTATGAATGGTGTATCTATCTGGTCTGTACCGGAGCTGTTTTGACAGAGGCCTGCTCGATCTTCTCTTAATGTTATGTCCTTGACCTCATTTAATCTCTCAAGGATGATCCTATTAAATATTTATTTTTCCTGTTGCTGATAGTCACATTATTACCCTGTAATCTGTGCACTCATGTAAATCTCCCTTCTTAGGCAACTTGACCAGATATCCTTCCTTCCGTTATTCTTTTCTGTCCCAGACTTTACCAAGTAATTTGTACAATCTTGCTGTAGAGATGTCAATGTCTGCTTTGATGGCCTCTGCTAGGATGCTATCTGGTTCAGCAGCTTTTCCATCTCCTAGAAGCTTTATGGCTGTCTTTATTACAACACTTAAAGATACAAATGCAGAATCAGAGCACATGTAGAGCTATAAAAATAAATAGCATTTCCATTAATAACACTATCTGGAGTTGAGAAAGCACTGTATTGAAGATAAGCAAAGAACACATATGTCTTACAATATCTGGAAATATTTTGCACTGTAGAAAAAGGTGTCCTGATACAGGGGCACATGTCTTTGGTTACAAAGGGCATATAGCGGTTTCTTTTACATGATGAGGTTGCTAGCCTCACGCACAACCTCATATTAGTCACCTTGTACGACATGCCTGAGGTGGTTTTCATATTTATGCCACTCATTTATGTTCTTGTACACATTTATAGCACTGTGTTGTGTTTATGTATGTCCCATTAATTTTTGTTTTTATGTAGATGTTTCATATTCTACACATCCTTTACCCTTATAATTTAAACAAAAATCATCCTAATTGTTAATTAAGCGTACTTATTTTTTATTTAAAATTTAACTCTTCAAATATAATCTTTATTAGTATGGATTTGATAAGTTCAGCCCTTTAGCTTACAGTCTTTCCAGTTTTCAGACTCTCATGCAATAATTATCTTTTTTTTTTGTCTGTAGGCTGGGTGTGTGATAAAACAGGCAACTACGACGCTACCTTCTATATGAGTGGCTTCTTCTATGCTGTTTCGGGACTCGTCCTGTTTTTAGTTTACATACCCAAGTGTATAGAATGTGCCCGGTCTAGGAGAGATGATTCTCTGGACCTGTCTGTTGCCATAGAGGATGTGTAAAAAAGGATAATTTGTGGTCTGTAGAAATGTACAGGTTTTTGTTTCATTCATGATGTTAGGAAGCTAAGAAGAATAGTAATAAGCGTCTGCATTAAAGGGCAGTATGTTGACATACTGAGAGATGGAGATGTTAGTATAAAAAGAAAGATTGTTCACAGGTTCAAGTTTTTTTGCTGGTTAAAATAATTTTAAATGGACGTATCTCTTGACAGAAATGTGTGTTTAAGAGAATATGTCAGTGACAATTTTAGGACGATAAGAATAATAGTAGTATGCATCCACATTATAGCGCATTATGATGACATATGGAAAGATGAAGATGCTGGTATAAGAAGAAAGATTGTTCACACATTTGAAGCTTTTTCATGCGTTGAAATTATTTTAAATGAACATATCTCTTGACAGTAACGTAGAGAGTTTGTCTGTAATGAATTTAGGAAGGTAAGAAGGATAGTAGTATGCTTCCACATTATATGGCATTATTTTGACGTATTGAGAGATGGAGATGTTGGTACAAGAAGAAAGATCGTTCACAGGTTCAAGTTTTTTTGCTAGTGAAAATAATTTTTAATGGACAAATATCTTCACAATAATGTGTGTTTACGAGCGTACATCAGAAGTGTCGCGTTTTACAAAGACTGGTTTCAGGATGCAGTATTTGCAGTGTTTAAGTATGACTCACTACTGTCAAATACATTTTAAAATACATTTTTTTACACTTGTGAGCTTGACCATTCGGTATCAGAGAATCTGAAAGTTTTTACCTGCTAATGTTGCAGAATTGATATTTTCCACTCCACTGATGCTTACTGTAATTTCTTGAAAGCAGACAAGATGAGATGTGCGTGATTGTTGTGGCAGTATTTCACAGTAATGTTAATTAAATTTCTTGGAATTGTAGGTGCAAAATCATTACGAGGAAATTACAGAAACTAGCTGTGATTGCATTGATAATGTTTAGAATATTTTCATAATTAGTTATGATGACATTGTTGACACTGGTAATTGGTTTTGTTAACATTGTTAACTCTGGAAATGGGTTTTCAGTTACAAAAAAATCTTGAATTTGCATACCTGCTTTCTGCCACAATACACAGTTATTTAAAAACAATAACAGATAGGACTACCAAAGTCATTTAAGATTTAACGGCCTGGTATATAACATTTCATATATCGCCGCCTTTTTTTAGAATTTGTGAATTCCATGTTGTAATTGTGATAAACTGTTTGAGTTTTATCAGGCAGTATAACTGATGGCTTTTGCATACTATTTTTGGAACGTCATTTGAACGTTTTTTTCCACATTAATAAAAATTAAGTAAAACATTAAGTTTTGCAAGAATATTGCTATGTAATTTAATTTGAATAAGTCTTAAGCCTACTTTGATTTTCTCGTAGTTTTTACTTTGGTTTCAGAAGTTACTGAGTTCACTATGAAATATTTGCAGATGCTCCATGCCTATTAGTCATAAATGTTAGCAGCATATGACTGTTTCCGTTTTCAGCCATGACTGCATTGTAGCTTTTACAGAATGTAACAATGTCGAGTAGCAAAGTGGCTAGATCGCTTGCTTCTTGAGGCAAAATTACAGGGTTCAAAACATGGTAGTGTCACACTGTAGTAAATTGGTACCTGACTCTGCTCTTAAGTTCGAGTAGATGATGGCAGTGAAGAAGGGAACCGATCAACCCATCTCATAAAACTGCCCTAGTATAGTGAAGTCTGTTACACTTCACTCCCCTACATTAATGTCTGCTATGGGACTAAAAAAAAAAATGTGGTGTGGTTACTGTCTTGGTGTGGTAGCATAAAAATTAAAAAAAAAATTAGCCTTAAGTATTTTGTTATAAACCGCGAAAATACTCATAAAAAATCTTTTGCCATTCTTTTTATTTAACCATTAACCCTTTTTGCAATAAGATCTGGCACCAATGTTGGCAAGACCTTTCTGACTCTCTACATCGCTTGTATATGAGGTCATGATAATATTTTTGCTTTTACAATGAAATTAATGCCGTTTTAGGCATGTTAACTCTTTGTACCCCGCAGGCCATAATCTTTGTGTCATGATATGATGCATCAGGGGTGTCCAACCTGTTTCGGATCCTGTACCCCCTTGGTTGTCAATAAACCTTCCCGTACCCCTGTTTAGTATGACTTACTTACTTAGTTGTTCCTCTTCTACCGTTAGGTGTAGAGGTTTGGAAGAGAGAGCGCCATACTATCCTATCGGCTGTCTTCCTCCTGGCCTGTTCCATTCTAGTCATCGATCCTTCAAATAATGTCTAATGTTGTCCTCCCAGCGGACTCTGGGTCAGCCTGGAGGTCTGGATCCCTGGCTCTTAAGTTTCCCATGCTTGTCTTAGTAGCCGATCTTCTATTGCTTAATTTTTCATAAAGAAAACTTTACTCAGTACATAGCAACAGTGTTTTTAGTTTCATTAAGTTGTTAAGTGTGTATAAGAGTGCAGATAAATTAGTGAGACCCTTGATTCTGTTTCTTGTCAACCAACAGCTTTTTTCTGAGGTAATTTTTTTTTTTTTTTGGAAAGAGATACTCACATGTTGTGTTCATACTTCAGTTTCTTTCTTACTTTGGATTTGACCAATAGCTTGACCTCCCACTCTTTCTCCAATCCACAACTTTTTTCTCTATCGCTACTTTGGAATATTTCAATAAGCTAATATAGTTATTTACCAAATATTCCCCATACCCCCTTGACAAGCATCTTGTACACCCTAGGGTAAACGTATCCCAGGTTGGGAACCCCACTGATACATTATTCTGACTAGGACTGACTGATATGCCCATTTTTTAAATGTAAGACGTCATAATGTCTGCACTTTACAAGATATAAAATAAACTTAATTGTTATGTATAAAACTGACAAGACTTCAAAATATTCTTCAAACAGTTTACTTTACTAGATATTTTCTCGGAAACACTTAATTTACGTACTTGTGAAACATGTGGAAAAAATTAATGTCTTATTTGGTGCATTGGTAAAACCTGAAACTTCTTTGAGACAAAAAGAGCTTAACAGTTTATCAGATAACTGTCTTGGTGAAAAATGTCACCCCTCCACCAGGTATAACTCCTTCCTGGCATGTGTGTTTCTCCAGTAGCCATTTGTGAACAAGCAATGTATTTGAAACTCTCTTTATTACTTTTCCATGAAATGTGAGTCGCACTTTTTGTTTTTAAAGGTGATAAAAACTATAACTGGTATGGGAAAGTAACTGAATTCTTGTACAAGTGGTGCATGAGCAATGCTGTTTGTTATTCAACATGTAGGAAAATGTGAAAGAATACTGGTATTTGTTGTACATGTGTACCCCTATTCCTGGTACAAGAAAATATGAAATGAATTCATGTACAAGTGATGAATGTATAATGCTGTTACTTGTACAAGAAATACTAGCTGAATTCAGGTACATGTGATGATGCATACATAATGCTGTTAATTATTCAAGAAATATGAATCAAATTCATGTATAAGTGATATAATGTATAATGCTGTTAACTTGTACAAGAGATACGAGTTGAATTCATATACATGGGATACATACATAATTCTGTTACTTGTATGAGAAATGTGAATTGAATTCATTTTCAAGTGATTTATGTATAATGTTGTTACTTGTACGAGAACTATGAACAGAAATCACGTACAAACAGTGTAAGTGTAGCACTGACCATTATTGGTAAGGTAACATTTGTACTGTATAGGTTACATTAATGTTCAAGATGCCGGAGGTGTAGTCAGTTTAAAGCTGTCACAGCATCTTGTGGACACAAGACATTGACTAATGTGAACATAATGTAAGCTAGTAGTGAGGTAAAAACCTCATAAGTATAACATGATGAGACCATAACTGTCAACCTCTTGAGAAGAAAACTTTATAAAGATGCAACAAAACATATTACATGAAAAATGTATTATAACTTATACAATATACATAATTTTAAAATGACAAATTACATATACAAATTAATCGAACATTCATGGAGACAATTTTGAGATCTCTAAATCTTTATTTTATTTTGTTTTATTTCATTTTGTATATTATTGCAACGCATGCATCTTTAGCACTTTTTGAGCTTAAACTATTGGGTTATAATTAGAATATATACTGAAATTATAGACGCTATGCATCCTAGTTGTAACCCATCAGACATTGAACTGAACTTTTCCTTCATAAATAACAAAAAAATTTATTGATTGTTTCATTTGCCTGAATGGCGAGGGACACCTGTCTCTGTACAAGAAATAAAGGGATACTCACGTAAAATCAATGTCAGGTTAGACATAAAATAATAACCTGAGATTTCGCCTCGAGTATTAGCGGGCGAACGCAAAAAAAAAAAAAAAAAAAAAAAAAAAAAAACTCCTGGAATAAAAAGAATACAACCAGACTGTATAGAGTGAAAGGTATGTAAAACTGTGTTAAATTATTTTTTTAATGCCTGAGCTCTGGTTTGCTTGTACCCTTGCAATTTTCAGTGACCAGGACAACCTGGTAAAATTTACAAGTATTGCAATACAGTTTTATTATTTTCAAGTGATGAGGTGCTTTTGCCTTATATATATCTGAGTTACTATTATGAGTTGGAGAGTTGTGTTTAATATGAGCTAATATTAATGAAAGTTTTGCTTTTGTATGATTTACGCTGATTATTATATGGTAATATTTAATGAAAATGTCATCTTCATGCAATGCCATACATAAATAAAATGTTTTTTTTACAGAACCGTTATGTGAAGTTACACCTTGCATGTAGGCAAATGTAATTAATTGTCTTGTGCATAAGGTTAACAACCTCATCACTGTAAAACAACTTTTCACAGTTACCATGACTACAAGAGAGGATAGAGTGCTGTAGCGCATGGTTCCTGCAAGGGGGGCTAACTACAGATAATGGAGTTATTGCTGTTTTCTTTCTCAAAATACTGTACTTATGCAGTATTTTTAGAGGGTTATCCTCCCTTTCTTGTTCTTGTAAATTAAACAAAAAATATACTGTATTCTGTTGTAACAGCTAGTGTTGGTTATACTAAATGTTTTTTAAATATTATTTTAGGTCCTCATGGGTATCACATTACTGTGGATCCCCAGAGTTGCATTGTTATTCCCCACCATGGACTCCATCTTAGCTTGAAAATATTTAAATATTGAACCGATTAATTCACCTGTTTTCTGATATTCCCTTTCCATGACCCAGCAGTTTTACATTTAAATACGCTATTTTATCATCTGAACTGTCTATTTTTTTCAGTGGAAATATTCCTTTCAAAAAATGTTTAAAAAATTAATTAATAAGATAAAATACTTACTTAGTCATTCCCTTTCTACTGTGAGGCATAGAGGTTTGGAAGAGAGAGTGCCAGGCTATCCTATCAGCTGTCTTCTTCCTGGCCTGGTTCTATTTTAGTCCCCGGTCTTTCAAAGATTGTCTAATGTTGTCCTCCAAGCGGACTCTGGGTCATCCTGGAGGTCTGGATCCCTGGCTCTTAGTTTCCCATGCTCAGACCTGTCAACCTCCTGAGACAAAAATCTGTACGCCGGACCAAAAAAATCCTTACAAACACCCAAAAATCCTTACGCAAAAAATATATTAATAAATTATACGCAATACAGTTTTAAAATGAGAAATGACATATACAAATCTATTAGCATTTGAATTATTGTGATATAAAACATGCTAATAGCCTCAAACTGTTCTTTACATATAAAAAACTAAGTGATCATGATGTACACTGTTCTTTCGATGTACAGTGTTTTGTATTATAATCAACACATGCACTTTTAGCACTTTGCAGAATTGCATTTGTGGGCTTAAAGTCTGCACAGCATGTATCAATGTTAATCTTACACTGTAAAATAGAAGTGAGTGTGTCCGCATTCATGGACCTCCTGCAGTCTGTGTGGATTTTTTTTCATCATTGAAAATGATCTTTCGCAGTCAGCATTGCTGTGAGGGAGTATCAGCAGTCGCTGAATGATGACTTTCAAATTAGGGAAGCGGATGGCACCAGTACTAGTTTTCTGGTCAACAACTTCCAGCCAATAGCTACAGAAGCTCTTTTTCTGACCACTATCTGTTAGTAGAGGCACACACATCAGACAACATACAGTAGTCATCGAACTCATCTTTCAGTGCTTCCTGATCAAGATCTTGGGCAAAAGCATCTGCCAATGTGCAGATGTTTGGATACCTGAGATTATCTTTAGTGCTTGGATCTAGCACTTTTAAGTCCTTTAGAACCTGGTTGTCAAAGGGAAATTTATCAGTAATTTTTTTAACCACTGATGTGTAAAGATTTCTGACATCCTCAAAAAATGAACTGTTTACTCCACTATCAAGCTCCATTTCTTCGATAAATGCTCTGTTCGAGAGGCCAATTGCCAGTATGCTGTCATCATGCTGCACCCCACGATCACTAAATTTGATATGCCTCAAGTCAACAACCTGTTTAACATACTTCATCTCCACAAATTTAACTAAAAATTTTCTAAGCAATCTGTCCATCTCCTCCATCATGCCACCAATCTGCGACTCATCTGTTTGAAAGAGTTTATTAAACTCATTTAACAGTGGCAGAATGAAACTCAGAAAACGAAGGGTCAGCTGGGTTAGTGGTGCTTTTAAAAGTTTATGGATGTTTTGGACTCTGCCAGGCTTTTCAACATCATTGTGGCTTTCAAAATAAGATGAGAGAGCTGTATACTGGTTAATAATTCTATCCACTACCTTCTGCAATGACAGCCAGCGAGTCTGACAATGTTTAAGAATATTCAGGTCATCTGCTTCTGTGAATAGTTGGAACTCCTTATAAGCCTTTCGTCGTTTTGAGCTGTGCTCAAAATGATAGTACATGTCTAACAAAAGGTCTTCTACTGGCACAGTCAACTGTTTGATTCCATATTGTGCACATAAATTTGCAAGGTGGCAAATGCACCCAATACTAAAAACATAAGGGTTCCTCTGCTTGATCCTAGTAAGTACTGAGTTTGATTTCCCCACCATGACATTGCAGTTGTCACTAGCAAAGCCGATGCAATTTTTCCATGGAATATGAAATTTTGTGAACAGATTATCAACATCACTGAATATCGCCTCACTGGTTCCACCACTGCATACAGGCATGTCCAACAATCTCGTTCTTGGTCCCAATCCTTCTTCAAAAACTCTCACCATAATAGCTAACCGCTTCTGTTTTCTTGTCATTTGATTCATCAACCATTAATGAGAAGGGTGTTTCCCTGCACAGCTTTATCACTGGTTCTGTTGCAGATGGAGCCAGGCAGTTTTTAATGATAAGTGTTGTCTTTGTCCTCTTAGACTGGAACTTTCTGGCAATATCACTGTCAGGAAACATTACAGGCGCCAAGTCACAAAAGTGATCAGCAACAGATGCAGTTAAGTTATGCTGGGCAATGAAATTGGCAAATAAAACTTCAGCCCTTATAATGCCACCCTCTTCCTGCTTTGGCTGAGCAAAAAAGGTCTTAATAGATGCTCCCTTCTTCATTGCAAACATTTGTTCATGCAATTTCAATTTAAAATGTACTTTCAGATCATATAATCCTGAAGCTACTACTTTAATATCTTTGCTGCATAATCTACAAAAAGCATGGGTTGATCCTAACTTGGATGCATCTACAATGCCAGGGAAGAGTTTAACCCATTCGACCTGAAACTTACCATGACCTGCAAGCTTTTGTTTCTTTGAATTAGGCTCAGCCATCATTCAGTGGATGAAATATTTCAACTAATAATCTTTGTAGACGAAGAGAATGATTAAAAAATACTACGAACAAAGCAAACGGCTAACAGCACCAAAAAAAAAAAAAATTATAAACAAAATTATGAACAGAATATCAAATATAGGAAGAAAAAACGTACCACCAAAAATTTACAAAATTATTATTTACGAGTTGGTAGCTTAAAGTGATAACAGATTGCCACTTTATTAAAAAATAAAGCAGCTAATCTTGAGTGCTGGAATAAAGTAAGCCTACTCAACGCAAACAAACTTTTTTTTTTCTAGTTATGTAGGGCCTAAACAGAATATTATGACAATTTAACGGAAATATATTGAAGGGCAAGATATAACTGGAAAGATTAAGACAGCGATTAAATTGCAACAAAGCAAAACAACAGCAATATTTAACCAAGTTATAAGTACTTAGCTTTTTTAAACGAAATGGCGTCGAAGTGTGGTGGCAAGCAAACATGGTCGTTGATAACAGGTAACTTTAAAAATATGCCATGTCGCGCTGAAAACCAAAAGCGTTTGAGGCCGAATTCAAAGTTTTTGCCCGAATTCAAAGTTTTTGCCGAATTGTTGGGAATGAAAGGATTTGATTGGTTGCTGGGAGAGACCTCAGTTTAAAAACGGACGCCGAGGTTCCCGGAATTAAAAATTTAAAAAAATGGTTAAATAAAAACCTGGGCTAGAAAATATTTTCTGATTTAAAATTTAAAAAAACTTGGGTTGGAAAATATTTTTAGAATTTAAAAAAAAAAAAAAAAAAAAAATTTTTTTTTTTTTTTGGCGTGGAGAAAAATCCGTACAACGAGTCTGTACGGCCGTACACTGCTAAAAGTATCAAAAATCCGTACATTGTACGAAAAATTCGTACAGGTTGACAGGTATGCATGCTTGTTGTGGTAGATGATCTTCTCCCATTCTGCAGACATGGCCAAACCATCTTAGTTGGGACTGTTCTACTTGGATCTGCAGGGGGTGGGATTTTAGGCCTTGACGTATCGTCTGGTTGCGTATAAAATACTAAAACATATTTAAAAAATTTTTTTTACCTAAGATTGGAAGAAGTGCTTCTGAAAGTTGGTGACATGATAGAATAATGGTTGGAGAGGAGTTTATAAACAGTAATCTTTAGAAACCATTATTCTCTTCCTTCAGATCTCGTCTGGATACTTTAGTGCATTTTTCATTATTGGCTGTGCACCCGTTAACAAATGTTTGAGCAATAACAAGGGCTTGGATGTAACTATCAGGCTATGGGATGTCTACCAACTACTGGGAAAAAATAAGGTCTTACATAATCTTTGAACACGATAATGATATACGACAAGAAAAACTGACTTTTGTCCTGTTATGTTTTTCGTTAGTGTGATAAATATAACAGTTTGGCTGAAACAAAAACGACAAAGCGTGATTTATTGATGTGTTTCTTATTGACTGATGATCGTATGATGCCGAATATCTTATGGTGAACTCAATTTTAAACAGGAATGTCCATCCTAAGTTGAATTCATCACAATGTGAACTGATTGTAACTTGGGGGTCTACTGTATTGTGCTTATTGCCAAGCTCAGATCTACAGTTGCACTCTTGCCAATAGTAATATTTATTTATTTGTTGTCTGTGAAGATAATTCATATCTTTCAAAGTAAATTATAAGAACTTCTCAATTGAGATCTTTACTTACCATTTATTGACATATGGATTGTTCCTGTAAATCTCCTACCAATGAACTATGAGCAGCTTGATCAGATACCTTCCATATTTTGATGTGATACCATGTGGGTATGTGCATTATTGTCCCAGGAGCATTGCTTTGCCTCTCCTGTAATTAATGTTTGTGAAACTAATGGAAGAGATACTAGAGTCACATTTATTTCTTGTTTAAAGAAGAGCTTTTTTTTTTTAAATGGACCCAGCTAATAATTATACCGTCATATGACAGTTTTAAAGTGGGTTTTACCTGAAAAAAATGTCCTTTCTGTTCAGAAATCCCAAGCTAGTAAACGTCCAGTTTATAATTTCATGCCCTGTTTCATCATCATCATCCATCATCAATCATCATCATCATCAATCATCATCATCATCAATCATCATTAATCATCATCAATCATCATCATCAGCAATCATCATCATCATCAGCAATCATCATCATCATTCATCAATCATCATCTGTGCTGCTTATGGAGCATGGAGTCACCACTACAGCTGGCCCCTACAGGAAACCTGCACCAAGCATTTACATGCTCCTGCAGCAATGGGTTTCTGTGGCAGTTTGTTTTATATGAGGGGGTTGCCAGCCCCAGGCACAACTTCATATTAGTCGTCACGTAGGACATGCCCGGGGGGAACAGCAGTTTTATTGTTTTCTCTTTGCCTCTTCAGAAAACTCAGCGGAACTACACTGGGCAAATTGGGTTGTACCTGAAAAAATGTCATTCCTGTTCAGAAATCCCTCTTAATAAATGTCCAATTTGTAATTTCCTGCCCTAAACCAGTAGTTCCAAATTTGTCAAAGCGCTGATGTTCCATTTCAAAAAAAGTTTTATGTAGACAGTTTGGTAAACAGAATAGATAATTGTTACGTGATGAAATCCTGGTGAGACAATTTTGTCAGCCTACACAACAGATGCAAATCGGAGGTTTGAACAGTAAGGAAAAGAAGTGTAAATAAGAGCTAAAGCTGAAGAAATGTTAAAGAACAGTAACATCTGGTATCTGAGAATGTTCCATTCTGGGATATTTTTTAATTGAAATTGTTTATTGAATACCCACATGTTTGTAGTTTTTGTTTTCAGCTGTGTTAATTGAGAAAATACGTAACAACAAAAACTACTGCGAGCTAAGCGGCTGTTGTAAAATAATTTATATTGTTTCTCACAACATGAGATATTTAATAAGTGGAATCTGAAACATAGTGTTATATTCATTGAATTTATTATTTAGTCTATTTGTAGAATGTAAGCATTCAGAATATTGAATGTTGCAGCCAAAGAAAAGAAGGTGGTTTATAGAGATGACTCCCTGCATGTGTATTAAATAAGACAAATAAGACTCCCAGTCCTTGCATTTTGTTGCAGCTTAGTTATCTTTTGACACTTTTTGATAAACAGTTATTGTTTTTGAGTAGTTAATTTTCATTTAGTTTTTCATTGTTAAAGATTACAATTTTGTTTGTTTGTTTATACTTACTTAGTCGTTCCTCTTCTACCGTGAGGTGTAGAGGTTTGGAAGAGAGAGCGCCAGACTATCCTATCGGCTGTCTTCCTCCTGGCCTGGTTCCATTCTAGTCCTCGGTCCTTCAAAGATTGTCTAATGTTGTCCTCCCAGCGGACTCTGGGTCATCCTGGGGGTCTGGATCCTTGGCTCTTTGTTTCCCATGCTTGTCGTGGTAGCCTATCTTCTCCCATTCTGCAGACATGGCCAAACCATCTTAGTTGGAACTGTTCTACTTGGGTCTGCAGGGGGTGGGATTTAAGGCCTTGACGTATCGTCTGGTTGCGTACCATGTCTCTTCTTGTTACTTCAACCACCTTCCTCAGATACCTCATTTCTGAGGTTTGGATCTGGCTTTTGTGGGTTGTAGTCATTGCCCATGACTCGCATCCATATGTCAAGACTGGGACATAGGTGAAGCGGTATACAGCCATCTTCGTTTTCTTACCAACCTCTCTCTTGCTGAGGAATCCTCGATTTATGTTGTTTGTTAATACTGCAAAAAATTATTTTATTTTAATAAATTATCTGTATCTGCAGCAGTATGGGCCACAACTCTGAAAATACAATTTTCTTTTTGGTTTTCAGTTCTTGAGTATTTTCCTACAGTTCTGCCATAACAGATCTTTCATATTTAGCTGTATAGTTTGTCCATTTATCTGCTTTGCCTTTTATCATCTTTTTGTTTTATGAACTAGAAGTTAAGGTCTGCTTGACTTTCAGGATATTACTAAGGGCTTGCTGCATCATATATTTCTTATTGTCCATCTCTTTTCCTTTGTCTTTCAGCTCGCTGTGAAGCATAGACTTTCAATTAATTTGTACTTAGTACTCCTTATATATGGCATCTATTCAAATTCTTAATATCTTTTCTCTTGTTTTCTTCTCCAGATAATCAGTGACAAAAAACGTGTACAAGTGGAACAATAGGTGACAAAAGCATGTACAAGTGGAACAATCATTGACAAAAAAACATGTTCAAGGATCACCATGTCTTTTATCCAGTAAATTCAAGAAGAAGGACAACCTTGTGATGCTGTAAACTGGTTTCTTCAGTGTCTTTCCTATCCACCACCTGAGCTTTTCCTGACCTCTTCTTCCACTGATATTTGTCTGGATTTTACAATCAGTTCCGTATTTGTGATCCTGTCTAACTGTTGTAAATGGTCTGTTCTGCGGAAGTATCCAAGTATGAAAGTCTGCAACTGGTGTGGTTTGTCATAATTGTTGTTCTGCATGTTTCAGACCCATATAATAGACTTGTTTTGACATTTGTCCTAACATTCCAAGAGCCAGTGTTGAGCAGTGTTGAATCTGAGTAGAAAGAATATGAGTCTAGCCTCTTTCAGCTTTCACTGTCCTATGTCATTATCCTCTGTTGAAGGGTCTTCTTTCATTTGTACAGGGTGTCCTAAAAGTTACTGTGCAGTAAAGTACCTCGTACAATGTTGCAGTACCACGCAGCAGTTTCTTCTACAGCAGATGTTGGAAATGTCCACCATGGGCCTCAAGACATGTCTGAACATGCTTCTTCATATTGCTCTCGTCTGTTGTCAAGGTCACGTCTAGGGTAGAAAAGACAACTCTCACATCAAAACCGCTACTCTAGTCTGCCGTATATTCAAGTGCACAGTAACTTTTTGGACACCCTATAGATGTCGGATTTGAATGACCTGTTCATGATTTGCTTGAAATTTATTCTCCATTTGCTGATTTTAATTTAGTTGAGGATGTTGCATACTGTACATGTATTTGTATATTCCTTTTGAAATAAATTTACAGTATTGTAATAGCATTTTTAGCCTCTGATGGGCTTAGTGGTTAGAGCACTTGCCTCTTGCAGCAAGATTCCCATTTTTGGATTCAAAACCTGGTATAAGTCCACTCAGCTGTAAAAGAGGTGCCTAACTCTGCTCTTGAGTTAGGGAAGGCAAAGGCAGCAAGAAAGGGAACTGGTCACCCTACCTCATAAAGCTGGACCAAGCATTGTTGAATATTTAAAACTTTACTCCCCTACAGCAATATCTGATATGAAACCTTTACATTTTTATAGCAACATTTCTTTACATTGAGACTCAGTAGCTGTTTTACATTGAGACTTAGTAGCTGTATCAGTTAAGTTTGGCTCCACAAAATGAACAAAATAAGTTTGTGACCCCTGACAGTTGAGAGCTTTGCATCCTTACATCTAATATATGTAAAGATGTGCTTCTTTTATTCCTAACACTGCATCACATGTGCATGGGGCTGGCAACTTCATCTTGTAAATCTAATCACTACAGAAACTACTGCTGCAAGAGTACATAAATGCTTTGATGAAGGGTTCATGTTCTATAGGGAAGTTATGATGGTGACTGTCTCACATGTTCTATAGGAAGACACAAGGGAGGTTATGATGCTGATTGTCTCACATGTTCTATAGGAAGACACAAGGGAGGTTATGATGCTGATTGTCTCACATGTTCTATAGGAAGACACAAGGGAAGTTATGATGCTGATTGTCTCACATGTTCTATAGGAAGACACAAGGGAGGTTATGATGCTGACTGTCTCACATGTTCTTCGGATGATGTTAAAGTTGTGTTGTTTTTTAGAATGGTTCTTTGGAGGTGACCACATAGTAATATATGAACTTTGCATACTCATCTTCTGTCATTAGTCTTAATCTTTCAATAATACATACTGTATGTTTTGAATTAACATTCATGTCATGTGAAGTGCTGTTATGAGAGGCTTTGCTCCTATTTGTCTCAGGCAGTTGTTGGACAGTTACTTTGATCTCTGTAATTTTGTTGCACTATTTGTCAGAGGAGCATCTGGATAGCAGAGTGGTTAGACCGCTGGCCTCTCATGGCAAAGATTCCAGATTTGAAACACAGTAGTGTCATGCTGCAGTCTGCCCAGCTGTAAAAGGGTACCTGACTTTGATCTTGAGTTAGGGAAGGCTCAGACAGCGAGGCAAGGAACTGGTTGCCCCCACCTCTGGAAACTGGACCTAGTATAGTGAAGTCTCTGACACTTCACTCCCCTACGGCAGAATCTGCTATGGAACTACCTTGACCTTTATTTGTCAGCGGCGCACCATGTTCAGCTTAGTTACATTGTCACAGCTTTATTTTTCCTTTGCACTACTTACAGAGCATGGAGCTTGTCCCCTTGCAGGCGGCCTTCAATAAGCATTCACATGCTCACGCAGTGATGATTTCTGTAGCAGTTAGTTTTTGTATGATAAGATTGCCAACTCCATGCACAACCTCATATAAGACACCTTGTATGACATGCTTAAAAGTGCAGTAAACCTGTTTATTATTTATCTCTTCAGAGACCCTCATGAGCTACGCAGGGTGATGATGGGCAATAGTTGGTAATCAGTTCACTACGTTTAACTATTTTAAAAAATACACCAATACCATTCGTGGAAAATCTTTAGGGAGATTCAAATAGCCTCAAACTGACTACTGCTTTCTTGGAAAACATTCAAGCAGACGTCTGAGAGTGTATGAAGAAGAAGAAGTTCACTATGACCTCCTTTGTCTAATGATATCACCAGATCTTTGTTTTTTAAATGCAGGATAAATGTCTTTATGGGAAAGCATTGATTGTACGAGTAGATGTAAGTGGGAGACTCTATGCAAAATGAGACTTACACATTTATGTTTTAGTATTTATTTGTTTTTGTTCATAAGAAATCACTATGGAAGTTGCTTTAAAGAGAAGAATCTTGAATTTAAATAAGGAAGCTTTATTATAACAGTAAGCTTTCTTGATGTGGAAACACTTGATCGACAGGGGTGGGGTGGGGGGAGACTACTTCTGATCAGATTGCCTCCTGTTGTATCGCTCTGTATAGAGTTTCCTATCATGTGGCTATAGGCAGACAGTAAAAGTACTCTGTAGACCCAAAACAATGTGGCTTGATATTAAAAAAAACCATGTATATCGCGACGAGAGGTTGAACCCTAACTTTGCCAGTTTCCCCCTTTTCAGGTGCATATATTTTTGTCGTTTAGTAATACAAATACAAAACATATGAGTGACATATTTATCTTCATCATCCAAAAACCCAAAAAGAAAAAAAAAAGATGTACGTGATTACATGAGTACATATATCATTGACTAATTTTCACTTATGACGATAGTTGTTTGTACTTATCTTGACCTCCTTCAGGTTGTTGATTTCTGTCAAATCTTGATAAATTTCACGTTATGTCAGGTCTACAGAGTATAGGTCACAGCACAAATAAGCTTTGAAATTTGAATAGCGAGCAGAACATTTTGAGAACCATTGCCTGAAGGTTGTATAACAGTGCAAACAATTTAACAAATGTTTTTATTTACAGCCCCATATAGCCTTGCAGGTCAGGGTCACTGGATATTGCAATACAGTTTTATTATTTACTAACTGATAAGGGTCTTTTGCCTTGTAAATAGATATGATTGTTAAGGGCTCGTATAACTTTTGGTGTGAAAAATAATGTGATGCATTGAATTATAGATTTCTTTTATACAAATAGAAGTTAATGCCATCAGAGTATTTCTGTACTCATCATATTATGTAAATATTTTACGACTTTGGAGTTCTCCATTTGCACAATTGAATTTATTAAAATCTGCGAAGATGCAATGCTGTAAGCTTTCTTCTTTCTCATAAAATGCACATTTTTTTTTCTTTGGTAGTCCTTAAAGATGTTCATTTATTTTCTTGGCTTATGTAAAGCCAGTGTATATGGCTCTGATTTGACCGTATTAATGCTGTTGTTAGAGTAAAACGTTCAGCTGCACATTTCTATATTTTTAGCTGCTCTTTGCTAGCTTTCAAGTCAGCTTTGCTGTGCCCCATGAGTATAAAATGTTTCATATTCTTTTCATTGTTGACTCCAAATTGTCAAATAACTGAGCACTGCATGAAGGCTATTCATTTCCCTACATCACAGCCATCAGAGATGTGCTTTCAGAGCATTCAAACAACTGGGGAAAAAAACCTTTTTTTTGAATAATAAATTATTCTATACCTCATACTCATTGATCAGGGCAAATTACTGCTGGAGTAAGGTAGGTATGTGTATTTTAATTCCTTATTTCTTTTTATTTTAATTTTGTATGGGGGAGTGAGTGTAGAGGGAAATAATGAATTATTTCATATATTTGTACCTATTTGGTGTGCCATCATGCATTCCTATCATTACTTACACCATGATTTATTACTGTGATTACAATGTTATTTGAAGTGCATGTTGTAATTCTCTGCGGTAAAGTACCAGAATTGAAGCTGTTGCCATATTTGAACTGTATCTGTTTATTATTGTCTTGCCATTTGTAATATGTCACATCCATCTTGTAGATGTACTAAAATAACACAGCGTTTTAATCACATGCCTGCATGTCTTTGGGACACATTTGAAAAGTTTAACTTAATCAAATAATCATCACGTTTCTAACAATCATCCAAATGATTATTGCAGATCTTCAGGATTTTTTTTTGTTTTTTGGAGCATATCTAGAACTTTTATCCAGGGTTTACCCCTACCATTATATTTTGTTGTTAAACCAAGTCTTTCTTTCTGTGTCCCACTTCTTGTGCCATCACACACATGCAGTATGGAAAGTCCCAGGGACTGCACCAGCTGTTGGTTTTTTTTTCTTTTTTTTTTGCATACAAGTTGTTTAAACTCAAGGGGAAAAAACCCCTTAGAGTTTGTTATTACTTCACCATTGTAAAGGCTGTTATTACTTTGCCATTGTAAAGGCTGTTATTACTTTGCCATTGTAATGGCTGTTATTACTTCACCATTGTAATGGCTGTTATTGCTTTACCAGTGTAATGGCTATTACTTCACCATTGTAATGGCTGTTATTACTTCACCATTGTAATGGCTGTTATTACTTTGCCATTGTAATGGCTGTTATTACTTTACCATTGTAATTAATGGCTGTTATTACTTTACCATTGTAATTAATGGCTGTTATTACTTTACCATTGTATTGGCTATGACTTGTTCTCCAAATGTGTATATTGAAAAAAATAAAGTATTTACTGAATTGAAGGCAAGATTCTTTGAGATAATGATGGCACTGTGTTGCCTTTTTCATATTGAAACATTGTGAGCTCCATTCATTTTTGATGACATTATAAATTGATTACTCTTCTGTGAGTAATGAATGAGTAGCCAAACTTTCGGTCTCATATATGGTTATTTAATACAGTGTTTCTTAACCTTTTTTTTTTGGTGCCATGGACACATCTGATTATCTGATGAAGGCTATGGACACTTATGATTGGCCATTGAATCTATGGACCCTTTGATTTGGCCAATGAAGACTATGGACTCTTTGATTGTCCAATGAAGGCTGTGGACTCTTTGACTGGCCAATGAAAGCTATGGACTCTTTGATTGTCCAATGAAGGCTGTGGACTCTTTGACTGGCCAATGAAAGCTATGGACCCTTTGATTGGCCAATGAAGGCTGTGGACTCTTTGACTGGCCAATGAAAGCTATGGACCCTTTGATTGGCCAATGAAGGCTGTAGACCCTTCTTGGAAAACAAAAATGCAAATGCACTTAAAAGCATTATTAAAAGTTTTGCATTTTAAATTTTAAGTAATGGACATTGACCCCCTTGAATGCATTCACTGGCCCCCCCCCCCCCCCCCCCCAGGGTCAGTGAACCACAGGATTAAAAAAAGAACCCTGATTTAACAGTACACACAACCATTGCACAGTCTTGGATCATTCTTAAAGATAATTTTTGTTATTTAGATGACTTCATATTTCGTGTATTTTGTCTGTAGCCAAATGGACATAAGAACTAGAGGGTAAAAAAATCAAAATGTTCCTAAATGGTAATGCAACCCATTCCAAACACAAATCTCTGACATGTTTATCTGAAAAAGGGAAGGCTATCTTTATAAACAACTGGGAGCCGCGCTGGTGTAATGGCTTCGGCGTTGTACTGGCGACCAGGTGTTCATGGTTCAAACCCGGGCGTCGGCGTTTGAAGAAATGTTTACGGCCGGAAATTTGACTGAATAGCCTGAACGGCTCCTGTGATAAACCCTCTGTGGATGGGAAGGAGCGAAGCTCCTGACCGGGTTGGAAGGAAAGTCCTCAGGTTCCCCAGCCTCGCAATGACATGTCATTGGGCCGAAGGGCTGAAAGCCCAAGTGCCGCTGGTTAAGAAAAAAAAAAAAAAAAAAATTATAAACAACTTGGCGGAGCACTGTGGAGGCTGAGATGCAAAGAATGAACCAGAGTTGGGGGCACTGTACGAAGGATGGCCGCGGACCGAGCAAAGTGGAATCAATTTGTTGTTGCCCTACAGCAGGCGTAATGGCCACTGACTGCTTTGACGGTCGGCGGCTAAGGATCAAAGAAGAAGAAGAATCTTTATATGCCAGGTGATTAATAAGTCACTTCCTATTTGTAAATTTGTTTATCCTCACTTGTATCCATTGGATATACATACAAGACATGTCAGAACAATTGAGCGATAACTGCCGTTTTACCAATAAGGTTGTTGTTTTTTTTTAATTCCCAGAAACCAAAATAAAAACAAAAAAAACAAAAAAAAAAACAATATTGTAATAATAATGAAAGAAAGGAGAGAATGAAAAATCTAAAATGGCCAATAAACTATTGTTACGAGAGATATCAAAAATTGCTGCCCGCTATGAAACCCTATATTGATCAGACGGGATCTCACGCTGAGTTGTCATGTTTATGTGTAATATCATTTTGTGTGATAAAATGGCAGCTAATTGTCTCTATGGTAACGTTTGTTTCATATAAAACTAGTTGGATAGGGGTGAAGAAATAATCATTGAAGAATAGGAAGTGATTTTTGTAATGACTGTATATAGAAATCTTAGACGGCTCTGGTAATAATGTGGGCGTAACGGTTGTCTTTGTTTTTTTCCTTCCTTCTTCTTCTTCTTCCATCCTTAGCCACCGACCGTCAAAGCAGTCAGTGGCCATTACGCCTAGTGGCGTCTTAGGGCAACAGCAGATAGGTTTTCTTTGCCATTGTTTCCCATCACGCCTAATGGCGTCTTTAGGGTAACGGCAAATCAATCCATTTGCTGTTGTTTCCGTAATCGAAGTGACTGGCAAACGGGTGATCAGCCCGTTGGTATTTTTCCTTCCTGCAACTTTATTAAGTGGAGTTACCCTACACCTCTTTGTGTCTCGTTTGGTATATTATGTTGTCTCTTAAACGAAAAGTGACGTGTTGCAAGAACAACAGTACACCTTGCCCTAGTTCAATGTTTCACACCAGACAAGCTCATTTAACATTGAATTTAAAAAAAAAATATTACACACATAAAGGTATGTGGAGGATAGTGTGATTTGCTTCCATAGCTAGGCGGTGGTGCCGTTCGGAAGGTCCTGGGTTCGATTCTCCGGTAGGCCGCTCACTTCTGTTGTTTGGTTTTCTACTTCTTTATTTCTCACGAGTGCCTGAAACATACCTTTATGTGTGTAATATGGGAGCCGCGCTGGTGTAATGGTTACCACATTGCGCTGGCGATCAGGTGTTCAAGGTTCGAGCCCGGGCGTGAGCATTTGAAGTAGTGTCATTGACCGGGATTTTGACTGAATAACCTGAACGGCTCCTGAGATAAACCCTCTGTGGTTGGGTTGGAAGGAAAGTCCACAGGTTCCCCAGCCTCGCAATGACACGTCATTGGGCCGAAGGGCTGAAAGCCCAAGTGCGGCTGGTTAAGGAAAAAAACGTGTGTGTAATATTTATATTTATTTACTGTTTACAGGCCTCGGGTTTTTCCCCCTCTTTATTTGTTTAAATCATGTAACAATAGCACATTACGGTTTACTGTGTTAATATCTGTGGTCAGCGAGCACTGACTGCCCAGATTAACTAATTGTGATGAAGTACATGAGTAAATTATTTAATGACTTCCAGGTGTTAATACAATGGATGCAATTTTTGTAAACGATTATTTAAATGATTCATTAGCCAGTACACATTACAAGTGGCTGGCAGCTCGCAAATGGTTTTTCTGAATGTTATGGATTTAACAAACATTTTCCCCATTAGATCCAAGTGTAGTCTCCATATTGGGCGCACTTGTACTTGCATTTTTTTAAAATCTCCACATCTTGATGCTTCTTTTCTATTTATAGCGCCGTATTCCTCCAATCTTTCTTTCTCTCTTGATGTATATATGGTCCTTTAAACATGTTTTGAGTTGGGGAAGGAATGAACGTAAGAATGAGGCCAAGAAAGAATAAAGAACGCTGGTGGAAGTTGCCAGATTAGAGGGAGACCACCACTGAGAAGGACAAAAATGTGTCGTTGAGCCTGCAGTTGGGAGTAAAGAATCGGAGAAATGAAATTCGATGTTGCGGCTGAGAGAACTTATGGCTAACTTAAACTTCGAAAAAAAGTATTGGTTACAAGAAGACTTGGTATTCTGTTGTAAAACCCGTCAGTGAATAACATTTTGAAAAGAGACGACTGGCACGTGTCCAGCATGTGGTTGACACTAGATAATTAGAGGCATGTATTTTATAAAGCACATGGCTAATAATAATTAGAGAAAGTATTTATAAAGCAATGTACAGTGTAAGACGATTGGATGACATGTTAAATAGATTTAAAGAAATGTAAAAAACAAAAAATATTGTTTTTCCCTTTCTGGTTATATCATATGGCAGCGTCTGACGATTTCTTACCCGTTTCCTATCCCGTGGAAATAGTATGAGCTGGCATGTTGTTCTGGTGTGTTTCCTTATGGAGAGTCAGTCATTCATTGAGCCCTTGTGGTTCTTGGCCTCATCTGTATCTCGCCGTTTCTGTACTGAAGTTAAAAAATCGATCGAGATTCATTTCTATAAGATGTCCAGACCATCTTGTTCTTTGTGGATCTCACACTGATGTTGCTTCAGCGATGTCCCTGACCTTGTCGTTTTTCGTCCGGTTTTTTTTCTTTCGTGTCTGATCTCTTGCTGATCTTAGACATTACAAGTCATAGTTGGTGTTTGCAATGTGTTACACTTGTGTTAACGTCCAGGTTTGGCACTGATATATCAGTCATAAACAGAAGACTGGAGAAAAGCATTGTTATTAAATAAAATTTTTGCGAGGCGCGTTCCCTTCAACCTAGTCGGTTATAGTAGGGCGCATGTCCAAATATAAAAGCCTTTAGGTCTGATCATTGATTAATGTAGAGAAAAACAATGTTTCGATCCAGCAACCTTTAATATTTAAATTTATATATGCTGCAGGTGCAGAAGTTAGACAGTTTGACTCATTTCATGTGGGGAAATTAGGTTGCCAATGAGAATATAATAACAATTTTTTTTTTTTAACGACGGCATGTGATAGCTAGTGTTGATAATTATACAAATGTTGCCAGCATAACACCCAGTTGTAAACACTTCACGCAATTAAAGCGTATACAAACACGTCCACAGCGTTTAACGTTGTTGATAAATCTATTACAAATAAGGGAGGGAAACCTGAGGCCTGTAAACAGTAAATTAATATGAAATTAATATGAAACAAATATAAAGGTATGTTATCAGGCACTCGCAGGAAATAAAGAAGTAGAACACCAGACAATAGAAATACAACAGACATGAGTGGCTTACCCAGGATTTAGTCCTCCATGGGCAGTTCAGCCTATTAATGACGCAATCACTTCTGTTGTATTTCTATCAAGCAGTATAGGCCGAATCCAACAAGACCCTTAGGACCTTAATACTGTGTCCAGTAAATGATAGTAGACTAGAACAGGGAGAACAGAATAGTGGGTAGGTTTGGTATTGTACAAACATTTATTACAAATAAGGGAGGGAAACCTGAGGCCTGTAAACAGTAAATTAATATGAAATTAATATGAAACAAATATAAAGGTATGTTATCAGGCACTCGCAGGAAATAAAGAAGTAGAACACCAGACAACAGAAAAACAACAGACATGAGTGGCTTACCCAGGATTTGAACACTGGACCTTCCGTGCGACAACCCCGCCTAGCCATGCAAGCGAATCACACTATCCGCTCTGCCATCTACGCATCATCAAAAATGATGTTTCAATGGCAGGTCAATAGTGCGAACCACAATACACGACACCAGAAGTCCTCCATGGGCAGTTCAGCCTATTAATGACGCAATCACTTCTGTTGTATTTCTATCAAGCAGTATAGGCCGAATCCAACAAGACCCTTAGGACCTTAATACTGTGTCCAGTAAATGATAGTAGACTAGAACAGTGAGAACAGAATAGTGGGTAGGTTTGGTATTGTACAAACATTTATTACAAATAAGGGAGGGAAACCTGAGGCCTGTAAACAGTAAATTAATATGAAATTAATATGAAACAAATATAAAGGTATGTTATCAGGCACTCGCAGGAAATAAAGAAGTAGAACACCAGACAACAGAAAGCCACTCATGTCTGTTGTTTTTCTGTTGTCTGGTGTTCTACTTCTTTATTTCCTGCGAGTGCCTGATAACATACCTTTATATTTGATAAATCTAGCATGACTAATATTAATTTTGGCGCTTACATCTGCATACAGTTTAAAGGTTACCACTTCTCAAGAGTGCATGTGATCTCTTGCATAGTCGTAAACAACTTGCGTGCAGTTGAGTGTATATACATTGGTATGACTTTTCAGTGCCGTAAACAGCTAAAGTTCATTGAAGATGCGCGGGCTTGCTTTTGCTGCCATTGAAAGTTTTTAATCAGCACGTGACCAAGCCCCGTTCTGTATACTGTTGACTAACTTGTGAAAATGCGGCTTGTGCCAAGCCAGTCAGTTTATGACCTTGATTGTTGAAGGTACATATTATCAATGTCATGGTTCTCATTTCAGACAAACCCGATTTCGTTTATCATTTTAGTTATCCTGTTACAGATGATTTTCCAGGCAAAACTGGTTTTGGACAAACCGCGTGTTTAATTCCCTCCATGTGTTTGTGGGTATCCTCAGTTTTCATCTGCTTAGGGGATTCACAAGAAGGCATGCCTTGTGCTTATAACAATTGTCTTCTTCTTCTTCTTCCGTCCTTAGTCAAAGACCGACCAAGCAGTCAGAGGCCATCACGCCCTGTGGCGTCCTAAAGCAACAGCAGACTGACTTTCTCCGTTGCAGCCTCCCATCACGCCCAGCGGCGTCTTTAGGGCAACAACAGATTAATCCATCTGCCGCTGTTTCCGTAATCAGTGTGACAAGCCAACGGGTGATCAGCCCATTGGGCATAACAATTGTCCTGCCCTTCAAATTGAGTCGTCTTTGTAAAAGTTATCGTGACGCGTTAGTTTGCGAACATCATATAAATGTGTATGCGATATTCTCATGTATTTTACTTTTTTTTAATTTGTCTCAAAAATTTTATTTTAGGGAAATATGTCATAATTCTAAACAAATATATCCGATTCAAAGAACAATTATCGTTGCAATAAACTTTTAGTAAACAGTTAAGAAAATTAATGACGCACATGCCAGTCTTACAGTGGGGCGAGATTGAGAAATGTTTTGTTATTTTTTATTTTTTTTTTTATTTTTTTTTTTTTTCCTTAACCAGCGGCACTTGGGCTTTCAGCCCTTTCGGCCCAATGACATGTCATTGCGAGGCTGGGGAACCTGAGGACTTTCCTTCCAACCCGGTCAGGAGCTTCGCTCCTTCCCATCCACAGAGGGTTTATCACAGGAGCCGTTCAGGCTATTCAGTCAAATTTCCGGCCGTAAACATTTCTTCAAACGCCGACGCCCGGGTTTGAACCATGAACACCTGGTCGCCAGTACAACGCCGAAGCCATTACACCAGCGCGGCTCCCAAATGTTTTGTTATAAAACTGATATGCATACCAGCATTTTAAAGCTACATGCTTACTGGTCCGATCGATTATGCCCCCCCTTTCTTCCACAACATCATGTCCCTGTTAATTATCTACTCTGTTGTCGACTTTTTTCACTGCAAAACAAAATGTCCAATATCGTCTTTCGATTGTCATCCTTAATTTCCTTATTCCAGTCTAACGTGCTTCTTGCTTGCTGCCAGAATATTCTAGTTTTTTAGGACCATCATGGCGTTAAAGCCTGGATTGATTCTTTCTGATGTGCGGAATAAGCTTGCTTTGCAGATTGGCTTCTTTCTGACGTGATTTTTGTAGTCTTCTTAGATGTTCCATTTTATTATGAACAGTCTTCTGTGCAACCACCTTTCTGATATGCCCAAGGTTCTACTTCTTTGTTGACTGCTTGAGTGTGATTCGCTTTCCTAGGACAGAGGTCCGACTCTGCGTAACGGAGAAAAGCTCTCTTTCATATTTCTACTGACACAGATGTGTTGCATATGATGCTTTTCGTTTTGTGGAATTCTGTTTTTGCTAAGGCGGTTGCATTCAGGGCGAGTGGAAACCACATGGTTTTGTCCCTTAGTTCGCCTTGGATTGAAACACGGGTCATGGACAAAGCGTACGATGTTGTGTTTTAAAAAATAACATTTGTTCAGAGATCATACCAAACCATAACATTATTTGAATGATTGAGATTTGTAGCCGGATGTTGCGTATATAATCGGATCGGGAGCCGCGCTGGTGTAATGGCTTCGGCGTTGTACTGGCGACCAGGTGTTCATGGTTCAAACCCGGGCGTCAGCGTTTGAAGAAATGTTTACGGCCGGAAATTTGACTGAATAGCCTGAACGGCTCCTGTGATAAACCCTCTGTGGATGGGAAGGAGCGAAGCTCCTGACCGGGTTGGAAGGAAAGTCCTCAAGTTCCCCAGCCTCGCAATGACATGTCATTGGGCCGAAGGGCTGAAAGCCCAAGTGCCGCTGGTTAAAGAAAAAAAAAAAAATAATCGGATTTATCTTCTAATAAGACGATGTATAATTTTTTACAAAGTTTGAAATTTCCAATTCCTATTTTCTAATTCTTAATGTGAAATGGCATCCTGAGTGATATACTAACTGTTTAACAAAGCACAGCTTCAGTATTCTGCAAACAGCTGGCGATAATTTATGTCGAGTAACAAATATAAGTCAATGAACATGTCACGTAATGTACCGTACTATAGTTAAGGATTAATTTCTACAGGATAACAGTGGATGTACATATTAACAGAGATTTCTCAGCACGTTAATTCATTTGCATCCGTATTATGTTCGTAACGAACCGAGAGTAAGCGCTATTGTAAATTGTCAGCAACTCGGAACATCTGTGTAAAGCACGTAGAATATAACTATGTATTATCATGCTTTCTACCGATGTACTAAGGAGCTTGATGAAGCCCAAGGTATTACTCGATATTGTGTGATGGAATGTGTACATTGAGCCATAAGTTACTTACCGTTTCAAAATATTTTGTACGAAGGAACTCGCTGTAATCCTTTTTTTTAGTTTTTCATCTTTTGCAAGACACAACGAAATATCAATACCTATGTCTACCTCTCCTGATATGTTTTGGTTTTAAATTTTTGCAGGCTATTGTGTGTCAAAATTGTTCTTGAAAAATTTCCTAATAGATGGATTGGAAGAAATGGCCTTTGAGATCTGATTTAACCCCAGCAGGTTATTTTTTTAAAAATGATGTCATTTAAAAGACAAAAGTATATGGTTGGAAAGATAAAACCTTAGAGGATATCAAAACAGAAGAGTTTCAAAGCACTGGCGAAAGTTTACGTTAAAGAGTTTGTCAAAATTTTCGAGAAAAGGCAGACTTTATTTACGAACGCTTATGTACACCATTTTGAATTTTCTGAATAAATAATTTTGGCATTTTGTTATCGTTAGGGCGTATTTCATTTACACATACCGTTACATATAAAGGCCACACGTATTAAGCGAAAAAGGGTAAGGGACTTATGGCTCACCCAGCAGTTTCTTCTTACAGGGAAATGTTTAACACTTTGACTGCTAAGACTGTGATTGATTGTGCCCCTGCACTCTCGAACTGGCATACAGCAGAGTGGACAGTGTTACTGATTTTCACACGTTTAAACGATGTTAATCGCTCTTTCAGAACACCTCCTGTGATATTGTTTTCGCATTGCTTGTGAACTGGTGTCAGTGAAAAACACACTTCGGTCATATTTCTTCTAGAAATAGTAGCAGTACCTTTTTATATGCCACCTTTCTCATTATGGTTACATATAATTGTTACACTGTTACAATAAATTGTTGCACTTTTTAAAGCATTATGGCTACAGACTACAGTGTGATACGTTTAATTAAGTAATGAACATGTGCAACAATTAAGCTTAATGTTTTTTTTCTTCAATATGTGCACTATTCCAAATAATATATTATTATTATTCTTATTATAAATCAGTCTGTGATATTGTCTCCTCATTTTTATAACTGATACATGCAGCTGTAATGTCTAGCATTTAAATAAGCCACATGTTGACGGTTATTCTGCGTTAAGAAACATTTTAAATGGCAAGAAAGAAATAGTTATTAACAAAATATGTACTGTAACAAATGTTCAGGCTAGCGGCTTGTAAAATATTGGATATTATGCACTTTTCTTTGGTTTTAATGTACTGTTAAAATACGGCAGTCAGACTATTAAATACGTATAAGCAGTGCACACAAGTTGTGTATGTTAGCGGTACGTAAGCACACCTACACACAAAGAAGAACATCAACGTTGCAATCAAACAGGTTTTCTCCAGGGAGCTGGGAGATACACGTTTTTTTTAAATATAGCTGTGCGTTGTTGGAGTCGCCGTGTTACAACAGTTTTCAAGTGTTTCGGATTTGTTTGGCGTTGTTAAGATAGAAATCTCACCTACTGCGCCGTTTGAGATAGAAATCTGAGCTACTCGTCTGCGCTGCTCCGCAGTTTTTGTAGAAATATGGACTGCCCCGTAGAGGTTAAAGAAACATCTACTGCTCCGTATTTGGTGGAGTTGTAGAGGTTAAAGAAATATTATCTACTCTCCGTATTTAGTGGAGTTGTAGAGGTTAAAGAAATATTATCTACTGCTCCGTATTTGGTGGAGTTGTAGAGGTTAAAGAAATATTATCTACTGCTCCGTATTTGGTGGAGTTGTAGAGGTTAAAGAAATATTATCTACTGCTCCATATTTGGTGGAGTTGTAGAGGTTAAAAAACATTATCTAATACTCCATATCTGGTGGAGTTATAGAGGTTAAAGAAACATTATCTACTGCTCTGCATTTGGTGGAGTTGTCCAGGTAGAAGCGTTTAACAGAACAAAGTACGATAACCGATACCTCTAGACTAGTAAATTATAGAGTGATCTCTCCTCCCCCACCCCCACCCCCGGCTGTAATTTTTATCTTGGGCTTTGAAAATGTTACGGTCTATCACTCCAAGGGGCCATTACTTCATAATTTACTAGTTGAAAGATTACTCTTGATTATCTGTTGTGCCCTGAAGAAGAGCTGTTTTGGGTGCAACGTTAGTTGTAAGTGTTGGTTTAGCACATTTTATTATATCAGTTTGGCTTACCTGGAACAATACCGTTCACGAATTTTTAAAATTGTAGTTAGTTGAATTTTCTTGGTCGATGTGATTTTTTTTATCAGAATAAACATTGCTGGTATTTCCAACATTTGTTTTTTCTATCGTTGTTGTCGTTCACCATCAGCAGTTAGTAAACAGTAACGTTTACTAGCGCCCGTGTGTTGTGTTACCTGGGACAGACAGGGGGAGCAAGTAACCAACTTACCAAGCGCGTTGTAAATGTCGACTAAGGAGGAGTGGACCTGGGGATGTTTACTCCATCTTGTTGGTAAGCCACAAAAAGTTTAGTAGATATGGACAGGTCATGCAAGGCAGTTTTTTTTTCTCTAGAAACCACAAGGCTAGAGAGGGGGAAACAAGGCTAGAGAGGGGGGAAAAAACAACACGGAGAGGAGAAATGGAGGGGAGAAAGAAGACATGGAAAAATATTGAGTGGATGGCACGGGGCATATGCTTCTTGGTGAGCTGGAGGATGATGATGATGAAAGTTGACTAGGCCAGCGTAGAACATTACTGAGTCTTGGATTCTTAACCCCCTGACTGACATAGCAGTCAGTGGCCATCACGCCTAGTGTCGTCTTGTAGGGCAGCGTAGAAAATTACTGAGTCTTGGATTCTTAACCCCCTGACTGACATAGCCGTCAGTGGCCATCACGCCTAGTGTCGTCTTGTAGGCCAGCGTAGAACATTACTGAGTCTTGGATAATCAATCTTCTTCTTCTTGGATTCTTAACCCCTGACTGACATAGCAGTCAGTGGCCATCACGCCTAGTGTCGTCTTGTAGGGTAGCAACAAACTGTCCCCATTTTGCTCGGTCGGTGGCCATCCTTCGTGCCGTGCCCCAACTCTGGTTCATGCTTTGCGATTCAGCCTCCACTATACTTCGCCAGGATGTCTTTGGTGTGCCTCTCTTTCGCCGTCTTTCTGGGGTCCATAGCATAACAGGTCTGGTGATGGTGTCATGGTCCCTTTGGAAAATTAACGTGAAGTTAAAAATAAACATTCACACACATTAAAGAGACGGGGAAAGATCTCTCAGATACGATATAGTATATATATAACCTGAACGGCTCCTGCACATAAACCCCCTGTGGATGGGAAGGAGCGAAGCCTCCCAATGACATGTCATTGGGCCAAAAGGGCTGGAAAGCTCGAGTGCCGCTGGTTAGGAAAATAAAAATAAAAATATATATATAGAGTAGTCCCTTCAGTCATAACTGACTTTGAATGTGCCCCTGAGGTGATAGCCTTCAGCTGTTTTGACACCTGGTGTGTCTGTCAGCGTGGTCTTTTCTCTTCTGCTTGTTGTTAGAGCTTTTTTTTTCGCCCAGTCTGAGGTGACGCCGTAGGTAGCATCGCCACTTGGTGCGATCGGCAGCTTTATCCTCCCAGGTTGCTGGATTTATGTCCATTATCTTCATGTCTCTCTTGCACACATCTTTGAACCACAGCTGTGCTCGCCCGATAACTACTGTGAACTGTCATAACTCGAATAAGGTTGCTGTCTACATCACAACGTAATTTTTCTTTTTCTGTTTTGGTCGCGGGCAGATGCGATTTAGACAGAAAGTTGCACTCGGATACAGAACCGACAGAAACAAGTACAAAATCATCATCATCATCAAGTGTCGATTTATACACATTGTTGATATAAGAAGAAAATTCGCTACTCGTTATAAGAAGGAGGCTTGCCACAGAAATTTAATTTACAACTGGATGAAAAGAAACTGGCTCAATTCTCGACAATTCCACGAGACGCCGAGCAAGCGAAGAGTCTGTGGGTGTAATTAAGAGGGCATTTCAACAGAGTCCCAAAAGAATCAGAGCGCCGTGAGTCTGCTGAATTGAACATTTCAAAAACCAATTTTAAATTTGTGGGGAGCCTCCTTCTTATTATGGGAAGCGAATTTTCTTGTTACTGATGTTGTGGACTTGAGCTCAGCTAACCAGAGAATGTAGTTGACGTTTTCTTTAAAGTTTGCCATCTTTGATCAGAGGGACTGAAACAAACAAATTATAATTTAAAATGTATTCTTCAAAATTCACTAAACTAATTGGATGTAAAAAAATTGTAATAATTAAACTTTCAAACGATTTATTAGTAAGTTTGTAGCATTTATACTTCTGAAGTTATTAAAGTTTAAAACTGCATCAAGACTTCTGGGATACCCATTGTGACAGGTGCTTAAGCTATTTCCACGTCTTCTTTATTCCATTCATTTCTGCACCAGTTCTTTTCTCCGTGTGCTTTTCGGCCTCCCTTAATTTATTAATTAATCAACCATTAGTTCGGTGGGTTTCCACTTTTCTGATCTCATTCCTTGATAGCAAACTACGACAAAAGGCTTCAAGTTTTGTCTTTATGATTCCTTGTCAACTATATCGCTCTTGTAGCCAGCGCCAAGTACAGGTAGCAGTTGTGGTTCATTCAGCGGTTACAAGCTATAAACCATATTCCCAGTCGAGCTGTTTTTTTTTTCGTCAAAACACTCTTTAATGAAAACAGTAACAACTAACGTCAGTAAACGTTCTTTAATGAAAACAGTAACAACTAACGTCAGTAAACGTTGTAGTCAACTTTAAGAATAAAAGGTTTAGGAAATGAAGGGGAGAATAAAATCAAACGAAGTAGATGTTTTTAAAAAAAAAGAAGATAAAAGTTGACAGATTAACAAAATATAATCATCATCGTTACTGTTACGCTTCGATTTGTACACAGCGGTACGTTCTCTTATGAAGGCATTGCTGTGCACAAAGGAAGCAGCACAAAAACGAACAATTATTGAAACCGCACCATTTAATTTAATTGTGACGTCAGTTGGAATAAAATATTACGTATGCACGTCTGCTCGAGAAAAGTAACGGTCTCTTTCGGCGAGTGTTCTCCGAGGTGTATAGACGTGTGTGTAAGAGCTCCTGATGAAGTGTAGATGTCCGCTGCATTATTCACAGATTCTATGATGACTGTATTACAGTGTATGCCTGAGATGGTGGCAAGTAAAAGGAGAGTATTTTACATTATTACGAATTTATATTTCAATGTTGGCACTATGAAGATTATGTGCGGACAGTCAGACCATAACTGACGGCATCTTTGTCTACCATTCAATGTGTTTGATGACCTTCTAGTATGAAGTCTCATGTTCACCTATTTCATTATTGTGGAGCTCACCGTTTGTCAAGTGGCGATTAAATTTATGAACTTAACCTCGTAGTGAACTGCATTTATTCGCATTCCATGTGTTATAGTGTTCGTTCGTTACAGTTTACTAACATTCCACCATCATGAATAATGGCAGTATGAAATAATAAGAGAACGCACGTAACAATTACCCTGTAGCTGCCAGAGGAGAATAGGCCTGTCAATAATGTCACGCAGTTAGCCTCCTGACCTGCGCGATCAGCTCAAAGTCCCTCCGTCTTTTCTTTATTATTTTCATTTCTGTCTTCCTTCTCTTCTGCGTGTATTTTCCAGTCTCCCTCTATCTCCCTTACCCTGGTGGATTCTAGAACAAGTTTCCACAATGTGTGTCACATCCATAGCCAGCATCTTTTTCTCATTTCCTGTTTCACTTGCACCTGTCTGGTTCCTGTCATCAGCTCCACGGTGATCTTGTCATACCATTTCAATCCTTCTATTCTACACCAAGCAGCCATTTAAGAAAGTCCGTTTACTTCTGTTCTCCGTGTTTCGAAGTCAGACAAAAATATGGTACTAACAAATAACAAACCAAAGTAGATGATTAAAAACAACGATTAAAGACAATGATAGCACATTATTACAAGCATAAGGTACACGAATATAAGTTAAGGGGCAGGTGACGATATAAAGTATACAGATTGTTGCGTACTGTGAATAACATGTTTTTATGATCACCAGAAATGTACAAACTATATATATATATACTCGTATATATTTATATATGTGAAAAGACAGATCGACTTGGCAAAGAAATATGAAGCAAAATTCCGAAGACAGAGCAACACATCAAGAGATAAAAGATCCCGTTACATGCCCATCGAGACATATTGCTGTTGCAGCTGTGGTTTCTGTAGCGACTGGCTTTACATGATGAGGTTGGCCAACCTCATTAGTTATCTTGTATGACGTGCTTGAGGAAGCAGTAGTCGTAATATTTCGTTGTTTCATCAGAGACTGCCAGGAACTACACCAGTTTTGTTAGGGGTTGCTCATAAATTATATGTAGACGAATAGTTAAACTTAAGTGACAGGCACATCTAAACTTAACTGACGGACAAATCTAAACTTAACTGACAAATTAACCTAACCTTAAATGACAGACACATCTATACATAACTGATGGACAAATATAAACTTTACTGACAGTGTAACCTAAACTTAACTGACAGAGAAATCTAAACATAACTGACGGACAGATCTAAACATAAGTGACAGACAAATCTAAATTTAACTGACAGAGTAACCTAAACTTAACTGACAGAAAAATACAAACATAAATGACGGACAAATCTAAACTTACCTGACAGACAAATCTAAATTTAAGTGTCGGACAAATCCAAACTTAACTGACAGACAAATCTAAACATAACTGATGGACAAACCTAAACTTAACTGACAGACAAATTTAAACTTAACTGACGGACAAACCTAAACATAACTGACGGACACATCTAAGCTTAACTGGCAGACAAATAATTTAAGCAGCAAAATAGATTTTGAACGACAGACAATGATTTCAAAATAAGACTAAACAATTTTTGGAAATCAAAAGAAATAAAGCCCAACACAAAAATAAGAATCTTCAACTTAAATGTCAAGTCAGTCCTATATCGTATGGTTCTGAAACACGGAGGACAACAAAAGCAACAAGATGTAAAATTTAATGAATAGGTCCCTACTTAGAATAGAAGCATTGAAATGGTATGACAAGGTCACCAATGTGGAACCGATGACAAGAACCAGACAAGTGCCAGTGTAACAAGATATGCGAAGAAGACACTGGCGGTTGATAGGACACACGTTAAGAAAACCTGTTGATGGTATTGCTAGGCTGTCCGTGTTCTGGAATCGCCAGTAGAAAAGAAGCAGAGGTTGACTGAAAAATACACGGAGAAGAGAACTGGAGACTGAGAAAAAAAATGACGAGGTAGACACTGAAAGACACTGAGGTAACAACTTGGCATCATTTAGTTGAATGCCTATGCCAGCAGAGGCATGCTGCATAGGCAACAGCTTGACCTCTTTAATCAAGTGCTCAACCTCATGCCACCGAGACTGTTTCGGAGGCACGCTCCTATAGTCAGAAATGACTGATAAGGAAGATAGGAGATATGATATCATCCTTGGGAAGCTACAGGAAAGCTACAGGATAATGAATTAATAAAATCATTTGTTTCATTCTGTTCTTTAAACCACACAATTCAAGTATAAAATATTATCACGCAGTTATGGAAAGAAATTAATTAATCATCGCAAAACCTATGTTATTATTCATGATACGGAATTTAGAATTCGTGATTTAACTGTTGGAAATTTCTTTATGTGTTTGTGTAAATGTAACTACCGTATATACTCGAACATAAGTCGATTCGATTATAAGTCGGAGGTTCGTATTTTAAGGGGAAAATTTCTCGACTTACACTCGGGTATATACGGAACATGGATATTGTGATCAATCATTTCTTATAAATGAAGTTATATATATATATATATATATATATATATATATATATATATATATATATATATATATATATATATATATATATATATATATATATATATATATACACATACATACACACAATTAAATAAGTAATTCATATGAAGATATTCGTGGAAGAATAAATAATGTACATTATGCATGCTTGTACGCAGTGTAATACATTGTACATCACTGTACAATATGTACATCCACATCCACAGTTCCTGCATTACATAAATATAAAACTATAAATAGCAAAGTTGGTTATCTTCTTCCTCGTTCGTCCTGAAAAGGACGTTGGTTGCGTTGTGTCTGTTTACATCGGAGCTGCGATATCTGCGCCTTTCGGCCGACACATCCGACTTCAGCACGGCATTTTTTGGGTTTGCCTTCCCTCTTCGATCCCTACTCTCTTAGCCAGACTGCAGTGATGCAGCCTGTTTCCAGGACCACCACGTGGAGGTGGAGTAGAGTCTTGGCCAGCTCTGGTTCCCTGACCCTGACGCAAGCAGTCAAGCTATAGGTCGCTGACTGCATTCTCTATTGCTGCATCTTTGGGTCCCAAAGTTGGTTATAAACTTAGCTCTATTGAAACTTGCCTCTGGTATATTAACGTATATCACGTTATCACTAGCTCACCTAAATACCGAGACAATTAAATCTGCAGCAAAGCGAAGCCGGTCCTTTTTCCTGCAGGTGTCTAATTTCGTCAGCTGCCAGTGAAAAGTACATTCGGATGCACCTGGCCAATGGATACTTACCGATATCAAACTGGTAAACACTATTTAGCACTGGTTGTCACCTTCCAAAAGATGCTGATTAAATCTTAGTGCGCTGACTACATCCTTCTCGTTGGTACTTACTCTTTCTTCGGGGTTGGCCTAGTGAACAATAGGGGCTTCGTTATCCTTCACACCCGCCTTCCCAGCAAACGATTACGTTAGAATTTATGATCAGCGATGGTTACCTGAGCTCAGGATTGTAGACGAAACTATGCCTTGGTTTAAGATCCTGACCGGGTTGGAAGGAAAGTCCTCAGGTTCCCCAGCCTCGCAATGACATGTCATTGGGCCGAAGGGCTGAAAGCCCAAGTGCCGCTGGTTAAGAAAAAAAAAATAAAAAAATCCTAGAATTCAACCACTACGCTACCAATCTTTCCTCTCTCGTCCTCGCCTCACTGATGCTGTCTATGAAATCCACAAACTTTTCTTTGTCTAATATTGCTGCGCAATATTTGAATAGGATAATAATGCAGTTAATTACCAAATATTCCCCGTACTCCCTGGACAAGCTTCTCGTGTCCCTGGTACGCGTACCCAACACTAA